>OY978527.1:28785528-29282346 GCA_963854835.1 Megamerina dolium | reverse complement strand
TTAATCTTATTTATATAATTATTTTGAAAATTTCTATTTTTATATTATACGAGTATGTACAAGGTGCGTTCCAAAGTAAATAGGACTTTTTAAAAATTTGCATTTCTAGTATGGCCATCTTTTCGCAATTACATACGTCGGAAAGGTAGATCCTCACCTTATGTACTATACAAATTTCATGACAGTTCGACGAATAGAAACGGAATTATTCGGGGCTTCCATATAAACCAAGTCGGTTTCATTACCTGTCAAAAATTGCAGACCAATTACGATTTCATTATATTGGTTTTATTACCTGTCAAAATTGCAAACCAATTACGATTTCATCGTATTGGTTTAGCTCTTTTCGAATGTAAACAAAATCTATGTTCGAATCAGCTGTTTTGTTCATTTTGTCTGTGCAAGCGTAAATTTAGAAAAAAATGCATTTGGCTTTATTGCACAATTTCATTAAAATGAAGCGTTTTTTTTTAATTAATACAATATTACAATATTACAATACGAATTTAATATCGAAAAGATTATTCTTTCGAACGGTACCCACCTGTCGGCAAGCAATTGGCAATTCTTCCGACAGTTAAAACTTGCCATGAAAAAGCTTCTAAAAATATCTCTGTGACAAAGCTCAGAAAAAGTGATGTCACAAGTGTTCTGCCGTTCGGAACCGGCTAAAATAAGTAGGTCCATTCTAATACTGTCCAAAATTTAAGACGCACAACAGTAATGGAAGAGAAGCTCGGCCAATGAGCCCTTTGGGGCTTTAAGTGCCACATATATATTTTTTTTTTTACAATATTAATTAAGCCCAAGAAATAGGCATAAAATGAAGGCAGCTCGGAAAAGATGAAAATAAGAATTCTGAGAGATTACAGAGCTAGCTGATTTGGTGTAAGTATATTTTTCTTGTACTGTGGATTTATATTCATAGCTATTTTGTAGATTTATAGCCCATTATTGCCTAAATGAAGAGACTTTCTGTATAGTATTTATCAGAGACCAATAAAAAATGGCCTGCTCGAAGAAAAGTTAATTTTTTTAAATCATTTATATTTTAAATAAGATTAAATATTATGAATTTTGAGTATATTTACTATTTTCTGTAAATTTATGAAAAAAAAAATCTTTTCGTGAATTTTTGGTGAACTGGCAGTGTCTTCAATATCATACAAGACATTTTGGGTATAAAGAAGTTCTATGCGCGATGGGTGACGCGTTTGTTAACAGTGGACCAAAACATGTTACGACTTCTCAGAAGAATGGCAATGCTTACATGTAGTTATTCATAACTGTAGATGAAACATGGATATATTCCTACAAGGCAGAGTCGATGTAATAGTCAAAACAATTGGTTTCTCCGGCTGAAGGTGCTCCGAAGTGTCCAAAAACGCAACAATGGACGGGAAAAGTATTTATCGACTACATTAAAAAATATAAATCTACAACTAGTGCATATTATTTATCATTATTGCATCGTTTGAACATTGAAATCACAGAAAAATGGCTGCATTTGAAGAAGAACAAAATTCTATATATCATCACGACAATGCGACTGCTTAGAACTGGTTCCTCAGCCACCGAATTCGCTAGACCTGGGCCTCATCGATTTCTAACTGTTTCCAAGCCAGAACAGATTGCTCACCGGTAAGCAATTTCGCTCAAATGAGGAACTTATACCTATTGTTGGAATCGCTGCATTGGCTTAAAAGGAATATATATTGAAAAAAAAAAAAAACACCAAATTTGGCAAAAAAAAATGTTTTCTTGTTTCACTTATTTCAAACTTTTTAATCGGCCTAGTATTATACGTTCATGTATGCCATACCAAATACACAGGGTCTCTTAGGAAATACATCATGATTATCAGTATTCGATCAAATTGCAACTCTGCTAATTTGACATTTGATACAGCTGATACAATTGATGATATTTTGCGTATATTTTGATTGTGCGTTCTTTATTTCAGTAAATAAAATGGAATTATTATTGAGTTGAATAACAACAAATATAAAATATAATTTTACGTTGTTCAGAATTTAATTATTTAAGAAATTGTTTCTGAAAAAAGCAAGAAAAATTTTTTAATGTAACTATCCATGCTATAAATACAGAGATTGTTGCACTCGCTCTTTTAGTTGGCCATATTAACTACTTGACGTTCAATAGAAAACATGCTTTTTGTGCTGCCGTATATATTTTTTTAAAAATCCCTAAATTTTTAAGTTTTACTTCAAATTTTGACAACCTTTACAAGTGAAACATATGAATATTCGTTCAGAATTTTGAAATTTAAATTGAAATGAATTTGATTTGGTACCGACATATATACCATCAGCTGCTTATTTCCCAATTCCCAATCATTCTGCTGGTACTGCAAAGCAGTTTGCGCATTTTATTTGAGAATACGAATAATCGAGCAGCCGGGGTATATAAGGCGTTGGTTGCATGATAATTCGCCATTTCAACGATCCACATTTGTGACGTTTATCTACCTGGTTTGGCAATATGCTGATTTTACCTTTTCGGACAAATGCATTTACCTATTACAGGAAAACGTTTTGGTGACATTGGATCCATTCCATGATTTTAGGCCTTGCAAATCGCTGTATTGAGTCAAATGTATAGCTTTGGCCCAAATAATCAACATTTTTGTTGTTGTTGTTTTTAAACAGTTTTGTTTACTTTGAAACACATCTTGGAATAATGGAATTTCATACTGACTTAAGATATTTATGTAGTCTTGTAATATGTATGCATGTATGCGTGTATGTTTATTTGTTCATGTATGAATATTTATTATGTAAGTATATAGTATTGTATGGTATTTATTTGTATGCATCAAAGTTCACAATGTTATGCATATGTTTGTATATTAGAACGATGTAGTATATAATTGAAACATCTTTTGGTTGGTTGCCTGCTTATAATTTTCTCAAATAGGTAATTTTTTATTGATGTTAGTCATGTTATTTGGATTTCTTGTTTTTGCTTGCTGTTTTTGTTGAATGTCACACGCGTCATATGCATCATGTTACATGATATTGAATGTGTTTTAGAAAAGTGTATTATGTACAGCGTTTTTTTTTTTTTGTTTAGTTTGTTTTTTGTTTTACAACACTATTAAATTAAATCACTAGAGCATTATATCATTCCTTGCTAGTATGTAAGGACATTCAATGATCATTTTGTGATGACACTACTATACATGGATCAAGATCCAAAATAATTAAAATTAAAGAAAACGAATAGAAAAACACAAACAACAAAAAACAGGAGTGAAAGGAAGCCAATGATTTAAAGGAATTTATTCACCATCTTATGGTTTTTTATTTCAAAAACGATAAAACGATAATTTTTACTGACTATCAATCAATTTAAAAATATACAGCTATATATGTATATAGGTATGTATGTATGTGTCTGTGTGTGTGTGTGTGTGTGTGTGTGTGTGTGTGTGTGTGTGTAAGTATATATGACAAGCTAAATGTACTGAACATTGTTTCTCCTTACATAGTAGAAGGGTGGGGGTGTAATATTGTTTGTATATTATGTACTTTTACGTCAATTTTGTATGTATGTATGTCACCGTACTACACATTTTGCAAGCCATTAGTGTGTTATTATAATTATTAATTATTAATTATATATATATATATATATATATATATATATATATATATATATATATATATATATATATATATATGTATTAATTATGTATATACGTATGTATATATGTGTATGTGTGTATTTGTGTAACTTGTGAATTATTATTATTTTTTTATTATTATTATTTATTAAATTTGTTATAAATTATTTTACCTTAAATTTAAATACAATATTATATGTATATGTTATTTCTTATATGCTCATTATTATATTACGTTTTTAAATATGCATGTATGTGTATATGGGGTGTGTGTGTGTGTGTGGGTCTATTGTTTGTTTTCGTTAATTTAAATAATTTATAAAGTTATTTGCTTTCCTTTTTTTTCGTTTTGTTTTTCTCTCATTTCTTTACATTGAAGAAAGCGACAATTGTCCGAATCGCTTCAACCACGCCTCGTCTGTTTTTTTTTCATTCTTTCTTTAATTTCTTCTTTTTAGATTTGTTAATTTCTGCCGTCACAACAACTTGCATTATTATCATCAATATCATCATTAGAAATGCGAAAACGTTTCATCATTGTTGTTGTTGTTGTTGTGGTTGATGTGTTTGTCGTTATATTATCATTTATAAAAATTCCATTATTTAAATTATTTACAATAATATTCCTATGCTATAGGGAGCCCGCCGGAAAGCTTGTAGAGCTATTACTATGCGCTAAACTGATCATAGAACCAGATAAGCTACCCTCTTCATCAGGGTATGTTTCGCGCGATACTTCACTTAATGATAAAGCGCTACACGAACGATAACAACAAATATGGAAAAGGAACAAAAAGAGGTTTCAAAAATTAGATAGTCCAAATGATAATAATAATAATTGACAATTTCATTATAAAGTACATATGACAGATACAAATAGTATTTTCAACAAGAGCGTGCCCGATCCAATTACTTCAAAAATATCAAAATTCATGTTTTCTTCAAACTGCATTTTAGTACTTTTTTGATCATTTCTTGTCTTATTTTAACCTTTGTAAATGTCTAGACATTTTAAATGAGATTCGTATTTGAAAAATGTCAGCTTATAGTTGGTGCACCTTGCAAGTTGGCACTATCACTAAATTTCGACATTCTGGCAATGTTATAACCTATACCTTGTTGTAATACATTCTGTTCAATAAGTACCCGGAAATTCTCATTTTTAATTTTCCCTCTGAGAATATTTCAAAAAAAATTTTTTCCCAGGTTGGCACAACTGTCAGCCACTATTCTGTGAATTTTTATTGCTATGTGTCATTTAGTTTGGTTACGGCGTTATTAGGAACAAGTCAACCTTTTGTGTGCGTAGATGATATTATCGTTCGTTCGTAATGTAGAACGAAGGTGATATTATCGGAAGGATGTTTTTTACAATTTTGACAATTTCGGCACACTTGTTGACAGTGATGTTCTCTTTACTTAAGTACGAAATTACTACTTTCGTGTTTTTCTCCACGATACACAGCATTAGCATATATAGTTGTTAAAGCTTTATATTAATTATTTTAATTTCTTTATGACAAATTGAGAACATTTTATACAATTTTTAACATTTTCAAACCAAAAAGGCCTGAGAATTGAAAAAGGTACCAAAAAGGGGTAAATCAAAGGCATACCCTTCTTGACTGCCGAAAAAATTGAGGTTATAATGTTGATATCAATTAGTTATTATCAATTTTAATAAACTTTTGTAGACAGAATGTAATATATTATTTTGTAAAAATTGAATAAAATAAATGGTTTTTTCCTAACATATGGCGCTGAAGCCTGGACAATTTCCACCTCGGATGAGCGAATACTTGGAGTTTTCGAGAGAAAAGTCCTACGCAGGATCTTTGGACCTATTTGCGTTGGTGGCGAGTACCGAATAAGGTACAACCATGAGCTGTACGAGCTGTATGCCGATATTGACATAGTAAAGCGCATCAAAATCCAGCGGCTGCGCTGGCTAGGTCATGTCGAGCGAATGGAAGAACACGCTCCAGCTAAGAAGGTGTTATATTCGGAACCCGCTGGAGGACGACGCAAAAGAGGAAGACCAAACCTCCGGTGGAAAGACCAAGTACTGGAGAACCTGACGGCGCTTGGAATTTCTAACTGGCGCCAGCTAGCGAAGAACAGAGATGGCTGGCGAAGCATGTTATTTTCGGCCTAAATCGATATTCGGTTGTTATGGCCACATAAGTAAGTAAGTAAATGGTTTTTTCTTGTGATCATAAATTGAATATTTTTATCGGCAAGGTAATCCTAACAGAATTTCAAACATATCATGAATTGGCAACTTTTTTCATATATGTTTCAAAATGGGGTCAAAATGCAGTTTGCCACCTCAATCTTTTTCGTTTGATAACACTCATATGGTAGTTATCATGATTGTCGGATGTTTACATTTGTCTTTGAGTCCAAAGTGAAGTGGTTTTTAAGATGTTTAGACTGGCAGCGCGAAAATTTTAATCAATAAATCGATAAAGCTAACTGCAAATGCTTGGACCAATATGTGCAGAAAGTCGATGTTTCATAAACACGATGAATTGTTGAAGGTTGTTCGCCAAATTGCAGTATGATGGTACTGTTCGACAGTAATTTTTGATTGCTTGCAATTGCCATTTTGACATTTTCAAAATGACAATTGCATAACATTGCAATTGCAACCACTAAAATATTGCCATCCTTTTCAATAAAATTTGACAGTTATGAAATTAACAATTGCGTGTTGAGACGACAGGTTAAAACTTTTATAATTCGTTTTAATAAACATGACGTCTCAAGCTTGATTCTGAAGTTGAAATTGAAAAAACGATGCTGTAATGAATATGGCCGGTAGATAGTAGTTTAACGGTGTCCACTTCATCCTAAATTGGAACTTCGTTATTGCGTTCAGCCGTTCTCTTGTTGAAAATACTGTAAGCATTTATTGTCGTCAATATCACAAACGCATGTATACTTTTCATTATTTCATTCACCACTAAAAGTGTATTTAATTGATATGATACAGACGCAATACCAGGTTTTGTTAACATAAATGGTAACATAACATTGACATGTTTTTGCGGGCCCAATGCAAATTTAGCAGTATGTACAGGGTACAGAGTACTGTACCCTGTACATCAAGCTGACAGGGAAAAATCATATCGTCTACATGTGAAAGCGCCTTTTCGTGATATTGACGGTTGATCAGAAAATGTTTGGTAAGAAATGATTATGACATGTTATATTATATTTCTTGTCTTATAAAATATCCTTTGTATGAGTTGTAGAATGTTTTAGAATATTGTTAAAGGATATCAGTGTTTTGAATATATAAAATGCATACAAGACATTTGATTTTTACCTGAAACCTAAAGATGCAGACTCCTCATCGAAAGCCTCCAGCTCTTTCGCATGCTTCTCATGCTTCATACGTAGACGTTCAGCGCGCTCTTGATTGAATTGTTGCAATTCAGCTTCCATCTGTAATATTAATATGGAATTTAATTAATTCATAACTGATACAAACGACAGACGTCAAATACAGCCATGGCAATATAACCTAAGACCCCTTGTAATTGTGTTTTTGTTTTTTTTTTTTTTTTTTTTGTTGCTAATCTGTCATTTTTCGTAATGGCTGCGCTTCATTTAAAAATAATTTTTTCAAAAATTAAAAATTAGTTTTATCGAGTAATCGTTATTATCACACAAAAGAGCTTTCCAGGTCTATTGTGTTCTACTTCTTAGATTTAGGAGAGTGCTACACGTTTATTATTGATTATATGTTGAATTTTGTAAGCTTTTAACAGAAGATCTTTACGTAAAATATGGCAAGATAAGCCGATTATGTGGACCATACTTTGCTCCAAGACATTCAGCGCAGAACGCTGAATAATTTCTGGACGCAGTGCCAAGCTAAGTATTCCTACGATGAGATGTTAAACAATCTGTCATAAAATTCAACCGCAAAAAGTACCTTTAAATAAATCAACCGATATATTCATATCAGAGCCTGAAATCGCAGGTAATTGAACCGAAAATGGGGAGTTGAAAAACCGAATTGACAGTTACAAAAGTGAACAACTACCCAAATTCAAAAACGAAAGGGGTTAGTGTGTTGATCTGATGTGTAGGTCGTGGTTCAATCCCCGGCAAGCAATTGGCAATTCTTCCGACAGTAACAACTTGCCATGAAAAAGCTTCTAAAAGAACTCTGTGACAAAGCTCAGAAGAAGTGATGTCACAAGGGTTCTACCGTTCGGAACCGGCTAAAATAAGTAGGTCCCTTCTAATACTGTCCAAAATTTAACACGCACAACAGTAATGAAAGAGAAGCTCGGCCCATGAGCCATTCGGGGCTTTAATTGCCACATATTTTTTTATTTAGTTTTTTTTTTTTCTAAATACTCCAGGAAGATGTTTATTTTTGTCAATATTTTCCTGTAGTGGCAATTTTTCTCATTAGCTTATTAACAGTTGAAAGTATTAACTATCATTCATTTTCTTCTTTCATCAGTGCGACTAAACAGAGAGTTAATATTAAGTTACTTAATAAAATACAGATAAAAGTAACTACCGAATTTAACATCGCGACAAATTTATTAGCGGAACAGTAATTCAAAACAATTAGAAGAATTAGAAAAAGAAACTATTGAAGACATAGAAGAAAACGTAAGCAAATAACATGGCAAACTGCAATATAGATACGGCTTGTAAAGCCATACCAAATTTTAGAGGAAATTTCATATTAAAAATTATTAATCTCTAATCCATTATAACTTTAAAATTTTAGTACTATATAATCGCAACAAAAATTTGTTTTTGGTAGTTGCAAATTTTCCTTATTTAAGTAAAATTTAAATATTCTACTTTACATAACACTAAATAATTTATAAGGATATTACAAAGGTTTTCAATTAAATTGCCATGCTGTATATTTACACATACCTTGCTTTCGAGCAAACCTCGTCTCACACTCACGCGATTCTCCAGTTCTCTACGTTCACGATCTCTTTGCTCTTGGGCTTGTTTCTTATTTTTAATTTGATAGGCAGTGAGCACTTCTAGTTCGTATTCCAACAGTTCATTTGTACGTTGGCACTCTATCACTTGACTCTCATCCAATTTATAACTTTGACTTTGGAACATATCGGCAATGCTTTGTTCATACTATATGGGGAAAATAAAAGAAAAACATGTTTCTTTTTTGTATAAAATGACATTGAACAGAAAATTGGTATTGATTGATTCACCTGTTCACCAAGCAGTGTCAGCTTGCGGTGTTTCTCCTCTTTCAACTGTTTGATAACCTCCTTCTGTTGCTCTTTTGGCGTTGTCTGCAGGATTTGTGCCTTATAGCGTTTATATTGTTTCGTTTGGGTTTTACATGTTTCGCGGAATTGCTTACGTATTTGCAACTCTTTTTGCTACAATAGTAAAAATAAATACAATAAAACAAAAGTATTGTATAATCATCGACAATCGACCTATTTGCTATGTACCTTTAAACTTTTTGGATGTTGTCGTATTTCTAAAGCATGCTTACGTAACAATTCTTTCTTAACACGTTCCATATAGTCCTTTTGATTTTGTAACTCAGTGTCATGTTGCTTATTGATCTAATAATATACAAGAAACATTGGACGTAAGAAACAAACAAAAAATGTCTCTGATGTATATATGCATTACTTGTTCTTCGCGCAATTGATGCACACTCTTTTGTTGACGATATTCTAGCTCTTGAGTCTTCTCATGATGTTTCAATAGCATAGCATGCGCCTGTTCAAGTTGATGTTGTTTTTTACTCAACTCCTAAGGGTTAAAAATACGCAAATTTTATTAGTTTTGTCTCCCTCCCTCCCTCTCTCTCGCTCTCTCTTTCTATGGTCTACTTACATCACGCAATAATTGATCTTCTAGCTCATGCAGCAATATCATACGCCTTCGCTTAAATTTACGCATCTCCAATTCTATATACTGCTTTTGCACCTTCAAGAGGCGTTGTTCCTCTTGTGCCTCCGCCTGTTTGAGATTATCCTTTTGCGATTGCAGTGTTAAATCACGCTGTCGTTTTGGTGTTGACTCATCCATTGATAGTTCACGCTTCCATCGCTCTTTGTTGGCTTTATATTCCTTTTTGCGATTCAGATCGAACGCTTTGCGATCACCTTCTTGCTTCATTGAAATCTCTTTGTGTAATTTCTTTTCGGCTGCTACAGTCTGTTTCATGCGTCGCTCCAAGTCCTGTTGATGTTTCGCCTTCAAAATGAATATATTGTATTTTTTAACATTAGTTACTTATTTATTGTATATTAAGTAATACTCGATTCTTCTTACCTCTAGTCTTTCCAATTCTCTGGTGAAATTGTGCAACAGATTATCATATTCTTTATCTAAAGCCGCTTTATGTGCCTCCATTTCAACCTTGCATTTCTCTTCCAATTTCAATAGCGCAGCTTGATGCTCACGACGCATACGCTTATAACCAGACATTTGTTCATGCATCTCCTCCTTAATAAACGAGAGAAAATGCAAAAATGTATTCAAATTCACCACTGATGATGACAATTACTAAGTCTATCAATACATATGGATATACGTATGTAATTTAATGAATTTAGCTGATGATACTTTTCATGTGAACAATACTTAAAGGGGGAAAATTAAAATACAAATTGATACATTTAAAAATTATGTAATATTTATATGTCAGCCTAATAGCCTAGACAGACGGCAGCCTAATTCCGGATTATCGAGTTAATTCGTATTAACTCGGGCATTAACTGTAGCTAATCCGCATAAACTCGATGAGTTAATTCTCAAAATAAAAGAGGATTAGGGCAATTTGCGATGGCAACACTGCTGAAAATTGTCTATTGTGAATTTTTCTCGATCCATTTTACAAAATATTAGGTGTATTCGCTAACAAAAAACGTTCAACAATTGTTAACAGTTTTCAACATGAACAACGTTGGCGAACATATAAATCCAGCTGTCAATTACGAACGGTGAATGTCAATTTAAAAGTTTCTGATAGTTTTCAGTTCACATACTACTTGTAGATTTTCTCATATCGAGAGTGACAGATGACAGAAATTGATAGTGATAGTAATGTCAGTGAGCAGACCTAATAAAACAGCAATCAGCCGTTTAGTTAATCCGCAATACTGCCGTCTGTCAGGTTATTATTTTATTCGGATTAAGTGCGCCGGTAATCCGGAATTAGGCTGCCGTCTGTCTACGCTATAAGATTCCTGTGTGTTTATCTATCTAGGAATGTAATATCGACCAAAAATCGATTTTTTATTTTTTGAACACTTCTTATTTAAAATCTATGAAAAATTATATCGTAAAAGGATTTGTAAGGGTCAGAGTTAGTTCGTGTGCCACAAGTCCCTAAAAACATCTGCACCCTTATTCTTTTTTTTCTTTGAATCATGCGTTTGAGAACTATTTGGTGTGCCAAAAGGCACTCGTTCCCACATTCAATTTCTAAAGAATCGTTCGTTAAACAGGTGAAAAATATATAAGGTATCGAAATTCGAGAATCGACCAAAAAGATCGATATCCTAGCAACAAATTATTCAATTCAATCAATTATTTTGAAAGTTTTTTGCCATTAGTTCTGTACAGCTCGTGGAAGAGGAACAGATACAACTTTATAGAGCTTTCCCATGCCACCGTGGATTACTTTGTTCGCTCTCCAAATTACTATCGTGAATTACCCTATTCACACGGCATATTCGTAACCCGATTTGTCAGCTGATTTCCATCAATTTCCGATAAAATTTAGCCAAGTCAAAGATTTGTTCATAATTCGCATGTCCAACCGCGACATTTTTATAACCTTATATATCTTGTCAATATTTATCTAACACACGTATTTAACAGCACAACTAAGTACTCTAAAAATGGTCTTTTTAATTCTCATTATGAGTCACAAAAGGCTGCTAAATATGAGTCGTAAGTGTCTTGAAAATGAGTCATAAAAGGATCCTAAATATGAGTTATAAAAGGCTAAAGTTCCTAAATGTGAGTCACACAATGTAGGTTGTGGGTTCGATGCCCGATTGAAGCACAACTTTTATACTGAAAAGATTTTTCTTTCGAACGGTACACATCTGTCGGCGTGCAATCGGCAATTATTCCTGCAGTAGCAATTTGTCTTGCAAACGCTTCTTAAAAGAGCTTTCTGACAAAGCTCAGAAAAATTAAGTCACAAGGGTTCTGCCGTACGGAAACGACTTATATAAGTATGTCCTTCCAAAAATTCCAACAGTACTGGAAGAGTAACTCGCCCATTGCCACATATTTATATTTTTTTAAAGGTATCTTTATATAAGTCATAGAATTCTAATAGTTATGAGTCATAAAAGGTTTCTAAATGTGAATCAAAAAAGGCTCATAAATATGAGTCATAAAAGAGTAGTTAACACGAGTCATAGAAGTGATTCGTTATCGTGCGACTTCTTCAATCATATAGAGAAAAAATTACGAGCTGCTGAACTACGACATAATGGCACTATCTTCAACAAAAGTGTCGTGCTGTTAGTGTATTCCGATGATATTGATATAATCGGCATGAACAAGCGAACAGTCAATGCAGCATTCTCAGAGTTGGAAAGACTGTCACGGTGAACGAGGACAAGAAGACAAATAACGAGTCTTGGAGTCCCGGTGTCTTGGACAACACGTCACTGTTATGACTAAGCTTTTTAGTTGGTGAAGGACTTTGACTGTCTTGGAACTAGAATTAGTCTGGAAATATTACAAAGGATCACTCTTGCTAATCGGTGCTACTTTGGGCTAAGTAAACAATTGAGAAGTCGAGCCCTCCCTCGAGAAACGAAAACCACACTCTACAAGTCCCTAATCGTGCTTTTCCTTATACATAGCGCCGAAGCTTGGACAATTTGCACCTCAGATGAGAGTATGCTCGAATTTTTCGAGAGAAGATCTCGAGATCTTTGAACCTATTTCCGTTGACGACGAGTATTGAATAAGGTACAACCACGAGCTGTATAAGCTGCATGCCGACACAGACATTGTAAAACTTTCAGCGGCTGCACTGGCTAGGTTATACAGCTTCGCAGCAGATATTATAGTCGGAACCCGCTGGTGGGCGACGCAACAGAGACAGAAACAATCTAACCTCCGGTGGAAATACCACGTACTGAAGAACTTGACGAGATTGGCCGTATAATTAAGTAAATAACACATAATTTAGAAAATTGGGAGCATCGTTTCCAGAAAATGTTTCTAAAAAAAAGAAAATTCTTCAATTCAATTACTTTCTTTCTGTGTAATGGTAATTCTTACGTATAAACTGTGAAGAAAAAAGACAAATGTGAAACAAATTTAGAGTAAATGAATACTATATTTAGGCGACAAATTATTCACGGTCGAATATCTGATTTCTAGTTATCAGAAGATATGAATGGGTATGGACGCTAAAATAGTGCCACGTCCGTATCGCTTAAACAGGCTGCTATTTGGAAATCAGGCATTAGATAAAACAATCTAAAGCCCTTATTATACGATGCATTCGATTTTCGATCTTCATTGGTTATCGAACATCGAAGATCAAATCTTCGAAATTTCTTCAAATGTAAATATTTTTCGTTTGTTTTTCACTTTTTGGCGACTAAACACTAATTTTAAACAATTTTTATTAATTGCATGCAGGTCTAAGGTCGTGGGTACCGAACAACAACTGGAAAGGCTGGTTTCACCGATGGAAGAAAATCCAACCCAATCTAGTCAAATTCACAATATTCGATATTCTTCATCGAATGACTACAGTCGAAGATCGAATGCTACTCATAAAAAAGTAAAAGCCATAAGAAGAGGGACGAAAATGCTTACGCTTTGAATATTTTTTTCATAACTATTGATGACAAATGTTAATGCAAGTCATTCGGATGCATTCATGTATGAAAACAAGACAAAAACCAACAATTATAACAACAAAAACAATACACAACAATAACAATAGTAATAATTCAAATGGTGCTAGCAGTGTATTTAATGACGGAGAGGGACAAAATTTGTATACATGTGAACTTTCAAGAGAGTGAACGGCAAATTTGTGATTGGTGGAAAAGAATAACAGAAAAATATTTGTAATTACTTCATATGTTGCACAGTGCAACGTAATAGTTGCAGTAGTAGTAGTAGTAGTAGTGGTAGTAGTAGTAGTAGTATTAAGAGTAGTAGTAAATATCCAATTTCGAGTGTAGATTTAAATGAACAACTAAAACCACAATAACAAATAAAAGAAAGCAGTAGAGAAGTGTTCACAACAAAGAGAGACTTCGAATGAAATATAAAAGAATTACATATTAGTAAATGTGGGCTTAATGGAATCTCATATTTTGTCCGTAAACTTCTTCTATATTGAGCTATAAAATCGTACAATTACTACTGTTGCTGCATACAGTTGGACACAAGATATAGTGATCCTATTCGCAAAATATTCAAAAGAAGTAGTGAGATTTGGAGCATTAGTAAATTTCATAGAGATTGTGATTAGCAGAACCGATTTGATTCAGGTGGTAGGCAAAACAAAAGCAAAAATCAAACAAAAAACGCAAGATGAAGTAAAAACGAAAATCGGTTCTACGTACAATTATAAGTAGCTCCACAAAATAATTCTATTATGTATATTATGGCTACCTGCATGTGCTCCTTTTGCTGCTTGGTGACTATACTTGTAGTACGAATGGTGGCGAAATTATTAGGACCATGCTCGTTAACTGCATTCGATATAGCTTGTTGCGAAGAGGATGCTGCATATACGGCTGCCGCAGCAGCTGGTGAAGAAAGATATCGTGGCTGTATGGGTGGCATGCGCTCAGTACCAGTAGGTGTAGGCCCAACAATACTTCCCATATTTGATGTGGATGCGGGAGAACCACCATTGCCACCACCAGCACTGCCGCTATGTGACATCGATGAAGGCATTGCAATCATAGGCACCGGTGGAGCTGGCACAACTGATGTACTATTTGTTGGTGTCACATTATTGTTCATGTTGTGCATAATGCTAGGTAATGGTGGCAAATTACGATGACGTGCTGAATTGCGCGAAACAGCACCGCTGGCAGCAGCTGCTGCTGCCGCTGCTGCTTGTACCGCCTGATGATGATGATAATTTGCTGCAGCTGCCAGTTGCTGCTGTTGCTGCTGATGTTGTTGATTAGAAATATGATTTTGACCAGCAGGTATTGAATTCGATGAAGAACTCTAGAGAGCGAAAAAGGAAACACATTATTTGTTTTACTACAAATCGTCATAAAATTGAAATGATTACCTGACTACTGGCTGCAGACACACCCATCGAATGTATGGAGTGTTCTGAAGTAATACTATTACTCTTGCTGCTATCACCACCAGTGTGTTCGTCCTGTGTATCGTCTGTATCGCCAATGGCGCTCTCAGTCTCGCATGTATCAACCATAAGAATCTTCTTCATTTTACGATAATTCAGATTATCCAATTCACGCACAGCGGCTTTAGTTCGTGCAATCAGTTCCAGCAATACTGTATCAGAGCGTGTCCGTGTCACATAGGCATGCGTTAGTAATTTTGTTGATGATGGACGCTCTACGGGCATTTTCTTCAAGCACAAATTGACAAAATTGCAAAAGGTCTCAGACCATACCTTTGCCTACGATCGAAAATGAATAGATTAATTAATATGTACACAGATTAATTGGAATCCAAATACGATATGCATACCGGTAATGTTGGTGACTCATTTTGAGCTATGTGATACAGAGCTGACATTGCATTCATATTAAAATAGGGCGGCTTACGTTCGGCCAACTCAATACAAGTAATACCCAATGACCAGACATCAACTTTACCATCATATTGACCCTCGTCCATGGCCAATATGACTTCAGGTGCCATCCAATACGGGGTACCAACAAAACTGTTTGCTGGACATTTTATGGCCGCACTACCAAAATCCGCCAACTTGACAATGCCATTATCGGTTAGCAATATATTGCCTGCTTTTATATCGCGATGTATACGTCCGAGACTGTGCAAATAGCTAAGTCCGCTTAGTACACCATCACAAATGGCAGAGATTTCATCCTCATGAAGTGGCTTTTTATGCACCTCAATTATATCGGATGCGGATCCAACACAATATTCCATCACCAGCCATGCAGTAGATTCTCTCAAATAGCAACCCTTATACTCAATTGTATTAGGATGATTTAATTGACGCAGAAATCTATGAAAAATCTTCTATTAACACATATTCATGCAAAACGCAGTGAGTATACAGTTACAAACATGAAGCTTCACATACAAATAATATAACATGTTGTGAAATGTAATATTCCAGAGTAATTTGGGAAGAACATACAATTCAAGATGCTCTCTCATATAGTTACTTTTTTATTTTGTGAAAGCAGGACTGACAAGTGCGAGATATTTTGTGCTATAACGTGATTGTAGTAAACAAGCGAAGAAGGTACTACAATTTGACTGCAATAACGCCATTTTCCTGTTATGTTTTGCTTTGAAAAATTTTCACGAATTACTTTCATAAAATTTATCAAATCAAAACATGCTTAGCTAATACTTAATATCTGACTTTTTCGGTGCTATTATCATGTTCGCGTCATTTTATACAGGAACAACTAGCTGATTCGCAAGAAAATTGATATTTCATTGTTTTCTCACGACAAACAGAATAGTAATTGAATTTCAACATTACGGTGGAGTGATATTGTATTGAATTGAAAAAATTCGTTTCACAGTAATGAAATCGCAATGAAAACTTTCCTTTATATGAGTTAATAAAACTCACAAAATATTATCTTCTTGTAATTACGTTTTAATGGGTCTGTCAATAAATTTCTGAAAATTGAAATAAGAATCACCCTATTCGGTAAAAAAAAAAGTTGTTTATTTCACCATAGTATCCTCTTAGATCGATACACATCATCCAACGTTTCTCTGTTTATGCCCTCCAAATAATACGATTTGTTGAAGCCATGTTGTTATTGTTAGCATGCACAAGCTACTTTTCGCTCGTGTCCTCGTAAAGGTCAAGTCCTAGAAATGTAGCCACCTCAAGTGGATGTGTCCTGAGCTGTACGGGTATCAAATTTGTGGGGTGCAAGGGGCAATTGAATAAGTGGACAGTGTCGTGCGGTGATTGGCCGCTATCGGGGCATTCGTCCAGTTCTCGATAGATAATTATTGTGGAACTTACTATATCCCGACCTGAGCTGCGCCAGGGTGCACCTTGTTTTCCTGGGCAATAGTTTTTCCACGTTGGCAACAAGTGGGGGTCTTCCGTTAAGGATTTTGTTGGGCTGATGTGCGCTAGTCGCAACTTCTACCAGGTCACAACAGCCCAACAAAATTCTTAACGGAATACCCCACTTTTTGATGCCATCAAGGCTTTTGCAGAAGCTCTGTATAATATGCGCCGGTGACAATTTTTCCCAAAAACTGTCACAATTACCTTGTTGGCTGACAGACTCACGTTCGGCTTCTATTAACGTCAAGAAATCCACTGTCCCGATAATTCCTTGGTCTCTAGCCTCTGGTCTCATGCCAAACACCCTTTTGAAATTGTCAAACGATTACGTTTGTTGTCAATTGTCAGCAAAAGCGGCACCCTTCTTGCATTTATGCAAAACTGATATTAGCTTCTTTAAGTTCAACGCGCCTTCACTCGGCGATAGTCCTATTTCATATAATGACAAATGATTTATCGACCATTTCTGGTGCGGTGACCTCAATTGGGCTACCAGATTGTTCAGCGTTACTTGTGCTGGTACGACCGCACCGAAATTGAGTAAACCAATTATGGATGATCCCAATCGTTAGTGACGAGTCCTCAAAATCCTTATCAAGCGTTTGTTTCGTTTGCGTGATGGTTTATTGAGCACACAAAATACATTTTTTTTTTATTTTCAAGAAAGTGCTCGGGGAAGTCTATTTCAAATGGATGTAGCAACAAAACTATTTGACAGATGTGTCTGCAATTTTGAGAGCATTCTTTTGAAAGATGCTTCTTGGCAAACAGAATGTTTTTTACCGAATAGGATTTTTGTTATTTGAATTTTCATTAGTTTGGTCGTTTATTTGAAAATAAATGCACGCAGGTTGAAATGATGCAAGCAATATTTTGTGCCTTCAGTTTTTAGCTAAAACGGCAATTTTCTATTTTTCAATTTCTTCTTTCCAACTTACCGTATTTCTTTGAGTATATCCTGCCATTTCTCGAGACTCTGCTTACCAGTGTAAGACATCTTTTTAATGGCCACAATTTCTTTGGTAAGATTGCAGCGTGCATAGTATACTGCACCGAATGAGCCATGGCCGATTTCTCGTAAATCTTCAAATATCTTTTCGGGGTCATGTTTGTTAAAAAGATCTGCTATTTCAGGATCTTTAAGACTACCAGGCCGTGCCGAAGGCATTGCTCATGTTATTCTATCGCGTTCGCACTATTGTATTTTGTACGCAAAAGTCAATAACTAAAAGTCGTTCATCCCTGTTGAGAAATTGGCAAGAAGAAAAATACGTTATTTCAATTATATATAAACAGCTGTAAATTTTATTATAGAAAAAGTATGTAGAATTGACGGAACTGATGACTTATCTATATCGTTTTAATGATACGGTGTTTGTCAATTGCCCTGAGGTCTGAGCAATTTGTTGAAGTGGAACAGTTTTTATGGACTATATTCATGTGTATCTATGTAAAGTTATCTGCACTATAGGAATTCATATAAGCTTTGCAACTACGGCAAAGCACAGGACTTTCGCACTTCAGATTCTGTGTTGATTCTCATCATTAGATTATTCTCTTGCTCCTACATTCCTCAAAGCGGTTTAAATTGTAGGTCACCAAAAGCAATTGGAATCTCCCAGTATAATTGTTTATTTTTCTTGTTCGTAAATATAAACAATACTCCCTTACCCAGGCCACAGAAAGGGTCTGGTGATCTTATCTTTTATATTTTTTAGCTTAAAGGTGTCTCGTAACCCACAGAGCCCATACTTGATTATTTTATCTTGGTCTATTTATCTTATCAAGGCAGTCCAACGCCAATTTTTATGTCGCCTGTTCGAATTTGAGTGCGTTGATAGCTGTCTGGTTGTCTGGCTGTTTGTCAGTATTGTTAAGCTTCGATTCTAGTAGTCACGTGTGAGATTAAAGTGGGAACACTTGTTAATCGCATATATTTCCCTTGAAAGACTCCCAAGCATTTAAACAACGGGCCAATAACTCTCGCTCCAGCCAGTTATTCTGCTAAGGAGCTGCCTGTGAAGCAGATTATCACATTGTGGCTTATTTTGTATGTTGTAATGTTGTATAAATGTATGTAATATACACATTAACATACATAAAGACCTTTAAAAGCCCGTGAGTCTAACGATAGGTACAATCCAAGTACTTACAACATATACATACAATATCAATCCGTCTTGCTAATTGCTACACCCTTTATAGATACATTTGACCCGCCCTAACATTCACACAGTGACTCACATGTTGGAACAATTATTAGGAAATTAAATATCTATTATCTATTCCTAGACTTTTAAGCTAGTATCGTATATAGAAATATGAGAATACAATAAATAAAAACGATAAATAATATGGTAAATTATTTGTAAACCACAATAGAATAAAAATGGAGAGTTGATCAATTTGTGTGGCCTAGATTTCAATATTTCATCTAGCTTGAATTTTATTCTAGTATTCTTCGATATCGATAGTTTATTTATTTAAATTTTATTTATAAATCAATGCTCAAATGTGGACAGTTAATATTCAGTTTTGTTATTGAGTGTTAATGTCAGGACTTTTTATCCAACAGACTTCCTTTAAACGCTGTATCAGAGAGTACCTACTTTCAGATGGTTTGTCATGGAAATACATGAAGTAGAGAATTACACAATTTTTTATAACATTCGATCAACGTTGAGAGAAAAATAAATGCAGTAGCATTCCTTTATATGTTATCGAAAATCCATAGTTATGCACAAGTATTTATTAAGCTGAAAATTTGTTTTAGTGCAAATAAATAGATTTAGCATTTTGTCGTCACTAGATATGACGTTGGCAGAGCTGAGTCGACACAGTTTTCTCTTTCTATTATTCCATATTTTACGTCTACTCTCTCAGTTTTTCAATCACACCTCTCTTACAAAAGTCAACATGCACTTCTCGATCACTTCTGCTTTTCATTTCCAAAATCCTTGTTATAAGTACACCATGACTTTACATAAGTAATTATTATAAATAAAAAAAACATTATAATTTGCTACCTTTCGTATGAGAGATACCCCTACCCATTTTGAGAGCAATAGGTATTATAGAAATTTTTCAATAAAATGTTTTGCTTATGATTTTTGTAAAAATTACTATCAATTTGCTGGTATTGAATTTACATAACTTCAATTCAGTAAAAATATTTCTTTACTCTAATTCCTAGTCAATTTAACGATAAGACACCTTTCTACAATAGTTCCCTAAATGTTTGCAGAACAAACCTCTTGAAAAGATATTTTACTTTTCAGATACTCTTGTTATTACTAATATTTGGTGTTATTTTTATCATTACCAAAAATATACCAAGACGATTCGTCTGTCTCTGCAATCACCGTAGAATTCCACTTGTCTGTTAAATATCGTCGATGTTCAAGTCAATGAAATAAAATTATTCTTTAACTGTTTTTCACCAAACACACACACACACACACATATCAAAGACAATTTTTTGTTCAGCGTGCACTTTTTTTTGCTTCTATTCCTTTTGTCACAGACAACGGATAACCGTGTGTTATCGACGAAATTGCACTTCTCCACTGAAAACGTTTGGACTCCACACATTCATAACTCATGCGTTTTTTTTCCTGATCATTTCATATTTTTTTCTAAAAACTTTGCTATATCTTTTGGATTTTTACTAATTTAATTGGAAAATATATTCACAGATCCGTTTCTTCGCCTTCTCCGAAATTTTCTATGCACCCAGGTGGTGAGATTTGCGAAACAAAATGGCGAGCTAATTCAACGAGTAAATGAACGAATTAACAGCACTGCCAGCATAATTTTCATTTGACATGAATATGGGGATATTACACTGTTAATTTTCTCCCAAACTAATGCAATTGTTGTTATGTTGTATGACAACAGAACCTTTGCTTTGTTCACTGCTTTCCTAGTAAAAACTTGCAACGAGAGAGTAAAATCAAAATTGAGATATATATTATCACAAACAGAAAATTTTAAGAAAATTTACGCGAACGGTAAACCCATCAAAATTATCATGTATACAAATAACCGATTAATTTTCACACATTGCTGTTTTTTTATGTGATGCTAATTATTACTAGTAGCATGTTTTTTTTTCTGTCTTATTTTTTACAGTCTCTTTTACTCTAATTTTTCGAGTACGTAAATAATTTAACAGTGAAACTAATAATAATTGTTAATTTATAATAGTATAATAATAGTTGGCAAACAAAGCTATTGATAGTAATATCCCCATTGAACCTTGTGCCAAACAGTATCAAGAAATAATAGAATTATGCGGAAAAAGTGTGTTGACGTCATAACACAAGGTACTTTAAAAATTATTTTGAGAGATCTATTTCTCATTTGACATTACATTCAAAACAGCAAAGGATAAATTTTTGACTACATTTTTGACACTTGTGAGGCAGAAATGACTAAAGTCATATTAATATTGCCTCTGATAGTGAAATGTTTGTTGATGCGAAGTCACTTAAGCCAAGAAAAGCCCATTGTGTTGCATTGTGTAGAAAGTTAAGATCATTTTAAATTTAGGTTGGACTAAAAATAAAAAATAAATATGTGGCACTTAAAGCCCCAAAGGGCTCATTGGCCGAGCTTCTCTTCTATTACTGTTGTGCGTCTTAAATTTTGGACAGTATTAGAATGGACCTACTTATTTTAGCCGGTTCCGAACGGCAGAACACTTGTGACATCACTTTTTCTGAGCTTTGTCACAGAGTTCTTTTTAGAAGCTTTTTCATGGCAAGTTGTTACTGTCGGAAGAATTGCCAATTGCTTGCCGACAGGTGGGTACCATTCGAAAGAAAAATCTTTTCGATATAAAATTTGTTATGCATCAGCCGGGTATTGAACCACGACCTACAGATCAGAAGGCGAACACACTAACCACTGAGCTACGTCACCCATGTAGAATCAACTCTAGAGCTAATTCGGATTAGCTTAAGTTAATGCCCGAGTTCATTAAGGTTAACTGGTTATTTCAGATTAACGCTGCCATCTGTATATCCTTTAAGATACATCAGGGTTACATATATGTAACGTTGGCCACTATAAATTGAGGCAATTTCGATGGCAACACTGCTGAAATTAATAGCAGTTTTCTATTGCAAATTTGTCCTCGATGCAACTTAAAAACTAATTGATCTGTTCGCTAACAAAGAACTTTCAACAATTGTTTACAATTCCCGACAGGAACGGGTCCTCAAAAAAATAAATCCAGCTGTCAATTACGACCTGTGAATGTAAATTTACGAGTTTCTGATAGTTTCCAGTCCACGTGCTTTTTGTATATTTGATAATTAATAGTAATAGTAATGAGGGCAAACAAACCAAATAATACAGCAATCAGCTGTTTGCTTAATCCGCAATACTACCTACCGGATTAAGTGCGCCGTCATTCTGGATTAACGAAGTCGTCTGTCTAGGCTATTGCGCATTAACATATTAAACGCCTACTTAAACATCGATAAAAATTAGTTTAAGGCCTATTTTTAACAATAGTTTATCGGCCCTAATTATATTGGCTTTATATTCCTACCAGAGATTGGAAATTAGTACTAATAAAATTAGTATACTCAAGTCATGTCGAATAGTAATTGGTGCAAATGAATTCTAATAGTAATGCAACAAAATACTATTACTCAATCCCACCAAAACATAAAAATACTCATAATACTCGTACACGAATGTGTATTAGCAATTTTTGCCTCTAATCTAATTTGACTCACTGGTTCGTGTGAGAATAAAATAAATATGAATGAGCTGAGTAATCATTTGTGTTATGCTTTTGTACGTGTTTATTGGTTGATGTTGTACCTTGATACTGAAGAATATATATTAATAAGAAAATAAATAAATAAAATAAAATAAATAAATAATATTAATTAAAAAAATAAGAAGAAAATGACTCAAATGACTTGTCATTCCATTGAACTATTGGTGTACCTTAGTGTTGTGAGTGGTTACGGTAAACTACAATAAGGCCAGTTTTTCAGTGCGAGTCTAACACTATTTGTCGTTTAAACTAATTATAAACTTGATTTAAAGTTTTTCAGTAAAATTTCAACGTAGTTTAAACAATGTTTAAACGCCCAATCTAGCTGGTTAAAACTAAGATTAATCTATCAGTTGTTCAACTATCTGTTCTTGCACCCCAGTACATCTTTTCTTGCTGCGGTTTAAAATAAGTTTAAATTTTAACTCCGTTAATGTAAACTTAGAGTAAACGTAGTTTAAACTTGTACTGAAAAACTGGCCCTAAGTCGAGTCACTCAATGAGAGAGCTGAGCACTATACCGGTTCGTATCAGCAAAGAACTTACTCGAAACGAATATGAGTGGCTATGAGTGAGTGTTTGTGGATGTTTTTTGACTAATATCCACTAATACTCCTTTTTTTTTTAATTAGTCAACCAATGACATAAAAACGAAAATAATTGAAGGATTGTGCAATGATTGTTTATTCAAAAATGTTGACTAATCAATATATTCGACTTATCAATTATTCGATTAATCAAAATTTTGATTTATTATAATTTAAATTATTCTGCCATTAATTAGAATTTTGATTAATCACATTCTATTTCAATTTTACATATTTGCTTTTTAATTTCCTTTGGGAATACAAATTTAAAACTCATTCTCATATTCGTAGTTTTGGAAAACTTCCTATCTACTTTGTATTGTATTGTATTCGTATGTAATATTGTATCGAATTTGAATTGAATACTTTATTCGAATAATTTTATTCTGATTAATCGAATAATTTCAATTATTGAAAATTCAAAATCACGATTATTCGAATATTTATTCATATTTGATTAATTAAAATTTTTGAACAAACCATTAATGACAAAGCCCTACCTTATTCCAAAATTTCAATTTCACTGTATTATTTTAATTCAAATAGAACATGGCAGGACACTCTTGGACATCCCAAAGTAACAGACACTATGTAATTTAATTTTATTTTGAAATCATAACAGTTTTCGAAGTATAACATAAAGTTGAATTTATATAGATTATATTTAATTATCATGTTGGGCGTGTGCAACGGTAGCGACCGATTCACATTCAACTTTCCTCACTTTGCTTGACAGCTCGAAATTTACAACAAAGCAAGAAACGTAAAAGATATGCCACAATGTTTTGTTTAAAAATAGTAAGGACAATAAATTTTACTGATGTAATTGAAGTAACCTAACCTAACCTAATTATATACATGTATATATATATATATATATATATATATATATATATATATATATATATATATATGTGTGTGTGTATATATATGTATATATATATATGTATATATATACACGTATATATATAAAGGGTTTTCCATTATAGCCTAGACAGACGGCAGCCTAATTCCGGATTAACGGCGCACTTAATCCCAATAAAATAATAGCCTGACAGACGGCAGTATTGCGGATTAACTAAACGGCTGATTGCCACTTACATTACTATCACTATCAATTTCTGTCATCTATCACTCTCGATATGGGAAAATCTACAAGAATTACGTTTTTTTTTTCTAACAAGATTTTTTTATTGGATCTTTCTAAATTACATAGAAACTAACAATAAGTAATCAAATCTTACAAACTAACTAAAATTATGTGATATTCCCAACGTTCCATCACAATTTGTTGAGTCGCGAGGTATAGCAATTTTACAGCATATTCAGTGTGTCTTTTCTTTTTAATCGACGATGCGCCGTGCTCAGCAACAATTGCCTAGCAAGGGGATTCGGATGATTGTGTAATATTTGAATGTAGCTTCTGCAGGCATTGCAACTACCTCAGAAATTGTGGGTACATTTAAATCTCGATGGATGTTAACGTTCCTCATATACCAAGGCGCGTTTACAATAATTCGCAGACACTTGGATTGTATTCGCTGCAATTTTTCGATATTAGAGGGAGATGCGGTGCCCCAAAACTGAATACCATAAATCCAAATTGGCTTCAGGATTGCTTTATAAAATAGCACTTTGTATTCAAGATTCAACTTTGATCTTCTGTGTAACAGCCACCATAACTGATTCATTTTAAGCTTGATCTGAGTTTTCTTTGCCTCTATGTGATATTTCCATGTCAGCCTTCTGTCGAGGTGAATACCCAAGTACTTTGTTGAGGAACATTGTGAAACTGATTGGCCATTAATATTAAGTGAGGGACATGTATCTGGCCTTAGCGTGAAGGTTACATGTACGCTCTTTGATTCATTGATTCATACGCCATTTTGCTAGCCAGATTTCGAGAGAATCGACATGAGTCTGCAGGAGTTTAGTAGCTTCTATGGGGTTAGAGCGAAAGCACAATATTGCCGTATCATCTGCAAAGGTCGATATAAATGTATAGTTATTGCTGGGCATATCTGTAGTGTATAAGAGATACAGTAAGGGGCCCAAAACGCTTCCTTGAGGAACGCCAGCGTGAATATCCAATGGATTTGTTGTGTAATCCTTGTGATGTACGAGAAATTGTCTTTTCGTGAGGTAGCTACTAAGCAATGAGGAGACATTTGCAGGCAGTAATGGTTTGAGTTTGTAAATAAGGCCATCGTGCCATACTTTATCGAAAGCTTGAGTGATATCAAGAAAGACAGCTGAGCAATACTTTTTTTCTTCAAAAGTGTTCCTTATCAGAGTTACAATGCGGTGGACTTGTTCTATTGTGCCGTGCTGTTTTCTAAATCCAAACTGATGTTGAGGAATCAGTTGGTTGAGATTAATAAATGGAGTTATATTCATGACAAGTAGCTTTTCAAATACTTTAGAAAGTAGAGGCAGGAGGCTGATAGGTCTGTACGATGCAGCTTTTGTAGGGTCTTTTCCTGGTTTTGCTATCATAATAATTTTTGAAGTTTTCCAGCATTTGGAATAGTGTTTAATACGAAGGATAGCATTGAAAATGTGCATCAGATGAATTACTGAAGCCGGAGGTAGCTCTTTTATCATTTTACCGGTAATTCTATCTGGACCAGGTGATTTTTTTGGGTTTAAATCTTTATAAATTGCATTGAATATGTCCTTTTTTTTAATTTTGAGCGTTATTGAGCAAGGTTGAGAAGTTAATTTTGGTAATGAGGACTGTGAAGAGGGTGGATTGGGTGTAAACACACTTTTTAGGTGGTTTGCAAAAGCCAAACCCTTCTCACAGTTGCTTCTAGCCCAATTACCGTCACTCAAACGGATGGGGGAGTCAGTGAGAATTGGCCGATTTGAGTTTTTTGCTGATTTCCACAAAGAGTAGTCTGACGCTTCACCAGGTGTTAATTTCACTATGTGCTCTTCTAACTCTTTGTTGTTTTTATTTTTTAAAGCTTGCTTCGAGTGCAGTGCTGTAGCTGTGTTTTCAGATTCGGTGATCTGAATTCTTGCCATTGTCTTCGGAGTCTTCTTTTCTGTCTTCCTAGCAATTCAATGTCGGCTGGTGTGTATGAGCTATAGTTTGATTGCTTGCATACCTTTGTGCAGGTGGCTGAGCTGAGAGCTAATGAGAGCAGCTGGTTGAATTTTTCGAGTGCTGAGTCTACATCGTGTCCATTTCTTAATACAGTACTCAGAAGTACGTGAACTGAAAACTATCAGAAACTTGTAAATTGACATTCACCGTTCATGATTGACAGCTAGATTTATTTGTTCGCCAACACTTTCATGTTGGAAACTGTTAAAAATTGTTGAAAGTTTTTTGTTAGCGAACACACCTAATCTATCTGTCAGGCTAATATTTTATTCAGTTTAAGTGCACCGGTAATCCAGATTAACGCTGCCGTCTGTCTAGGCTATTAAAAGCAAATGCAAGCGCACGAAAATAACAAATAAAACAGACATGTAAATAGTTGTGAAGCTTCACTATTTTTTGTAAACATTTTCATACAAATGCATACGTCGAACTTATCTATCCAAAATTCTCTGTGAATTGGTCATAAATACTTTCTAAAAAGAAAAAGTTTAAGGGCGTAAGAGATAATATTGACGCTATTGGGGTGAATATTAATTGCCAAAATTTTCACTACCTCAGGTGCTACTGAAAATTTGAAATGAAATGATAAACATTCATAAGCGCATCTCACTTTGGTTACCATACGATAACCGATAAGAAAATTGTCATTTCCAAACACGTACTAAATATGAATTTAGTATCGGCAACCCAGTTAAGTGCCATTTTTTCTTTTTGGTCATTCGTGGTCTGGTGAAATTCAGTTTAGTTGAGCAAAAATGGCGAAGGTGTGTGGTGCTATTGCATTTGGGTTTTTACCAATTTTTCTAATTTTTATAAATAATCTAAATTTATGTGCAGTAAAAGCGTTTGAAGAAAGTAAGTGTTTATTTTTAAAGTATACAAAATCCACACAAAAGTTGATTCTAAAACAACTATCGTCTCGAGCAAAGAATAATGAAAGAAATTTAGATGTCAGTGCACGTATATATAATAACAAAAGAGACAAGAAACAAAATAAAATAAAACGCAAAATGATGATAAATGTATAAATAATAAAAAAAATTCGTCATTGCAATTATCAACCATTTCTGTTCATAAAATTTAATACATATGTATTAAAAAGAAGAAGAGTAATAAAACAAAATATAGAAACAAAAAAAAAAGTGCATTAAAGTGAAGGCAATTGAGTTGGCGGGTGGGCATATATATTGGTTTGTTAGTTGGTTGTCAGCTTGATATAAGTATGATCGGACCAATACACAACTAAAATATATGCATATCATCATAAACAGTGGCACATAGGCATACGATTTTCTTCTGTTGATAATGTCGCCGTTGCTGCCACGCTCCACTTACTAAAAATTTCTTTCTTTTTGACTTTAAATAGAAAATACCGTACCAATACTCATAGTGAATGATGCAGATTATTGTGTCCCCAATCTTAGTTCATAGCGTAAGTGCTATTAGTGTTCAGTCAATGACCAATTAGTTGCTCTCGTTGTTGCAAAAATAAATATAATACTGTTCGAAATAAAAGCTTTCAATAATTGTTTTTTCATTTAAATAATAATTATTATTTAAATATTTAATCGCCTAAATTTATGTTCTAGTACTGATAATTAGTGTCTCCTCTTACTCAGTACTCAGCGAAAAATTACTACGAAACTGTTCTTTAAAGCAAAGCCATACAAGTATATTTGCTAGTCGTGATTCTAAACAAATTGTTTTTGTGAAAAATGGCACCAATGGCATCCAGTCTTCGCATAAAAGACGCTTAAATAAATGCTTAATCTTGGATGCACTCATCTATTATCAGATAAATAGTGATTCAAGCCCACATCTGTGGAACATTGCCTAAGCAAAGTGCACATACCTGAAGACCACATAATTAGAAATTTATTTTCGGATATAGATCTGGCATAGGATACCACGACTTATCATACCGTGAACGATAGCGATTTTGAAAAAATAACGCATATATGCAGTGTCAACAAACATTTCAGTAGACCTGTAGGTCCTGTGATTCTGTCGTTAGAGGGTTATCATTCTAATAGACGTAGATCACCATTTTCTAACATGAATATTTTGTACTTCTCCCTTTTAACTGTAATGTATGCACAGCTATGCATAGTGTAATAAGAAAGTGGTAGTGTAATTTACGTCTACACCTACAAAAGCCATAAATCTGCTGAAGTAACCGAGGGTATCCTATTAACCAATAGTAAATAATAGAAATTATTGGTTTAAATTATTGGTTTTTAAATTATTTTACTTATGTTGCCATTACAACCGAAAATTGATTTTACTTTGTGCAATGTGGCTGTTTATAGTAAATAATGGAAAAATTCAATCTAGATATGTTTCGTAAAATTTGGCCGTAACGAAATCAATTATTTTCATTTGGTTTATTCACGTACTTTCCAGTAAAAACTTGCACAAATAGAAAAGTCAAAGAAAAGCTACGTGAAGGAAAAACCAAAAAAATTTATCAAGTATACAGATAACTGATTGATTTTGACACTTGTTGTTGGCTCTTTATGTGCTCAAAATTACTGCTTTTTCGCTTATTTTTTACGCTCTCGTTTTTGCTCTCTATTACTCTAACTTTTTGAGTAAGTGTTACCAGTAAAAACTAGGAATAATTGTTAACAATTTGTAACAATTTGCAGTTGTGATCAAAGCTATTGTTTATGGTGCAATTAGTCAACACGTATCGTATGTCAAAAATAAGTCATTCGCTTTTCTCACATCTCCTTCCAACTCATCTAACATACATACTGAACTAACCGAGTTGAATAATTGCACAACGTGTTTTACACTAGTTTACTTTACTTAACGTTACGTCTTACGTTTTGACTTATTCGCACTATATTTCGTTCGATATTTATGCATCACACCGGCCTAACAGCAGAGCATTTGTGCTGTATAACGACACATTGTGCCCGTAAATCGAAAAGTGCCATAATTAAAAAAGGCCGTTACTACGTTATAGCGTGGGTATAATTTGTTTTTATTGCCAAATTACGAACTCTCAAGAGAGAATTCAAATTTCACTACCACTTTGTATTATCATGCTATACACTTGCGTTGTATTATATGAATGCGCCATACACGCAATATTTGTCGTGAATGGATAGGGTTAAGGTGGCTGCCCTGAAGGGAACACACAAAGGCCCATTGTGCATTAGAATGGAATTGAATAAAACACTTTCTTGTGAACATTTTATAACTGCGCAATGCAATTAAAACGATTACTCTCTCTCTCTCTCTCTCTCAATTATATCTGGCAAAAATTTAGATAATTTCAAGTTGTATTATTTTTTATTTACATACAGTCATATCAATATATAGTCAAGACACAAGTTATATTCATGCATATATATATATATATATATATATATATATATATATATATATATATATATATATATATATATATATATATATATATATATATATATATATATATATATATATATATATATATGTTATCTATATGCTTATTTAACATTGAAATGTGCAAATTTCTCAGTCGGTTGAATAAGAGATTTCCTAAATAATGCAATAACTTGAGCAAATATTGAGATATTTAAGCCAAATTCTGCATGACTGACCTATGACCCAAGGGTGCGGATATGGTTAATAATGAGCATGATCGGTCAACTGCCACGTTCATACTGAGCTATCAAAAACATGAATCTCGGTATAAAAATAGATGGCTTAATCTAGAACAATAATATTTGGCGTGTTTATTGATGTTATGTATAGTGCTCAATAATTTTGAGAGATATGGGCGAGCCTATCCTATCGAGCTCCTATCCAAAATGCTTAAATTTCTTTTAACTTTAAGCCCTCTGCTTAGAATAAATTTGTTCGACACCTATGTTAGTTTGGTCTTGCAGTGGGAAAGAATATGACAAGACATACAGTGAGCGACAAAAGTCTACATACGGCGACCATTTCGGCTATCTGACATGTCCAAAAGCATAATGAAAAGAAGTAATGATGCAATTTTGTTTTAAATATGTTTTTATCATTACATAGCAAAAATTATCTTATTTCATTAAAAACTTAACAAGTTATTAACATAAAACGAAAAAAATTCAATTACAAAAGTCTACATACGGCGCGCATTCCACCTTTCTTTTTTGTTGTGTGTTGCGGCGCAATAACGGGAAAGTACCGCTAGTTACATTTTGCTGTTTTGCTTGGTAATAGACATACTTGGATTGCATTTAGTTGTATTTTGGCTGTTTCTAGAAGTTCGTGGTTGTGACAATGGCTTCCCGTAAAGAAATATCAATTGATTTGCGAAACTTAGTAGTAAAGTATAGAAATGAAAACAAATCGTAAGGTGAAATATCAAGCTTATTAAATTTAACAAAATCAACAGTTCAAACAATATTCAATAACTACAAAAAAACGAATAGTCTTGAAAATAAACCGCGTAGTGGTCGCCCAAAGAAGCTGAGTCGCAGAGATGTATCGTTCATTTTGAAAGAAGTGGATCAAAATCCGAAAGTGGCAGGCACTAAGTTGGCCGCAGAGCTAGCAACTAGGTCAAATACAAATGTGCATCCACGAACAGTTCAAAGAGCCTTGAATAATAATGGGTTTCACAGCAGAACTCCGCGTAGGAAACCGTATATAAGTGAAAAAAATCGCAAACTTCGTTTGGAATTCGCGCAAAAGCATTTAGACAAGGGAATTGATTTCAGGAAACGAGTATTATTTACAGATGAGTCAAAATACAATTTATTTGGAAGTGACGGTAGAGCCAAAATTTGGAGAAAACCAAATACCGCAATGAACCCGAAACACTTAGTTCCTACGGTGAAGCATGGCGGTGTGAGTGTAATGGTTTGGGGCGCTGTCGCTGCATCTGGAGTTGGAAATTTGGTATTTGTGGAGGGTAACATGGATCGCTTTCAATATAAATCTATTTTGAAACAAAACTTAAAAGCATCGGTTGATAAACTATGCCTTGGTGAGGGTTGGATCTTCCAACAGGATAGCGATCCAAAAATACTGCCCACATCGTGAGGGACTGGCTGCTTTACTACGCTCCACGACAACTGTATTCACCTCCTCAAAGCCCAGACTTAAATATTATTGAACACGTTTGGGAGCTTTTGGAGCGGAAGATACGGAAACATCACATTACTAGTGCCCTAGTACTAAAAGAGAAGCTGCAACAGGAATGGCAACAAATAACGGCCCTTGAAATCGAAAATTTAGTCGTTTCAATGCCCCGACGTTTGCAAATAGTTATAGATGCTCAACCAAATATTAAACGACGACTTATTTTAACTTTTAGTGCCTTATCAAAGTATTTCCTTTTGATTTTCAAATCGTACGTAGACTTTTGTCATTGAATTTTTTTCGTTTTATGTTAACTTGTTTTTTTTTAATGAAATAAGATAATTTTTGCTATGTAATAATAAAAACATATTTAAAACAAAATTGCATCATTACTTCTTTTCATTATGCTTTTGGACATGTCAGATAGCCGAAATGGTCGCCGTACGTAGACTTTTGTCGCTCACTGTATATATTTAAGGCGTGGATTAATTGTCGAATAGCACAAGAAAAGGGTAAGCCACGCCCATTATTTAGTGTAGCTCCCATATGGTATATATGGTCTTTCATCTAGAACAACCATATTTCGCGTGTAAGTTAATTTTGAAGGAAGAAATAATTTTGCAAGAAAAGTGCAAGCCACACCCATGAATTAACGTAGCTTCCAAGCAAAGTCGGAAAATATTAAAAATGTTTAACCGCAAAAATTTAAATGGTCTTTTTTGTAGAAACCTCATAGGTCCTCACGCTGTGAGATTAGGTCTGGGCAACCTCACTCATGACTTCTGCAGAAGCTGCAGAGATGAGGAGGAACTCGACACGATCTCACATCTGCTATGCACCTGCCCCGCTTTATGCAAAAATCGAAAAAAATTTCTAGGACACTACCATTTGAGTGACCTAGCCCAACTATCCCAGATTGATATTGTCAATCTCCTAAAATTCATTCAACGTTCCGGTTGGTTCAGCGAGTAGCTAGGTGAAGGAAAAATTCGTGCGGCGGTATCACAACGGGCCTAATTCTGGCCTATGTGCGCTCTCTCTCATCAGAGAGGGCGGCCGCGCTAACCTAACCTAACCTTCTTCTAGAACCTAGCTGGCCAAGAGTTGCACAATGTGCAGTTTGCCTTCGTGTTTTCACACCAACGATAACGATGTGTAAGCACAATGTTATGCTTTCGCTTCTCAGTTACTGTTTAACTTTTGAAGAAGAAAGACTGTTGCGCATTTTCAGGACCTATGCTCAGGCATTGCTATGATTGATGTGAAACAGACATATGTTATAAAAAAATTAATTCATATTTAGGGTTTACTGGAAAAAATATGCGTTTTACGCCCACTATTATGATGGCTGTTTTTTAGAGGTGTAGAACTTTAAATTGAAATAAGATATTGAGATTACATAATTTCAAAAGGAAAATTGACTTCAATTGGAAGATAATTTTATATCATTAGTATTGGAGGCATATGCAGGTCAAATTTTACGAACACTTCTACCAGTGGCGTTCGTATCACAGCAATGGTTCACACGATGTTGTCTTCCAAGGCGTCCAAAGTTTTCGGTTTATTCCCATAAATCAATGAATTAACGTGACTACAGAAAATAATATATTTACTTACTTACTTATGTGGCCATTACAACCGAAAATCGCCTTAGGCCGAATCTAGCATGCCTTGCAAGCCAGCTTCTTCCTTCGCTAATTGGCGCCAGTTAGAAATTCCAAGCGCTGACAAGTACTCCTGCACTTGATCTTTCCATCGGAGGTTAGGTCTTCCTCTTCTCGTCGTCCACCAACGGGTTCCGAATATAACACTTTCTTAGCCGAAGCGTGTTCTTTCATTCGCTCGACATGACCTACCCAGCGCAGCCGCTGTATTTTAATGCGCTTTACTATGTCGGTGTCGGCATACAGCTCATGGTTGTACCTTATTCGATACTCGCCACCAACGCAAATAGGTCCAAAGAGCTTGCATAGGACTTTTCTCTGGAAAACTCCGAGCATTCTCTCATCTGAGGTGGAAATTGTCCAAGCTTCGGCGTCATATGTAAGGACAGGCATGATGAGAGACTTATAGAGTGTGGTTTTCGTTTCTCGACAGAGGGTCCGACTTCTCAGTTGCTTACTTAGCCCAAAGTAGCACCTGTTAGCAAGAGTGATCCTTAGCAATATCTCCAGGCTGACGTCTGGTATTAATGCTGGTTTCAAGATAGGTAAAGTCCTTCACTACTTCAAAAGCGTAGTTATCAACAGTGACGCGCTGTCCAAGACAATTATGTCAATATCTTCGGCATACGCTGACAGAATGACACTTTTTTTGAACATAGTGCCATTATGCTGTAGATCAGCAGCTCGTATTATTTTCTCCATAATAAGATTAAAGAAGTCGCAGGATAACGAATCACCTTTTCTGAAACCCCGTTCAGTATTAAACGGTGTGGAGAGGTAATGAAAACAGAACTGAAAATAATATAAAAAAAAAGCATGAGACACTTAAATCCCGGCTCATTGGCCGAGCTTCTCTTCCATTAGTGTTGTGCGTGTTAAAGGGACCTACTTATTTGTGACATCAGTTTTTCTGTGCTTTGTCACAGAGTTCTTTTAGAAGCTTTTTCATGGCAAGTTGTTACTGTCGGAAGAATTGCCAATTGCTTGCCGACAAGTGGGTACCGTTCAAAAGAAAAATCTTTTCGATATTAAATTTGTTATGCATCAGCCGGGGATTGAACCACGACCTACAGATCAGAAGGCCAACACACTAACCACTGAGCTACGGCACCCAAAAATATAGAAATAATATAGAAGTGTTAAATCTCGGTAGCCAATCGACTGGACCATTTCTTGAAATACCGCGTTCGTCGAGTGTTTGATGCGCTGCATGGCATATCGCGCCGTCCTAAAAAAAATATGTCTTCAGTCAACATTCCATTCAATTGTGGCACGAAATAATCGGCACTCGTTGTTAACGGTAATAGCCTTGCCGTTCTTACTTTTAAGGAAGTAGGGAATAACGATTTCGCTCATTGCCAGGCACATTCACACAAAAATTAACCTCATTATTGAACAGTAAGATACGATAAAACAATGAGTAAACACACATCAGTTGATTTTGTGGCCATTTAAAAATTTCCATAAAATGGATGGACACAGCTTCAATTGCTGCGAAATTTAACACGGACATCAGTACTGAAAGAGAAGCTCGGCGGTTTCACAATGGGCCTTTCTGGCCACCATAACCTAATAGCCTAGACAGAAGGCAGCCTTAATCGGGATTAACAACACACATAATCCGAATAACATACTATCCTGACAGACGGCAATATTGTGGATTAAGTAAACAGCTGATTGCTGTTTTATTAGGTTTGCTCACATACATTACTATTGCTTATTTACATTACAATTTCTGTCGTCTGTCACTCTCGATATGAGAAAATATACAAGAAGTACGCGAACTGAAAACTATCAGAACTTGTAAATTAATATTCAGAGTAAGCAATTGACAGCTGGATTTATTTGTCCACCAACGCTTTTCCTATCGAAAATTGTTAACAATTGTTGAAAGTTTTTTTGTTAGCGAACAGACCTATTATTTTGTAAGTGGCATCGAGAAAAAATTCACAATAGAAAACAGCTGTTAATTTTCCATTTTAATTTTGAGAATTAACTCTAGAGCTAATGCGGATTAGCTGAAGTTAATGCCCGAGTTAATCGAATTAACAGGTTAATCCAGATTAACGCTGTCATCTGTCTACGCTATAACCTAACCTACTCTGAAACGTAAAACTGCGAAAACTATGGTGTGTAAGGATCGTAAAAACTTTTTCTGCTGCGTTCTATCGTCAGTGGTGTGGCTTGGCATAGTTAGTGAACAAACTGCCTTGTTACAACACTGGATAATACAGTGACACTCATGACCGATTTCCATTTGGCAATAAATGTATGTATGTGTGTTTTGTTAAAGAGCTTAAAAAAATCATTTACCAACAACTACAACAAAATTGAAAATAAAACAGAAATTGTCGATTATTCTCTTATAGTATATACATATGTACCTATTTATGTAAAATACATTACTATATGCATATGCATACATATGTTATATACTACGAATACATGCATATTAATGTACATGTTTGCCTCTTCAAGTTTCTTTTGTCAATGCTTTTCTTCAAGTCTAGGTCATATTGTAGTCATTCAACTTCCTCTATTAATAAGCGTACGAGCGGGCCCTTACGATTGAAAGACATTATTATAATATAATATATTTTTTATATACATTCACCATACATATTCTTTTCGATATTCAATTTAATTCGCGTTTCTAACTTTAGCTCTGCACAATAACTAGTTATTTAATCATGTTGCTCGACTAATTTGATCAAACGATATGTGATATCTCTATGCAAACATTTGTTTTCGAAAGAAGTTCATGCAGATGCTGCTGGTATTATTTTTAAAATTGATTTTAAAAACTTAACTAAATTGCTTAACCTGCTTACATAACATTTGTTCTTTAGAAAAAAGGCTAATGAATTCTTGCGGTCGAGTGTCGATTTTAGTACGACTTAATGTAAATTTGCATTCACAACAAAATTGCCGAAATCATCGAAATTACCATTTGGTAATACATTTCGAATATCTGTAAAATTATGCCAAAACAATTGAAATTGTGCCGTAACTATAAGGCCAACAGACAACTCGACAATCAGTTTCTTTGTTGTTCGCTAGAGGCTAAAGCCATTGTGCCAATCTCACTAGCAATTTCCAACCATTTAAATTGGTGGAACAGAAAGTGAATATCATGTTCGGCAGTAAAAAAATGTGCATGTGTATTTTTTTGTCGCAGGGAATGCTTTTAAGTCTTTATTACGTTTGTGTTTAATTGCTTAATTTGGTAATTCGAACATTTTCATATTTAAAACGAAGTAAAATATTATATTGTACATACAGTATGTCAAGAATGAGTTTACACATTGAAAAAAAATTCAAATTTTCAACTTAGCCAAAAATATTAACTTTTATTTCTATATACAAATTTTTTTTTATTAGTTACAGATATTTACAGTATTTATAAAAGATTCATGAAAAAACATTGCAAGTTCTACGCAAAAGAAAAGAAATATACAACAAAAAGAAATTTTACTCAATTTTATAAGTGTCAAGAAACTCTTTTCACAAACGATACAAAGTCTTTTTATTATAATATTTATTAGTTAAAATTTGATCTATTTGATTTGATTTATGATTTGGTATTTAGTATGGCCACCTTAAGCATCTATCACGGATTGTAGCCGTTTATTCATAAAATAAACCAACTTTTTTAGGCCATAATTGCTCGGTATATTTTGCCACTTCCAATATAGCAGTTTTAAGTGCTGTACGGTTTTTAGGTTGCCTTTTAGTCACTTTTTCTTTAAGTAGACCCACAGATTTTCAATAGGATTAAGGTCTGAACTTTGGGCTGGTGTATCCATAACTTTACCGCAGTTATAAAGAAGCCACAGTCGCACCCTACTCGCCTTATGCTTTGTGGCATTATCTTGATAAAATTTGAAATGCGGTTTGCCCTCTCTGAAGAACCCACATTTTTTCGCACTACTGATTAAATTACTTCAAAATGCCTAAATAATGTTGTGCGTCCATGGTTGACTCTATAAAAGCCAATTCTCATACTCCTCTGCTTGAGATACATCCCCAAATCATAATGAACATTTACCCAAATTTAACAGTAGGAATTATGTGTCGATTTTCTAAAGCTGTTAATGCCTTGCGCCACACTCTCGTGGCGTCCATCGTTGTAATACAACATCATTTTTATTTCGTCACAGAATATTACGTCGTCCCAATATTCATCAGGTTAAGAAATGAGCCTTGAGACGAAGGAGAAACGTCTTTCAATATTTTGTGCTGATAGCAGCGGCTTCTTACGAGCAACTCTCGTATAGTTTCATGGGAAACCATTATACCACACTCTTCCGTGAGTTTCTCCGCAAGCGTTCTGGTCGAAATTTGTGGATTTTTGTGCAGTTCCCTCATCATTAAACGCTCTGCCCGATCAGTAATTTTAAGCTTTGGGCCACCTCCACACATTGGCTTCAATCTACCCTCTGAATCTAGCTGAACCACTTCATCCGATAACCTTTTGCCTGGCATTTTAAAAACACAATATTTAAACAGATGATGTGGAAATGTGGAAAATGTGGAAAAATTAATCACAAACTAACAAACAAAATCATAGGAACGGGTCACTGCAACGCGTTCACGCAAATAGATAACTGTAAATGTACCGTTAATCGTTGAAGTGTTGCATAAAGGAAATAAAAAAATAGTTGTGAAAAGAGTTTCTTGACACTTGTAAAATTGAGTAAAATTTTTTTTTGTTGTATTATTCTTTTCTTTTGCGTAGAACTTGCAATTTTTTTTCATGAATCTTTTATAAATACTGTAAATATCTGTAACTAATAAAAAAAAATTGTATATGGAAATAAAAGTTAATATTTTTGGCTAAGAAAGTTGAAAATTTGAATTTTTTTTTCAATGTGTAAACTCATTCTTGACATACTGTAAGTACAACACGAAGCTGCTGTTGGAGATGACACTTGTTGTGTTGAGCGAAATTAGTCATTGACTTTGTTTCGGTATTTCCCTTTTATTTTAGAATTTCTTATTCATTTCGTTTGAATTGCTTGCTTCCACATGTGTACGTACGTATGTCTACATATTTTCAAATACATTTGTACACAGAGTAGTTGCAAAATGCAATTAAACTGAAAAAAAAAAACAAATATAATTTTATTATAATATTTATATATATATAAGCTTGCTTGTAAACTTGTATGAAGCCAATGACGCACTAATGCTTAGCACCCTCAGAATATAATATTATATATCTACCATCAGATTTCGCAACGAAATATCGCCAAGTGAATGAGTGGACAAAATTATTATTTCCTCAGGACACGTAGATAGATATAGTTTTATCCAATGGAAATCACTGAAATATGATGGTAGAAATATGATGTGTTGTTAAACCCTCACGGGGGCCTGCACATTTTCTATATGTCTTAATCCTTAATTTTGTAATGCTACCGTGTGTAGTGTCTTGTTCAACGTGCGTTGTCATTTCCAAACCTTTTCAACCGTAATTTAATTCACATTTAACGCCATAGTGCCATTTTAAAATCATTTCCTCACCGAATACTGATCTAATGGTAGACTCTTGCGTATCCAAGTCGCAAGGTGGGCATACCAATGAAATATTTCTTTCTCGCGTATCGACATTCGACGCTATTAGCCAGCTAAAGCTCGGACAGATACATCTCAGGGTAAACGAAACTGCTACCTCTAAGGTTACGTCTAGAGAGGTTCCATTGCGCGCTAGGTCACCAGCCATCTCATTATCCTCAATGTTTCTATGGCCGCCGAAAATCCATCAATTCAGAATGATGTTGGCACACTCTCTTAAGGGGGAGTAAGGAATAATTTGAAATAAAAAAACACTTTTTTCGCAAATTTAAGCAAATTTATTCAAACTTTTTTTTAATTATAAAGCATCATCTAGAGAATATTTAGTTAAATTTTCGTAATTAAATATTGAATAATAAGCCGGTGACAGAGAATTTCCCAAAACGCCTTTTGAAAAATACGTTGTTCGGTGAACACGATAACTCGGCATAGAATTATCTGATATCAAAAATGTTGTTAAATTTACTTAAAGTATGAGTTAATTCTCCCCCCTCCGTCGTTGTTGAGTTATCATTTTCGTTTTTCAACAGTTCGTGGCCTATTTAAGCAAAAAACGCGATTTCGCGCTAAATTTTCCGCTATTTTTTAGGTGACAAATTACCTTGGCATTTTATACCAAGAAAGTATGTTTCGAGTTTGAAAAGAATCGGTCGAGTAGATTTTGCAGGATCGTGTTCACGGATTTCGAAAAATTGGTTTTCAGAAACACACGTTTTAGTTTTTTTTCTCAAAAAGTGAGAAAAAAAAATTTTTTTGTAACTTACACTGAATCATCGATCCCAGGTCCATAAAGTACGTTCCCGGCAGCAATCTCTTTGTTTTGGAAAATGAAAATAGAAAAATCGATTTTCCGAATCTGCTTATCCCTAACTACACTAACTACACTACATACATAGATCGTATAGTGTACAATACAATACCTCCAACTTGCCAAACACATTTTGTAATAGAATTGAGACAAACAGAAAAATGCTCAGGAGTATAAGTATTATTTTAAGCAACAACTATCAGGCATGGGCGAAATCTTATACTGTCATTAAGTCAATTAGTACTATGTGTTTATAAGCATAGGCGTATACATACATATTGTACTATATATACTAATCTAAACACATTCTATACATATTTACTACCGTGACTATGTTTTTACACACATACATACATATGTATACCTATATTTTTGTGTTTTCCATTGCTGATGTTATACAATTATTTCCTCTTCTGTGTTACAATAATTTCATACTTTTATTTACATTTAGGTATGTAGCATGTACATATGTAAATATGTATGTATATTAGTAAAATATATATACAGATGTAGGTACATATTTGGCGTGTATTGGGTCATGCTAGTTATTTTTGTTTGATTATAAATACATACAACATACAGCATGTACTAGGGCATGGTATATAGACGCTTTATTTCATTTTCAGTTAAATGGAAATAGTTGATAGTCAAAATTTAGTATGAGCCTCGGGAAACTTGTGGTTCATTTTGTTGTTTGCAAAACGGACGCAAAAACATTTCATATAAACACTGTATTTTGAGTTATACAAGAATTTAATGCATGCGATGAAAGTAATGAAAGTAAGTTAAGTTGGTCTGAAAACCAACATTATTGAAATAGTCGGAATATAGCAAAACATCACGAAGTAACGTCTTATAGAAAAACATCGTCTGAACAAAAAGAAGCTATTAGGAGTCTTCATTGACCTGGAAAAGGCGTTCTATCGTGTGCCTAGAGATCTAATGTGGCAGGCGCTAAGATCCCAGTTTATCCCAGAAAGCACCATAAAACAAGTCCAAGACACGACCAAGTCACCACACAAGCGAGATGCATATCTGGGCTCACGAAATACTTTTAATGTAAATGTGGGCGTTCACCAGGGCTCAGCCCTTAGCCCCCTGCTTTTCAACCTGGTAATGGATTTACTTTCGCGCGACATCCAAGACAGCCTACCATGGACAGTTTTATACGCAGACGACGTTGTGCTATTTGCCGAAAATAAAGCTGCTCTACAAGGAAAGTTCGACCTATGGGTGGACGCTTGAGGGTAAGCCAGTTCGAAGGAAAAGCCGAAAAGACCTGCCTAAAACTTGGCAGCGATTCCATCAAGAATGTTGAAAGCTTCAAATACCTTGGCACGCTTGACAAAGAAATATCGCATAGGATCCAATGTGAGTGGCAGAGCTGGAGGTCCACATCAGGCGTTCTTTGCGACAAGAGGATCGCAGAACCTACAACAAAAACTACATGTGACGGAAATGCGTCGTTGGGCCAGAGGTGTTACCCTACTCGATAAAGTCCAGAATAGGTACGTCCGTGAAAGCAGCCATGTGGCGCCTATCACAGATAAGCTACCAGAAAATATCGTACAAGGAGAGCCGACCCGAAATAGGAAAAGGCTAGGACAAAGAAGAATATCACGAAGTAACGTCCACTAAGTAAGGGCGACTGGTCTGGCAAATGAGCTCAATAAATAGCACAACAGTTAGAGAACATACAAATAGCTATTTTTAGGTTACTAAAAAATAATTGTTGGTTCTTTTAAGCAATTTTTGTATAAAATATCTGCGCTATTTTGGTTTTTATAAAATGATAAATTTTCTTTTAATTTTTACTTAATTTTTACCAAGAGTTTCATCATCTCTAGGACGAACTAGTTTTTCAGTGGTTTCTCAAGTTTTTGTCATTCTTTGTGTCAAATGCATACCAAATGCATATAGTCAAACCCATGATATAAGAACTACAGGTAGTTCGGCTTTCATACTTTCATAAAATAAATATTTGATTGATAATCGAGAATTTCACTTTTAATATATTCGTTAATATTCTAAATAATGTTGCCATCGGGGCAGGCGAAAATATGACAGTTGTCGAGTGGGCTTTGTTGGCATCGTGGGCATCGGTCTGGAATAGTATCAGCCGGCCGGTGCATGTGATCCACCAAGATCTTAATTGCGCCAAAGTGGCTCGAGCGGATCTAGAGAGCTGTTGCTTGCAGTCTGCACGATTTTATGAGTATGACCCTCAATGGCAGCTTCCATCGCGCGTTGATGCAATGAATTCAGGGCTGCCCTATGTGTATCATCGAGCAGGTGACTCACATGCCCATCAAACGAGCGTAAGCCATCGTGGATGCTACGCGTCAGAGGGGCAAGCTGCATTAAGTGGTTGTTGAGTTGTGATGGAAGCTGACAGGAAAGATGAAATTGCTTTGAAAACAGTTCGTTGTGCTCACGCACTTTTAGCATTCGCATTTCTTGATGTAAGTGGACTTCGTGCACCAGTATTCTGTATTCAGGCAGTATTCTGTCGGATTTGCAGAAGTCGCCATTGAGTGTCACTAATAAGTGACGTTCAGGTTGGAGCCGCGTAGTTGATGATCGATCTGCCGATGGCCTTATAGGTGATGAGCAGCGTATCCTTGCCTTTCCCCCAGCTAGTGCCAGCCAGTGCCTTAAGGACATTATTTCTGCTATTTCTGCTATGCTTTTGGCTGGTGTTTTCAATATGCGTAGCGAAGATCAAAAGTAACTCCGAGGATTATAGGTTTATTCACAGTTGGAATAATTCTGCCATCGACAGCCACCGAGAGTACAGTTCTGAGCTCTTTAGTCGAGGTGGTAAAGAGTGTTGCGTTAGACTTCTCAGGTGAGAGTATAAGGCTTCTGTGGCTGAGGAATTGTTGGACCTGCACCAAGTACGCGTTGATTTCGCTGCATATCGCCGAGAAGTTGTGTCCTGAAGCCAGGATCGTGCAATCACCAGCATAGGAAATAAGCGGTATGCCAGGAGGGGTTTTATTTAAAGTTCGGTGAATTTTATTGCAAATGGATATGAGGTTATTGCGAAATAGAGCTTTGAATTTTGAAAATGTTAAAATTTCAGCTAGTAAAATCTAGTTTTGTTGAAGTAAAATATGATTTTGAAAGGTAATAAATTTGTTTAGTCTATATGATTTAATGAATTTACTTAATGCGGGACTCATAGCATCATAATAAAATAATGTTAAAAAAATAATTTGATAAAATTTTTTTTTAACCTTAACGTGTAACGTCGGGTCACTTGTGCCTTGCCGAAACTGACATTTTCCATGTTGTTCTGTTTTTCTTTAAACAGTTATATTGTTTAAGCAACTTAAAAAATCGGTAATATAGCGATTGGTCCTTAAAATAGAATTCTCAATAAAGTTTCGTGATTTTTTTTTGGAAATTTTTTTGAACTCATTGACGTATATTTTTCAAGAGTCGGACACAAGTGACCCGACGTTACACATAAGAGGTACGAAAAACGACGTTACATGGCAAGGGTTAAATAATGCATATAAAAAATTAGGTTTTTCGCAAACACATTTGATGGAGCAAAATATTTGGTATTTGTTATCCTAGAAAAGTTACCATCAACCCAGCACCAAAAATGCTGTAGAGCAGCGTTATCATATCTTCAGGTACAAAAAGGGCTAAGCACACAAAAGGAATTTTCGTCACCACTTTGGCAACGTTACATGCCGTCGGCCGCTTCTTACGCACGTACACCTGCGATGGAAAGTGGAGAAATCCTATCTCACTAGCTCTCACTTGCATAAACAAACGCTTTGTATTTGCGCTAATGGGAAATAAGCTGTTCATTGCATATATTTCACTTACAAATTGAATTTAATTTAAATGAAATCTCAAAAGGACAACGCTCTAACCAACTGAGCTTTAACAGAGCCAATAATTTTTGCATTTGTGTATTCATTGAAACAAAATTTCGAGAATATCAAAATACTCCGATTTTTTATGATGCAATCAATAAATGACAATAAATGCATTTACTGTGTAATAATACCGTAACTTGAGACTCGACACATGCTATACTTTACACGTTCGTATAATATGTATACATATGAATCCATTAATGAATTGTGGTAACATTAATAAGAGAGTATCAAACAACAAGCATAAACACGTCTTATTTTAATAGATTAATATTTCAATCTAACCGCATTTACATACTACTTATGCACGTAGATACATATGTATCTACGTGGCAATAAATGTGAAACCAAAAAAAAAACCTTAGTAGTATATTCACAAAACTTTGGTGAATTTGATAAAAACAATTAGCAACAGCTGCTCCTTACACTCGAAGGCCAACTGAGGTTGATGACGACTAAATAAAAGTTTTTGTCGAGAATTCAAAGCAGTCAAATTTAGGTGACAGTTATCAGCAAGTTCGATATTTGAAATACTCAGGAGCCCAAGAGGAGTAAGTAAACTATATGATCGACCCCCATTCAGTTTTCCTTCGTACATATTTAACCCTTATCTCTGGACCTAAAGGGAGGGTGCACCCCATAAAAATTCAAAACGCTGAATTTTCAATAATTGACTCAATAGCACTAGATCAAGATGGTCGATTTTTCACTTCCTTAATATGTCTATTTAACGAATTATATGTATCTCTACGTTCATATGTGTGCATTGAAGTCAATCAGAAGATTGTTTTGAACACTAATCAAGGAAAATATTAACAATAATTTTAGCCTAATGTGTTGAATATTAAATGAATAAGCATTGAAAAGTAGCTCTGCATAATTTAAGTATATTGAATATTGATACAAAATAATATTTCGCTAGAATAGCTTTGAACCGGTTTTGTGCCGCGACCGGTTTGAAATTAATAAAACGTCATAACCGATATGAAATACCACATATTTTCGTGTGACGTAATCTATAAGTTCCACCCAGTGATGCTTTTGCGCCACATGTTAATCCATTGGGTGGATCTGCATTGCGATGACTTCAAAACCCAAGATCCAATAGTTTGTTTATTAATTTTTACTTATCAGCGTCGATTAATAACCATTATTCGACTGTTATAGCCAAATATTAAGTAAATATCTATATAAATTAAAGTATTGAGTATATAAATGTTGTGCACAGTAACGAATTGTGCTCATTGCTGTTCGGTAATAAAGTACTAAATATATACCACGAAAAACGATTTGTTATTTTCGATCACATTGCGTTGTCAACGTTGACAAACATTTCCATAATAGGTGGAGACTTTCTCAACGTTTTTTATTGATTTAGAGATTGTTCCGACATATATTGGGTGTTTTTTTCTCACAAAAGTGAGAAATTTTATTCAAAAAATTCGCGCTATACAAATGTCGGAATTTGTTATAACTCGTTCTTGAAGGCCATATATCATCTGGACCGATGTTTTTCATGTTTTCCAACTCGCTTTTGGGCATCTATTGTCACTGTCACTAATTTTCAAAGAAATTTTGAATAAATTGAAAAATTGAAATTAGGTTAAATATCAATTAATTAGAGTTTATAATACTACGCATTTTCGTTCATATTCTCTGTAGTATTTTGACTAAAATGTGTTAATACACTTAATCATTATTTAGGTTTTCCATTTAAGTTGACTCGGTAAAAGATATTTCCATATATTTGCATAACATGTGTGTGATGTTTTCGAGCGGGCTTGACGTATCAATTGTTTACTATTCATCATCATCATCATCATCTAATCATTGTACTCATTTATAGAATATTTACCATAAGTTAATTGTCAATATATGTAAGCTAATATAGAACACTTGTTTATAATATAACACAGTAGAACACAATTTTTGAAGCATAAATGAAATCCAAGTCATTTTGAATATCATTTTGGTGGGTTTAGATTTTTTGTGAATTTTCTATTTGAGTTTTTCGAAATAATTCATAATTTTTCTGATTTGTATAATTTCTGCGACATTTTGAATAGAAAATCAATGAAAACATATTATTTTTGACATTTAAAATACCTGGTAGTGAAATTGTCGTTTGTCCCTCGAGTGCTGCCGTTGTAAGTGTTATTGAATTTACAATTTACGATTAAAATTGAACAAACTATTTTTATTATTTATTATTAGTTACTATTTCAGCAGATTTCTGACTTTTGTAGACGCAATTTTACTACTATTTTGCTACCTTATTCATGGTAGGCATGGTAGGTACACATAAATATAAAATGAATGAAAATGAAAAATTAAAATAGGTACAAAATAAAAATAATAATTTAATAATTCATGAATTCTTGGATATTATCATCGATATTCCGATAAGAATAATATTTTTTGATGTTCCTATAAAACATATTGCAGTCTTCAAGACAAATGACCAGAATTTCATTCTCTTTCACAATTGTTTTGTTTTATTCATGTTGCAAATAACTGCTTTAAATTTGTTTGACTGTGTAATTAATAATAGTATGTAATTGAAATATGTACAATAATAACAAAAAAAAAAAAAAAATAAAGAAGAAGAAAATGTTGCGGGAAATGCAAATAGTGTAATTGAAATAACAGAAAAATAAATTGTTGCGGAAAATACAAATTCTTTATTTACATATGTACTTACATATTCTTCTTTGTATATATGTAAGTACTATATTATGGTTGAGGTCGTGAGGAATAGTTGTTGTAGCAACATATACCATGTATATTGTACATTTATATTTATGTTATAAAAATCGCAATAATTGTTATTTTTCCATAAGCTTCTCACTCCTGTCATTTTCATTATTGCTAGGGCTTTGTACAGTCCTGCAGCTCACTTATTGCTAATTTGGCATCTATTCGAAGCGAAAATCCAAAAATATCAGATTAAATGCACACGATACTCATTCCAAAAATCTACCGCTGGTTTTCTCTCTTTAAGGGGAGGTTCTCCTCTTTTTTTTTTTCAAAAAATGCTTAGAATATTTGTGCAATCGTATTTTTCGATCCACAACATATTTATCTCACTAAAGACAGGAATAGCCGACTAAGATGCTGATGTGAGTACAATGTAGCATTTTAACTTTAAACGCGTTTATCTCAAAAGCATTTTTTTTTATCCTAGCGTCAAGCATAGCTCATGATCTACTGCTCAGATTTACTTCATCTAAAATTTTCCTGAAAGAGTATGGTTTTTCGTATGACTTATACCTAAAATAAACATAAACAATTGTTCAATAATTGTCGTTAAACAAAAAAAAAAACTTTAAGAGAAGAGGGTAAAATCGAAATTTTTCTTTAACTATGCATAAATTGGATAATTTTTCTTGAAAACTCTTTATAAATAGGTATAAGTCATAGGAAATTTTATTAACTTGAATATAAAATACAAGTTTTTGATTTCAGTTTACTACAAGTGGCTGCAACCTTGACGTTATCGAACGACTCCTCGCTTTCAAAGGATGACACGATCCGCCATTTTGGGGCCGCAATATTAGATTTTTTCATCAAAAATTTTTTTTTTGTATTTTTAAAAGTTGTCTTAATAAACCATCAAAACCGTTCGTTCGTATGTCTTTTCATTATCCGACAGTAAACAATCAAATTTCGCTTCATTTTCGGCTAAAAATAGGAGAACCTCCCCTTAATAATGTTTCAATGGCATCAACTAGTTACTCCATATCAATGAATCAACGAATCTGAATGATTTAATAAGTGCTATTTGGGACCAAAGCTAAATTGATGAAATATTTAAAAAAATATATTTTTGTTTTGAAAATGTCCAGTATATTTCATTCCATGCACACAGCAAATTCATCATATACTTGAATTGTACAATATATATTTTCTATTGTATTTATTTCATATTTTTGCAAAGAAACGTAGCTTCTTATGTATATATTTATACATGTACGTGTGGTCGTTATAAAACCGGGTAGTTTATTGGTTATATAATTATTTATTTTATTATTATTATTATTGTTATTAATATATACATTTTTTTTTGTCATCACATGGTTATTTGTTTAGGTGTTCAAGTCACAGTGATATTGAGTGTACAAAATGCTTAAATATTTGGCACAACAGAGTTATTTCACACAATTTTAAAATGTTCGATTGGTTATATGTGCATTTTCTAAATGTAGACCGATAGTTAAAGGATCGAGTTATTTGACATATTTACCATACAAAAAATCTGTCAAAAAACATATATAAAATTTAAGTATTTTACCACAACATTTACGGGGTAAAATCCGGGTAATACTGCAGAGAAACAGAAACACTTAAAAGTATGGGAAACTAAATTTTTTGCTCAACATATTTTCCTTTAACATATTTTAAATATGTTAAAGGAAGCACAAATCAATAATATGATGTATTTTAAATTAGTTTTTTATGTCTACATTAATCAGTGCACACTTGCTCGTTTGATACTTTTTCCCATTTTTCCGAGAAGAAAAAGTCGGCTATTTCGTATAAAAATGGAAGTGAAATAAGTTTCTAATCATCTATCCAATTTGTGAGTCTTTTTTTTGTTCTTTTGTAATGCAAACATCTTTAATGAAAATGATAACGATATTCACCATGTTAGGGAATTTGAACTCAAAGCACTCAGTCACTACGTCTCACCAGACACCTTTGTTCTTGGAGAGGTCTAAGCTATTCCAAAGCTATTGGATCAGATGACCTTTCAATGATGGTCCTAAAACACCTAAACAGGATGGCTAATTACTTGACAGGCAGGCAGTCTTTCACTGAGTTTAGGAAGCAATCCTCTGGTTATAGGAAGGTGAAGCACGGTGTACCTCAAGAAAGTGGTGCACTCTCACCCCTCCTTTTCAATTTGTACAACTCCAAGTTGGCGCAACCGACGTCAGAAGTGAAATTTGTATCCTACACATATGACTGTACAATTTTGGCGCCGGCTGATGAAATCGGATCACTCTACAGCATGAACAGAACAGCTATATTTCAGAGTTATCTTAATTCTTCAGATCGAGAAACCTCAAACTATCACCTGAAAAGTCTACTGCGACACTCTTCACGACTTGGACCAGAGAAGTGATAACAGTGCTTAATATTATCGTAGATCGCAATGTCATATCTATAGTCAACAATCCTTAAACACTCGAGGTGGTTTTGGATAGCCTGACCGTATTTACTGCCCACACTAAAAAAGATAAGTTGATTACGAGATTTTTGCCAGTAACTGAAAAAAAGTGCGTAAAAACATGTTTTTCTGAAATATCACGAAACCCCTTTGTTGGAAAAATAAATGAGCTCCATTTTCTTGTTCAGCAGGCCAAAATTAGTATAGAAAATATTTTTTTAAGGTTCTTTTATCGTGTTGACTAGTGTAATTAAAGAGGGAAACATGGAATAAGTTTAGGACGCACATGTACACGGTGTCCAATAAGTTTTAATAAATATGTTTTCCGTTAATTTTAAATAACAGAAAGTAGGCGTATGTTTTTATTTTGATATATATGAAATCCCGTTAGATTTCTGAGCAGCGTGTCATAGAATTCATTTCATTTCAGCTGTAGTTGAGTTAAATAAAAACGATGAAGAACGTGCGCGAAGTAATTATTAATCAATTTTTGCGAGGCATAAAGCCATATGCAATTTTCAAATCATTGAAACAAGGTGGAATCAAGTGCGATTTTGTTTATAAGACCATAAAACGATTTAAGGAAACTGGGTCTACTGAAAATCGACCGAAAAGTGGCCGTCCACGCACTGCCCGGACGAAGAGCAATATCAAAATTGTAAGAGAGCAAATTCGACGAAAAAGGTGCCGCTCCGTGAGAAAAATAGCTGCCTCTTTAAAAATAAGCAAGTCATCTGCTCATTTGCTTTTAAAAAAAGATGTTGGACTTAAGCCGTACAAAAAACAAAAAATTCACGGCGTTTCCATTTCTTCAAAGGACAAGAGAGCTGAAAGAGTCAGCAGTATTCAGGCTTGGCACGGTGGCGACGAGTTCGTATTTTCTGATGAAAAACTTTTCGTGTTGCAGCAATCGCATAATGCACAGAACGACCGAGTATGGGCTGTTTCATTGGAGGATGTTCCTGAATCAGAATTATTTGTCCCCAGATATCAGAGTGCTCTCTCGATCATGGTTTGGGGCGGATTTTGCAAGAGGGGTAAATTGCCGCTTGTTTTTATTGAAAAAGGGGTCAAAGTAAATGCTGTGTACTACAAAGAGCACGTTTTGAAGTCAGTAGTCCTCCCTGCTTGCAAACACTTGTTTGGTGACGACTACTATTGTTTTCAACAAGACGGAGCGCCATCACATACTGCAAAAATTTGTCAAGACTGATGCGAAGAGAATTTGGCTGATTTTTTGAGGAAAGATGAGTGGCCACCAAGCAGCCCTGATCTTAATCCTATGGATTTCTTCGCATGGGGATATATAACAGCAAACGACTCAACGACTATAAAATAAGAAATTTGGGGCAGCTACGTAAAACTTTACAAAAGATATGGGAGGAAATGCCCATGAATCATGTACGTGCCGCATGCGACTCTTTTGAAAAGAGATTGGGCTTAGTAAAAAAAGCAAAGGGGGGCGTAATAAATAAAAACCTTTTATAATTTTTCAAAATGTATAAGACAACTCATTTGGATAAAATTTTTCCATTCATTTCGTCAACTTGCCTTAATATAGCGAAAAACATTTTTATTAAAACTTATTGGACACCGTGTATATTATGTTGGGTCGATGAGAAAAGTCATAAAATATTCACGCCTTAATTGAAAACTTACATTGGGAGCATCTCAACACAATTTATGTATATCAATGACGTCTGAAAGAAAATATAGTCAGGACAGTGGTTGTGACCTTTTTAATGATATATAAAATCGGCAATAAAATATCAATTTTTCAGTACAATTAATTACATTTCACTGACTTATCAAACATGCATATTTTTTTTTTTTTAATGGGTAGCGACCTAAATATTTTGCATAAAATTGCCAAAAGCAACTCTTGTTGGCAATTACCTTGAAGAATTCTCCAACTAAAATGCATCTTGTAGCAGTTCTCCTGTCTGAATATCTCAATCGAATCAAAATTTCCCCGATTAGATTATAACTAAATTGCGACAAATATGCTATAGGAGAATTTTTGAAAGAAAATATGAACTAATTTAATTACTTTATATAGTACAATAATAATAAACAAATTTGACATATCTATATATATATATATATATATATATATATATATATATATATATATATATATGAGAGAGTTTATAATTTCGCTAAGAAGTTGGTTTTCTTGCAAAAATAAGTTTTAAATAAAATAAGACGTATTATTTAGAGTCTGATGTACACATGCATTAAATAATATATATGTATGTGAATTTGTATTTAATCAATAGCAACGCCTATATGATAACATCTAATATTCCAAAAAAATGTTCATGTTATACATATACAATATTGCTTATACAATTTGAGGCATATTAACATTGTACATACATATTTATGATGACTAATTCTTAATTACAACAACTAAGCATATGTATGTATGTATTGGAAAAGAAAAAGAGTATATGTATTTATTTGCTCAAAATATTACATTAATTACACTTGATGGCTATTATGAAATAACTTTGTATAACAGTTTGCAAACTGTACGAATATTAATTGCTGGAATTGCTGAAGGAGGGAAATCTGTGGATTGATTTCAATAATGAAACATTTTTATAGCTGCGAAACGTTCAATTTAAGTGGTTTCTTTTTTTTTTTACAAACTAATAAAATAACGAAATTTTCGCAATCAATCTTCATCTGATCGATAACAGGAAACATTAGAATTGAAGGAAAAATTCAGAATAAATGCGATTTGTGTATTCAACAACACCATTATGGCTTAGATAACAATATTTAGGTGATATGATTTTCACTTTTGAACTAAATCCAATTAATTATATTTATGTCATATTTTTGGCTTTTTATTATTATTATAAATTTAATTACATAAAATTTCATCACTTTGTTTATTTGCAGATGAAAATTTTGTAGTACATGCGAATTCTTATACAATTCCGAGCGTAAAATTAAGAGAAAAACGTGATACTGCTGCAATCAATCAATATCACAGTATAACACAACAACAACTGCAACTGCAACAAAATGTGAGTAATCAACAAATAACATCATCGACGACGTCGCAGCCACAAAAGGCTCAAACAGATCCTGCCATTGCAGGAGGTACATCCTCGGTGATGGTTAGCTATAATGCAAATGAGCATCCACAATTAGGTTTTAATGGCACTGGCCAACTTAAGGATCGCAACAATACGCATCAACAACAGGTAATAGAATTTTGACATTATCAAGTAGAAAGTAACACTAACGCACAACTAATTTGTATCTAAATAAAGGTGGTATTGGGCGCATCAGCTACAGTATCGTCATCAACAGTTGCTACAATAGCCATAACAGCTGATGACAAGCAAGAGGAATTGATTGATCATATCGATGTGCCGGAAAATGAGACGATTACGACATTACAAAATCAAAATTTAACCATAAATGAGACAACGGTAAGTAGAGGAATAAGTGATGAATACTTAGTTAGATAAAAGGAAAGAATAATCAAATGTTGTATTTTACAGGATCATCATAATTACTACAATAGCACAATGTACATAAATACAGCGGAAGTCAATCAAATGTGGAACAGTATAAAAGATTTCACACCAAATCCACTACTATCAAAATCACATCGTCGTGCCATGGTAGGTGTGGTATAGCAGTATTATTGAGATGAACACGTTCACCATCTTCATTTATTCATTGGAATTATTTGTTGATTTCAGACGATTGAATTATCTTTTGATTTTCCATTTTACGGACATAAAATACGCAATGTAACTGTTGCAACCGGTGGCTTTATCTATACGGGAGAATATGTGCATTCATGGTTGGCTGCTGCTCAATACATAGCACCATTTATGGCAAATTTCGACACAAGTTTATCAAATGATTCGTATGTTCGTTTAAACGACAATGGTATGTGAACAAATGGGTTAAATATATGAATGTACTATGTACTGTTATTTATTGTGTATTACAGGTACGGTATTTACCGTGATTTGGGAAAATGTTCTGCTCCAAGATAAACAAGATGTGGGCAAATTTACGTTTGTTGCTGCATTGCATCAAAATGGTGACATTGTCTTCACATACGTCAAAGTGCCTGTCATATTAAATGCCATACAGGATGATAAGCATCCTGTGAAAGTGGGCCTATCGGATGCATATATTGTTGATAAAACCGTTTTTCGTAAGTATAGGCATTTTGTAAATTGAAATGATGGCACTTGAGACCACAATACATATCGATATACATTTACTTCAATTACAGTTGCACGCAGAAAAACCATTTATGAGTATCATCGTGTGAATTTTGCAAGCTCTGACATATCAAATGCAACCATTATCTATTTGAAGGCTTTAAGCACTTGCCTTCAGTATACCGATTGCGCGTCGTGCATTAACCACAACACAACATTTCCGGTAAGCAAGCAAATTGTTCTACATAGTGGAAGAGTGGAATTATGTAACGCACAAGTGCCAACTGGTGTGAAAATCAATTTCGATTTAAATGATGCGTCTGTCTTCGCCGTCAATTATATTTACGCGTCTTTTTTCGCCGTTCACTATGCAAAACAATTTTTTCGGTTTTTGTTTTCCCACACAGTATTCAGACGTCGACGATAGTTTATAATAATTGGAGCTGCCCAACAGGGAACACTCCTCTATATTTTAATATTTGTGTCGTCTAGAGATAAATGTGTCTATTTGTTCCATGTTGGTGTATTTACTGAATAATTTGTATGCGAAACTACAATTTTCTTTTAGTGTGCCTGGTGTCCGGTATTTAATCGATGTTCAACTGGCACTGATCGCAAGAAACAGGAATGGGTTCAAAAGGGTAAGTGTAGTATAAGAAGGTGATACATATATTGTATGCATTTGATTATAAAATCTGATTTATATCATACTATTGTTTCTTTTTTTTTTTAGGTTGTGAACGTGCACAAATAAATGATGCAGCCAAGTGTCCAGCAATTGGCGAAAAGGGCAATAATGCGAATCAAGCCAATCCAACGACAGAAAGAACTAATACGGATGGTAATAATAATAATCAGAATATCGATAAATCGACATCCACTCCAAAACAGGGTGATGCTGCAATGTTAAATCCCACCATTACGCCCACAAATGTAAAACCGGTGAGTAACGAGATGAAAGCTCCAATCGATGAACATCATGCAGAGTCCAAGAGCATGGCATTGGCATTGGGTTTCCTTGTGCCGATATGTTTAGTCATAACTATAATGTTGTGGGTACTTTATGCATATCGAAACCCTCATACGAAGAGTGGTCAACTACTAATACAGGTTAGCTACATCAAAAATATAATATAAATATTTTTTAAGGGCCAGTCTCACAGTCAACACAGTCTCACGTTATATTTCTAAACTTAAATTGAGCCTGACTTAAATTGTGTTTCAAGGTGTTGAAACGAAGTTTCAGCTCATAGTCAAGTTTTTCTACTGTGAATTAAACTCAGTTGAATATATTATAAGAATTTTGAAGCTAAATGCGGTTTAAGCTCGTTGGTACTGCAAAAGTTCCATAAAATGTCTACTGTGAGACCGGCAGCTAAGTATACATGTAATATATTTTTTATTAACATTTCTGTTGATTAAAAATTGAATTTTTCATGCAGTCAAAGAATCTGCACCAGGTTTGTACTCGAATTACATTCATAACTGCTTAATAAATTCATCGTCATTTATTCATCATTTATTTAATATTGTCCATAACGTCTACTACTAGTAGTATTTTACTTAATTCATATTGGAATTCTATAAGCAATACAACGATTATAAATGGTCATGATTTCGAAGATTCCTCAGCTCCAAGAAATTGTCATGCAAAAAAATTAAACTCCTGAAAGAGCTCTCTGACAATGTTCAGAAAATGAGATGTCACAAGGGTTCTATCGTTCGGAATCGACGAATATAGGAAGTTCCTGTACAATGCGGTCCATATTTAATCGCATAACAGTTTTGGAATAGGCAGAGGTTCTGGCTGTTAACGGCTAACGGTTTTGTAATACCCGTAGACAGACATAAAAATATTCACTGGCAACCTGTCAGCAATTAGATCCCTGAATTTCCCTGAATTTATTTGAAATGCAGGGCGGCATCTCTAAATGAGAACAGTCTGAACAGCTTAACATCCATCTCGTTTAGATGGTTTAGGAAAAGTACAATGTTGCAAACTATTCCTGATAATAAGAATATCCGTTTGTTGCCACTCTAAAGGTAACTTCATAATTCCGATCCTCAACATGCTCTGGTCTACTTTGATCATTTACATATTTTATCGATTTTTTCGACAACAGATCCAACCAGATCTGTAGTATTGTGCTTTTACCATTTCCCACAATTGAAATTGAACTTGAAATATATTTTCAAGCTATTTAATTGTGACTACGACCAAAATCTTAATAAATCCAGGCAGCCAAATTTGGTGCTCCCCAAGAATGGACGGATCTACATCCCAAAAGCACTCGACCACGTGGTCGACCAAGGTCCATTCAACTCATCAGAATACGGAAATGCTCAAAGCTTCATCCGGTTTCAATAATTCTTTATGTGTTAGATGGGAAATATTTCATATCCTATCCTAACAGCTTATCGTCTGTAGTCAACCTTCAATGGTATAAATTGGCAATATTCTCATTTGATTTATTATTTAATCATTTTTAATTTATTCATAATAATATATAATGTGTGTTATTTAATTTAGAGTTGATAATAGGATTAAACAATTTGTGTGTATTTTTTCAGTATCGTCCAAGTCAATGGACATGGAGACGTGGCGAAGCTCGTTATACAGCTGCAACAATACATATGTAAAATTACGATTCTTATTCAACTGCATCTCCTCAAATCAGTCGACAATGATCAGCAATACTATATCAGAAATAACAAGATGAAGCTTATTATGTTCTCAACCATTACATAGGAATAACGAATCAATAGAAAAACGATAATGATGGATGCTTTGTTCGCTCTCTTTCTCTGCGTTTCCTTTCCAATTATTCAATTTGATAATGATGATGATGCTAATATTAATGTATGTGTGTATAGTTTTTCTTTTCTCAGTTATTTCATTTTTTTATTCTTATGAGTCAACTACTGGCTACACACACTCGACTGCTCGGTTAGCCTAAATGATGTTTTTTAAGAGAAAACCTGGAAGGCTGTGTACGAATTAAATCGCTTTTAGTCCGTGCGAGCAGTATAGTATGCGTAGAAAACAGTAATTTGGAGCTTAGAGCAAATAATGTTTATTCGTTATAATTAGCAAAATTAATTTGACTTATAAAATATTATTTTATAGATATACGTCACACATGTATTTTACAAGTATCTGATCGTGAAACACACATTTGCGAAATGTACCTATGTATCTTCTTATTAGCAATTCTTATTTAGTATATGTATATGTATGTATGCCTGCGAGAGGTCATCACTGCTACTTTTGCAATTTAAAAAAAAAAAAATTTGTATTTGTTTTAATTTTGTTGAATGAAATAATTATTAAGTCTTTAATCTGAACTTTTAGATCGATCCGGATTTTTTTATTATTATTTTTATTCTAGACAAGTACCGGAAAATATTGTTGCATTCTTAAAAATTGTCAATGCATAATTTTGTCAAACGTTTCTGGAATTACCTGTTGCATGTTGTAGATATATAATTGTTTGTTCTGTAATTGGTTGTTGCGTCGACGAATTTTTTGCTCAGAATTATAAACAATGCCGCTGCCAGCATAATATCATACTCGTTTGAGCGCATTTTGTCAACTAAATAGACAGAAATTGCAAAAACAATTAAAATTGAACAACATTGAGAAAAGCGTACATACTTACATACCTCGAAAGGTCTTCTCAAAATTTTTGCAAATTTTAATAATGACGTATGAATTTTCGATTCAAAAATGTGTGCATCCATATAAATCTATACAAAAGACAATTCAAAAGATATAAATATTAATTGATGTATTATACACATCGTTGACTTGCAAGCAAAATTGACATTAGCATTGACATACTTTGTAGATGTCTGTAGCATCTGTAGATTTTAATATACACCATCTTGAATGCCATTTTGCAATGTTTGAATTTTGATATAAAAAATGCATTCTCATATATAGAATTACAACCGTAAATAGAAAATTGCATTTTTTTCGCACCCCAAATAGTCAAGTCTGTTTAGCTTGTTGGTCAATGATCCAGGATGAGGAGCTGTCCATTTATCAAAACTAATCCTATTGAAAGTATCAGCTAGAAAGTGTTATAAATCTGTTATTCGAAAAAAAAGTTCGAAACATGTACATATATTGCAGAAGAAAGAGAAGAAGAAGAAGAAGAAGAAAATGAATAATTAAAATATATACATAGGAAAAGAATTTGAGGGCGATGGTGAGCTCCTCATACCGTGTACTTCGTTCTCGTCTTGTGCGTGTGTATAGGGTATATAGGTATAAAATAAAATCAAATGTATTTTTTTTTTTTATTATGAATATTTTCTGCTTTCAATATTTTCCCTTATTGTATAAATAAATGTGATTTGTAATTTTGTTTTTATTATGCATATTGTTTGTCAATTTACATATATATTTATATAAATGTAGTGTAAAAAATAATTTAATTAAATAATAATAATTGTACATTAAACAAACAACAAAACTACAACAACTACAACAACAACAACAACAACATCAAAAAATATAATTTTACAATATACGCATGCATGTGCAACCAAATTTAATATTAATCAAATGAATTCAGGTAATTGCATTTTTTTTTTTGTGTTGTTGTTTGCATTAATTGGGTGTTCGTATCAGGTAAAACACAACCAAAAAGTAAAAATCAATACACATTTTATTGAAATATGCCGACATCTTATTTGCGAAATGCGAGAACTCGTCTTCGAAAATTCGAACCCCAGCCAGCACTTGAAAAGAATAATCGTTAAAAAATAGATATAAGCATTTGTCCTTTTGTATGATAATAAAATTTAGCAAATAGATCTGAATTTTATGATTTTTTTGTCGGCCATTTTTAAATCTATGAAATGCTAACGTATATTTCCAATAAAACAGCGATTTTTCAATAGTCATTGGTATATTGGTATTTTTACGGTTCTGCTAAGTACGTGTGAAATAGATATTGGAAATATGAATGTGAACCAATAAGACTTCATACCATGAATCGTTGACTATCAAACGGCAAATTTGATGTTCGGCAATAACTTGAACTCACACATTTCCGATAGAACGGACTAAAAGTATGGCAACATCCCTTTCAAACGGCTCCAAACTCGACGGACGAGTATGAGCAGGGGTATTTAACGAATATCACGTAACGAACATATCACGCCAAGAATGATAGAAATAAAGTGTGAACAATTATCTGTTTTGTTTTGAGTTTGACAGTCAGCTGTTTGTATATGGTGACGTCATAAATGAAGAGAAAATTAATCAAAAAGGGCAAATAAATTTTTATAATTCTTGCATTTGCATAGTACGCGGTTATTTAAAACAATTTTGACTGAAAAAATGTGATTTTTATAAATGAAGTGTGCAGTGGCAAGTCCCATAACGAAATTTCCGACAAATCGTTATTAAAGAACTATTTATGCCTTCCGTGTGATGTGGGTTTGGCAAAAAATTGGATTAATTTCTGCCGGCGATCAAGTCCTTTCAAGCACAAAAATATTGTAATTTACAAGGACCATTTCATAAATGATGATTTTATAAACTTCAAGCAATATGAAATGGGTAAAATTTATTTATTTTATTTGCACATCATCCGCATTTGTGTATTGTTTCTAATTTTCCAGGGATTGCGTCGAAACTTTTTTGAAGCGCGAGGTTGTGCCAACTGGGTACGGAGTATCTGGTTGGACAACTCTTTGGGAACAGAGGGTTCAGCGAAGAGAAAATAAGCAAATCGTTGCTATGTTATTGCACCAACAAAGTTCGGTAAATACAGTTAATGGTAACAAAAAATCATTGGTGATTGTATGGAAATATTCAAATTAACTTATTAACAGAGATAGGATTGGATAATATTGAAGTTGACGACAATGTTAGAATCTTTACTGCAGGAGCCAGTAGTATTTGGAGAAGCCTCAAATTCTAGCAACTCAAAGAGGGGGAAGAATTATAAAAGGAAGTCTAAGTAAATCGCACAGTTGAACTGATAAATATATAAATATATATTATATATGTTTACTACAAATGTAATAAAGCGCTAAGGAAAGAAAATTTGCTCCTGCGCAGACTTCAGAAAAAGCATTCCGCCAAGTGTACCGCCTTGAAGCTCTACTTTAAACAGACGGAAAGGAAGTATGTATATAACATACAAGTTGTAAAAGAAGTTTAGCAAAACTTGCCCAGGAATGTAAACAAATTAATGGAAATGGCTTGTTCATAAATAATTTTGTACAAAACATTTTGAGCAATCTTCCAGTATTAATTGCAATATTAATGTAAACAAATTGTTCTTCCGGGCGAGGGTGTTCTTTAAGATTAGAAAACTAAACAAAGAAATTGAAAAAGCCGCTCAAGAAAAAAAAGAAAATTCACTAAAATAGTAACTTAGTTTTTATTAATTCTTTTTTAAATCCGTTTTTAATTATTGATATAATTATTTAATTCTTTTTTAATATTCATACATGTATACATATGTATGTGCACAATAAAACTTGTAATGAAAACACGAAACCACTTCGCTTTTATTTACATATTTCGGTCCATCGCTTTTCCACTTGGGCAACTTCTGGTCACTTTAGGTTACATGCATATTTTCGCGGTATATTTATTTACTTGTCTCTTCCAATATTTTTCATAATAAAGTAATAAGTATTGCTTATTTTACAATTTTGTGTAAATGTTCGCAGTGTTATTTACCTTTTGTATGGGTTATGACGTCACAGGATGCAATCTTTATTTCTATCATTCTTGATGTAACGTTATATCAAATGTGGATATAGATATTTTCATTGACAGTCAAGCAGCGATAAAATCCCTAGAATCAATGGACCAGAGTTCATACGTAGTCTTAACGTGATGCCCAGGGCACGGGAACATACAAGGGAATGAAACTGTAAACAAGCTAACAAAGACGGGTGCTGGTAAAAATTATTATGAGGCATTGCATTGTAGGAAGGTATGCAATTGCGCTAAGTATCACAGCACCTGACTACTGCCGAAGCTATGGTGATGAGGAGAAAGCGGAGTCCATAACTCACCTTCTGTGTGAATGTTTGCACTGGTACGTCGCAGATTCTCACACCCGGGCATTAATTTTTGCACGACCTAACTGTCAGCTGAGGAATATTTTACGCTTTGTCTGAAGTTCGGGTTAGCTCAGCTACCCAGCGAGTGTCTAGACTTCCTGTAAGAATTGATATCTTTCGATTCCGACAATCACGTATGAGTTTGAAGTGGCCACACCTTGTAATCGCATATATTTCCGTTTGAAAGTTAGTGGTGTTATTTCCTACGGATTCAGAGTACTTTAACCACAGATTAACAGCTTCCTCTCCGGCCCTTACTCTGGTTAAGCAACCGACTGGAAGTAAGTTATTATATTCTGGCTTATTTTGTATGTATACATATACTTTCTCATTTACTGGATGCATTGAGTCCCTCAGGATGTTACCTTATTAAAATGTTATAGTTCTTGCGCTTCATACAATCGGTCTGATATTAACAGTGGATCATCCTTAGAATAGCCCGCTTCGTTTGTGACTGAATAAGAATGAGAAGGGACATAAGTTCTAAAAAGATATCCAAGACGTTACAGACCCAGGAAAATCATACAAATATAACAATCTCTTATTGTCCGGGTATATCAATGACTGCCTCATCTGCAGAAATAAGCTCCATAATGCAACAAGGAGCTACTTGAAGAGAACAAGCTTCGGAAATATTAATAATTTTATGCACACGTCTAGGAATGTTCTACGTTCAAGGACAAGGTTTCACGCAAGGTAATAGACATTTACGAACTAATCAATCGAAGTCACTGATATGAACCCATATAAAAATTTGGAGGGAGAAAGTATGGAATCGAATGTACATATATTGAAAAGTCATTTGTTTCGCTGTTTCTTCTTTTTTTTTTAATTTATTTATTTATTAGATTTCTATTGTATTACAACACATATTTCATTTGTATGCCTGTTTTGTTTTTGAATTAACTAATATTGTACATATTAGATGTATACTATGTAGGTATGTGTACTATACTATAAAATGAAGTGTACGGATTTGTATTTTTTATTATTACAAAATTTTATATTTTATATCAATGCCCAATTATTTGATCACTGGCGTCTTTATAGTCAAAAAAAAAAAGAAGAGAAATAATCAAATAAGAAACACAATTCAAATAAAGTAGATACAATAAATATGAGCAAATCAACATAATAAGTAATATAGGAAATTGGATTATATAGCCAATGAAAATATGTGTTTAACAAAATCACTAGAGTAATGCCATTCTAAATTCTGCATACATGCAATACAAAATAAATTACAAATGTATTCCAAGTGTTTAATAAAACTCAATCATTCACATTCTCATTGCACAAAATTGCCCATGCTAATTCGAGTGTATGTAATTATTTTCGAAAATATCCAATTCATTTTGTATGTAGTTAGCTTTATTGCGCAACAATTTCAATTGCTTTTGATTTCCCTCAAGAATGTTGAGTTGAGCTTCTAGCGTTTTTAATTCTTCGTTCATATCGGTTGTGGCATTGTCGACAACACGGCATAATCGTGCAAAGGTGCTTGAAAGTTCCCTGTAATACAAAATTTTAAATCGATAATTCGCATCCTATATATCTATGTCTTACTGTTGCACTTGATGACTGCAGTTCGCCGATGTTAAATCGACAATCATTTTCAATTTCTTTGTGGCATGACGCACATATTGCGCCTTAAATGCGCGCTCCTTAGCTGAATTGGTCCAAGAGAGACGCTCATAAAAGTAAACACAGCCGTATAGCGCACCAATACCCAAGAGTACTCTCCATCCGATTACTTTCAACATCTGTTTTGCATGGCAGACAAGATTATACGTTTACAATGAGTCTCCAGTTATGCAGTATGAAAGATGTACTTACAATACCAGCAACAACTAAACCGCCAACAGTCCCCTGTGAACCAACAGAGGTCAAAGCAAAGCGCGATATTACAGAGAGTTGTTCTGGTGTTATACCACCCACGATTGTCGGTCTAAGACACAGCGGTGCATCACTATTGGGTGAAATTGGCGAGGTAGCATTTTGCTGTAAAGAAAAAAATATATATAGTAACATAAAATAACAAAGATTCTAGCATAATCACTCAAGGTGGTACATACAATACTGCCTTGACGATTCAATAAAACAGGCGCCGTTTTTCGGTTACGCTCTCGCACTTTGCCAGTAAAACGTTGTATCATTGCTGTAATGCCCCAAGAGAATTTAAATTCAAGATCTTCCTGAAAATCGGCACATAAATTCTGACAGTTCAACGAATATAGCATTTCGAATGGTTGTGTACGTGTGACAATTTTCGTCTGAACCAGTAATTTTTCATTTGGTACAAGTGCATGCATACGATCTGTACAAAATAAAAAACAAACAAAAAATAGGGCAATCAATGAACTTTTCTCCCATCAAAGACCAACCTGTCATCTCATTTTGTGCCGCTTCGACATTCATAGCTAATGCCATGGAAAGGCGAGCTCGTAAATTAGAACCCAAACCGGATTCGACGTGCCCGTTCAGCTCCTTTTTATAGATATTCAATACCAGCGGTTCCGTGTGGAATGGCATATTGAATTCATCGATCAATACACCCAAACGCCATATTTCTTCGTTGAGTGCTTTCGACACTTTCTGTTCAACTTCCTCGACCATATTGTGAATTTTCAATTTCATTTCCCGTGTCACTTGCATCATTTGCGTTTCGGTGCCCTGTATACGTTCGGTGAGTAGCGTCTTTTGATCCTGCTTCAAATTGCGAAATATCGTCGTCCGCTCAAATATATTATCCAGCATAGAACACATATCACTGGCGACATTTTTGCCACGCGAGCTATGCTGTTGAAACTTGGTTTTCACAGCACTCTTCGATATGCACTCTTCAAATTTACGTTCAAAATTCTGAAATTCGAAATAGCGCACTTGATAGCCCTCGGCAAAGCGACCCATAGGTGGTGATTTACCTTTCGCCTCTTCGGTGCGTACCTATATTATACGAAAGAAGTTAATGCAAATGTGTCTATCTATGACTAATTTCGCACAAAATTTATTTGTTTTACCAATAATGTTTCACGCGCAGACACAAAGAAGACACGCTCGGCTGCTTCCTTCTCATTGCTAACCTTTAACTCTTTTGTTAGGAAGTCGATGCAGCGTTCAGTATGTTGGGATTTTACCTAAAATATAAAAGAAGTAAAAGCAGAACAAAAAACAAAAAATTGCGCATTATATATATTTTATTTTTTTGTAAATGTTTTTGCAGTTTTAAACATATATTACATATATAGGGAAATGGTCCATCGGATGAGGTGTCGATTTCTTTTTATATGTATGATTAGTGAAATACACATGACTTACAGCTTAGCCATACGAAAAAAAGAAATTATTTTCGAAAATTGACTTTCTTGCAACTTTCTTCATAAATTCCGCATACAGTCATCTGTCAAAAAAGTAGTAGATCACCTTTTTGGACCCGAGCAGGTGAGAATGTTGAATTCACATTTTCAATCAGTTTTATTTTAATTGGCTCTCAAGTGTTCAATATCGAATATATTTCAAATTTCGAATGTATATCTCGAGGAAGAAACAACCAATCTGACTACGAAAGGTCTCAAGATAGACAATCTCACAAATTTGAAGCTATTTGAAATATACGTATTCGTGGTTTTTTTTTTTATAATCATGTCTGAGTTTTCATTGCGCCATAAAACAGAAATCTACAAGAAAACTAAACAAAAGTTGACTTGATAAATACTATGGAGAATCTGATCCATCGAAAAGGCGGCACCGCACCGGGAAATTACAGTTATTAATTCTGAAATGGCCTCGAAAAATTCCCAAATGGCTCAAAATGCAGGAAGATGGTCAGTTGTGGGGGGCGAACGAAAGTATATAAATAAAATTTAAAATATTTAATGACTTTTGCTAAAATTGTATTAATCAGCCGTTTAGCAGAAAACGATTTGATTCCGATTATTGATGGTCTGAAATTCGAATATGTCTGAACGGTTTTGCTTAGCAAATTTCTTGTTATGCACATCAAATTTCAATAATTTAGAATTTATTACATTCAACTAAACTTCAGTGAAATTAGGGGTACTGCTGATGATGAATACATATACATCTAAATTAAATAAGAATTTTAAACAAGCATAAATGTAAGCAAGGAAATCGTTGGCCGTGTTCTGCTAAATTTTATTTTTACTACGGGGAATCCACCAAAATTATACAATGCTTTCGTTTAAAATTGCGACAGTTTGAAATTGGAGACAGATGCCTGGTATGCCAAACATCTCGTAGACGCTACATTTTACATCACGTCGTTCCACATCGAAAATGGCAAACTTGATCCATTTTGGGCAAAGCTTTCGCTGCATTTCTATTGTCACTTTGGATACTGTGCTTTTGCCACCTATTGGAATCCATTCCCAGCGCTTCTTGAAAACGGCCCTCTGCAAGAAATCGCAGAATTGCGACCAAATGCAGTGCTGGCGGAATTGAAGATTGCCGAACAAACGTTTTAACTGCGCAACCAATTTGTAAAAGAGAAGGTGAACTAAACTTATGAGCACTACTCATGCAGAATCCGGCAATTGTAGAGCATTGCTACACTCCCGCAGTATTTTTCGCTTTCTCATATGTTTTTGCTTTTGCTTTTTGTACAAAATATTCACAATTCCAATTTTTGCAAAATTAAATCTTAATGAGCAATTCCACGTTGATTGCAGAACACAATTTCAAACCCGAATCGGATTGAAATTCTAACCAAGCACATCCAATATGAGAAAATCAAATCATTCAGTAAAATTTAATGCTCCAAAAAATGTTAATCCGTCCCAAACTATGGACTTTTTCCCTATATAAATAATACATTTGAAGCGAGCATAAAGGGCTATTTTGCACACGTTTACCTTTGCAAGCTCCTGTATACAAGTATAATGAATATTACCACAAAAAAAAATAAATAAAAAATAAAAGTAGAAAAAATTCAATCAAACTATAGTCACACTTAGCAAACCATATTTCTACAATATACATCAATTTACATACCGACTCTTGACTATCTGGTTCAAGGGCTGCTGCATCCCAGCGATTGTTCAATATGAATATATTGGGTTTGGAGAGTTTTTGTGAGACGGTATGAAAGAACTGCTTCTCAGCTCTAGTCATCGTCGATTCGGCATTTAGGACTAGTACAAAAACGTCAGCATTCAAGCAATGATTATCAATCCAATCATCCAAGTTAGCAGAAACATCAACACCAGGCGAATCGACAAAAACAACATCGTCGCGTAATAAACTGCAACGTTCGCGAGGCCAAAATATTCGTACCAATGAACTTTCGCTCAGCTTTTCGTGACACAATGCATTAGCAAGTTGTTGTATATTCTGGGGAGGAAAGAGAGGCAAAAAATTGTCACGAATCACATACGAATATATATTTTCCCAAAACATACCACTACATTAAGCTTCTCATCTGAACCCTCTTTCATTAGATAACCTTCCTGTCCGTCACAGCCTTCAACTTGGCAAAAACAATTTGTAGTATGTCCAATGCCACTTGGCAGGATTTTCTCTCGCAACATTGCATTAATTACTGAACTTTTACCATTCGATGTGCGTCCGAAGAAAGCCACTTTCATGTGATCACGGGATAACACTTCACGGATGGCTGCAACTTTATGTACATAGCTCTCGAAAAGTTCACGTTCGGATTTATCAACAATTTCGGCATCGCTATGTAGGACTGCAATACAGAATGAATATATTTAAATACTCGTATGTAATATTTTGAGTAAAGCAAAGTAAGCATACCGTTAATAAATTGTGTTGTCTCATTAACATATTCCTCAATTTCGCCATAAATGTCATTGATTTTCTTCTTGGCTCTGACAAAAATCTGCAACGGTGATTTTTCAGCATTGGCGTTTTGCAGTGATCGATTTTCGGGCATTAAAGCATCCGTTGTCGATGAAGCGGCAGTAGTAGTAGCAGCAGCAGTGCCATTGCCGCCACCATTTCCACCAGTGACCATTGAAATAGTGCGATTCAAATAAGTCGCCATTTTTTACGAATATATAACAATAAAATGAACTTAATTTTACACGTTTATATCACTTCTTCTTCTTCTTCTTACTCTTCTCTTCTTATTCTCAAAAGTATAATTCTGGCATAAATACAAATGTGTGTAATTATTGCAAATCTGACAATTGTATATTGATTTCAAAATAATTCGTAGGAATAACAAGATATAAAACGACTAAAATATCAATGTATTGTAGAATAGACAAAAAAAAATATTATAAATGTGATTTATTTTTATTTACACCGAATATGTTTGCTTTTTTTTTTCTATGTGCAAGTAAAGTTGTTAACGGGAAGAGATGAATATTGACTGTATTAAATAGAATGCTGATAACTGTAGCTCATTAAGTAAAAACTGAAAAGAAATTTTTTATAAAAAAAAGAACAAATAAATTTAAATAAAAATCTAGGTATAACGTGTCAGAGATGATGAGTATAGATTTACCTACTAACACTGAAATTAACATGATCCTTGAATTCAAAGTGCGAATTGAGAAAAACTTAGAATAGACTCTTATTAAGTATAGAATAATCAAAATAAATTAGCCAATTCGATCAACTAAAAGCAAAACCATTTCAAAGGTATAGACTGTTGTGGGAACAGTCCATCATTGGGAACAGAATAGAATATCTTTTTGTAAGACCATGCTGTAAATAAAAAACAGGAAGCTTGACCAGAAATTGGCAATGAATGTCGACAAATGGGTGTGATTTGACATTCTTAACAAAATCCTATTAAATCTGCCGAACCATCATCGACATTACGAACAGAAGCTGAATACTCTCCTCCTCATTCAACTTTTTGTTTGTGTAAACAAACTCCTTTCGGACAAATGTGATAACCTGAAAGATGTATTGAGTCACTCCAAGTTACTTTCCATTGTGACGCAGCGGTGTTACATATATCAGACATATAGTATTTATTTGTCCATTTAAATACTTATTAAGTAATATTTGTCCCGGTTTATTAATTTAGTGGGCAAATGATTCCAAATTATATAATAAATGGTATCGATTGTATGTGAATGAAGATAAGCTAAATAATAACCACACAACTCATTTTATTAAAAAAGAAAACTCGCCTTCAATAAAAACACTGTACTTCCAAATATAAATTCAATGAAAAACAATCAACAATAGCAAATTAAAAATATATTTTTAAGAAACTGTTTCAAGGAATAAAAAAAAACAAATAAATTCTGTTCTAGCAAGTGGCGCTGTGACTTCGAAATAGGCCAAGTAAAGCTCGGACCCTAAGGAAGTTTCCTGAAGGAGTAACTAAATAAAAAAAATAAAAACAATTATTGGCTAATTTTCTAAAACATGAATATATATAATTCTAGTCTCTATAATTTATGTTAATAAAAATTACTAATTAACTCTAGTATACAAAATATGATAATGCGAATAAAACAAATAAATACGCAATTAGAAATATACGTATATGTTAAACTACGTGCCACATACATATTTAACATGTATGTCGATATATAATATATAATAAATCTAATAATAACAATAATAAAAATTTAGGACATATGGAGCTATTAGGCATTTTTCTAAAGGATCACTGAAAAAAAGTTCTTTTGATGTCATGGCTCTAATTAGACACAATACATGTATACTTAAACCGAGTACAAATTGACATCGACGTTGTTTCAACCAGTCTCACCTGATCGCTTCCTTCAGTCATTATATGTTCTCTCTTGTTGTTAAATCACTGCCTTGCACCACTAAAGTATTAAATTATTATCATTTCTCTATTCGTTTTCTACTCGAATTATGATTATAGATATTTATTTTTTTTCAAACACAAAATATATTACTTTTTTCCTACTACCAAATAACAAAATGATGTAACACAATTTCTACGATTCCTACAAGCACTTTGACAGTTAACAAATTTCCGAATAAGCTCTAAACACACTGCACCGGGTTGACACGAAAATTTATTCGTAAAAATAATGTCATAATTATATTAGCCTATCAATGTTTTTTAATTCAAAATTTTTCTTTGCTGAAACGGACGTCCATTACGTCAAATAAAGTCATTTACAGCTCAATTATAGAAAGCTAACATATAACTTAGCACAGATAAACTGTCACTTTATAAACTGTTCTGTGCGGTCTAAACATAACTTAACTTAGCTAGAAAGACAGTGATTTTTTATTTCAAACTTAGGTTTTACACAAGACAATTTTGCCAAGACTATAGTAATACATTCACACTTCTTTAATTGTCTTCTTCACTGTCTTTGATTTTTCGAAGACAGTAAATTGGACAATTCAGGGATGTGCCAAAAACAAAAACAAATCAGAGCACGAAATTCACACGAAGCGATTCCAAAGGCCGAAATATAGAAAAAATATGATTGCATCAAGCATACAAAATGTATACTACGTGAAACACATAAAAAGTATGCCTCATGCATGAAGAGCAGTCAGAAGTTATAGCAAAGTTGGTGAGAAAACAAAGTCAATAATTTAAAAATGGAAACAGAAGAAGATTGAAAATATACATTTTAAATTTCACAATTGAAATAATTTCAATTTTGACGTTGCACAATTAACACACTCAGTTGAGCAACTTTCGGCATGAATAAAGCATGGAGATATGATGTTTCCCAAGAATGGACGGGTCTACGTCCCGGAAGCACTCGACCACGTGGTCGACCAAGGTCCATTCAACTCAGCAGAATACGCAAATGCTTTGTACGGGAACAAGCAAAGCATTTCCGTATATTTGCTGCTACAACAACAACATATGATGCATATTTTCTATGTGGGCACTTTCATAAAGATGCGTATATTTTAACTTCGTTTGACAGATGAATATGCATGCATACTTTTATGTATTTTATGCATTGTCTTTATAATTGACTGGACACATATATATATTACATAAACAATTTTTCTCTTCTATGATAATTAATACATATTCTCAATTGTGTTATGTAAACGTAGTATAACGGTCTGATTATGGCAACTTAACTCAAAATACCGTAGAATCAAAAATCATTAGAATTCTGTGCTATGTTTAAAGTAATCAGATACATAGGTACACGTCTTCTTCTTCTTATGTGGCCATAACAACCGATGATCGATTTAGGCCGAACATATAATACGGCGCCAGTCTTCTCTGTTCTTCGCTTGCTGGTGTCAATTGGATATTCCAAGGGCCTCCGGGTTACCCAACATTTGGTCTTTCCAACGGAGGTTTGGGTTTCCTCTTCTTCTGCGTCATGCAGTGGGTGCCGAATAAAATACCCTCTTCACTGGAGCGTCTTCTTCCATTCGCTCGACATGATCCAGCTAGCGCAGCCGCTGGATTGTGATTCAGTGTACAGCTGACATTACAGAATTTCGCATCGTAAAATAAAATAACGTAGAAAAACTGCGGCAATTAGGTTTCTACTATAAAATCGTGTCACCTGTATGGTGAGAACGAAACAATGTTGCCATCATATTTAAATGGAATTTATTTCATATTAATATATTTTATATCGTTTATATTTACAATTGATATCAATATTTGTTATTGTGTGCCACAAATTGTTTGAATTAAATATAGTTTTATTAAAAAATATTAAATGAGAACAAAATATTTTTGGTTCAAATATCTACATAGTAATACTGAATATGTATTCAATGTTTTCTCTGTACACAAATGAAATACAGAGCAACACACACACAACAGCTGATTTCTACTGATTTGGCTAATCGCTGTATTTTGTACGTTTACGTTACTTTACTTCCCGTTACGGTACCTCTTGGGTAATTGGTCAATTTTGCTATTTCAATATGGTAATTCTGTAATACTGACACTGGAAATAAGTGAGATTAAATAAAAACGGAAAGTAAACAATCGACGAAGATGCGTTTTATGATAAAAGAACGAATATTAAAATTAAAATCTTTTCTTTCAATTAAAATGTGGTTTAGTACCAAACATAAGTTTTGCCATAGAAAAATCAGTTTAGCAAATGCACAGGTTCTACATCTGCCAGGGTGAATTTTCAATTTGCATATGTGAGGCTTTAATGCAAATTAACTTGATCGTCTATCTAGGCTGAAATTCGCATAATCTATTCTTATGAGGAATTAGAACAAACAATTTAAATATATACATATATACACTAGAGATTTATCCTATCTGAAGTGTCGATTGGTTTTAAACAGGAAAGGGGTTTGCTCCAATCTACTGTATTGTTATTCTTCAAAGTCGAATAAATTTCGCAGGAATGACGTTATCGAGTCTATCGATGGGTGGTGGTAATCGATATGTTTTTCTTTAATTTTCTTCAGTATTTTGGGTATTATGAAAATCTACGCTTTGATGGATTTACTACCATGTTGAAGATGTGCTTTAGTAGTTCGCACAATATGTACGATAAGAGCTTAAACTCGACGTTAAGGAGATTTATTCCCTGGTAATTATCGCAAATATTTGGGCCTCAATTTTTGTGTACACGGTGGAGTAGACATGCAAATATTTAGCTCTGCACTGCAACATACAATTAAATTTACCTTTCAGAGTATTTAGAGTTTTTCGCATGCTGGCACTCATTAGAAATTCGAAGCCCTGACAGATTCTCATGTACGTAGTCCATCTAACCGACTTAGACGTTCACCACTAACTAAACCCATCCTTTACTCAACCGTGTTCGTTAATTTTCTCGACATAGTTGAGCTTATTGCTTTACTTTATTCGATACCGGCACCAAAGAAAGACTAACCTTCTCGAGACTTAACCACAAGGAATCCATTGAAATTTTTTCGAAATACTTGCCACTCGGATATTTCCGATTTTTGCTTGATTATCATATTCTCTTGCACGTCTGTCGCTTGGTATAAATAGTGTGTGAATTAAGTTTAGCCATGTTAAAGCGTAAAATGGTAACTACAAATTTGAATCATCTGAGATGCAACACTGTGTGACTTAAATAACGGTATTCGTCGAACGTGCCGCGTGTTGTTATAATTTTGTAATAAAATTAGATTAAATGCGGTTACAATTGTTATTTATTTATAAATAAGTACTGCTCTGCATATTCAAATAAATATTAGCTAATGTTTTTTTTTTTTTCTATAAAATAAACAACGTAATTTACAAAGAAGAGGATCTAAAAACTACGGCCATTTTGAATAAGCACCGTTGATTATTGCTGTGTTTTTCATATGAATTGTACAATGAATATAGATCTCGATCGTTTGGAGTCGCAGTTTTATGAATATTATCCACATTTAAATAACGAAGATGAGGTAAGAAAATTGCACAGGCGTAAGAAATTACAGGAACAACTTCAAAGGGCTCAAGCCCGCGTAGAATTACCAGTATTGGATTTGAAACATCTTTTAATGGATATAAAGCAGGATTTTCAAAAATGTAAAGACATGGGTTTATTCTCCACTTCTTCTGAACAACTTGAGCTATTGCAAACTTCACGGCTTTCGGTGTCAAGTGGTGATGAAGATAATAATCCATTGAGTGTGGTGAAGAGAAATCAGCTTCTACGACATGAGGCGATTCTGTCAAGGACAAAAGTGGCACAAGCAACATCGGAATTATTAAAGAAAGCACATAAACGAAGATCTAGTAGCATTGGGGAATATAATTTTAAACAGAAAACACCAAAAACTAAAAGCGATCATCATTCGGATATCACTTCTACATCGCTACATTCAAGTGCACAATCGATTAACAGCAGTCAAAATTCAGAACAATTGCCTTTAACATTCACTATATGTGTACCGAAAATATTAAATCAAAGTAAATATGAATTTTCAATTGATCTAGGGGATATTGATTTGACGCGAAAGGTAATTAATTCGAATGTGCGTGACTTTGATGGTGTAGCGCATATCACCTGTCACGGAAATGGGCCAACCTTAAATAACATAGGTACAGCAACGAAAAGGAAAAAACATGCTGCAGAACGATCACATTTGTTGTCGCAACAAACTGCAGTAAGGCGTGAAAACACTAGTGAGGAAAAAACAAGTGTTGTTGCAAGATCAATTAATGACACATTGTCTCATCTTGTGTCTGAAGTTTTAACAGATGCTCCTGATGCGGATGAAACGTGGCGTGCTGCCAATTTCATCGATAATATTAATAATAATGTATCTGATAATTATGAAGAGAGGAAGTCCATAGAGAAGGAGAAAAAACGTACACCCAAGAAGCGTGGTCGTAAGCTAGGAGGTAAAAATCGTCCAAAAGAAAAGCCACCATCAGTATTACAAACAGCAGCAAATGGCATTGCTCAAGAGCAGACGCGTAAAAGTGATTTGGCCAAATATGTTGAATTATTTGATTGTGAATTGCCTGGTGGATCAACTACTCCAACCGGTACTGCAGTATCATCATCTCTTTTATCACAACAACTCGTTTCATCGACTACACAACATTTGGATAGTGCTGACCAATCAATTATTTGCATCGATGGTACATGGGCTAATGGTGCCCCTTATCAGCTGGTGCCTACTACAAACATTACGCTCAATTCCTCCGGTAATGATCATGAAGATTTCAATACATCAACTACGACATTTGAGGACATTGTAAGTAAAATTGAGCTTATTTCTTCTATTCCAAATTCCTATTATTTCTGTTAATCTTTTTTGATAAAGTTAGTGTTGATTAGATACGCTTAAACAATATTGTTTTTTTTTTATTGTTGGAAGATTTCATATTTTCTCCCAAGGTTTACTTACCTTCGATAAGTGAATTCATTAACTGAATTTTTACCCTCAAATACAATAGTTGTGTGATGTGTGTAGTTTCAAGGGCAATGAAAACCTTGTGATTGATATTATACTTATTGATATTCAATGCAGAAATTTCAGAATTGTATGGTTTTCCAAAAAGGTGATTGTTAATTCGAATAATTATTAGTCGTTTGTTTGTTCACGTACTTTCCCAGTAAAAACTGGCAACGAGAGAGTAAAATCAAAATACATCCTCATAAATAGAAAATTGTAAGGAAAATTTTGTGAAAGAAAAACCAGTAAAAATTATCAAGTATACAGATGACCGATTGATTTTGACAATATCAAAACGAGGCGATTCCAAACCGATTGTCTCATGAACGCAGTTTTTTCTGCTGAATACTGGTTCAAACAACTTTAATTAACTCATTAAACCTAATTTGCTTGTTATTTCTTCATCAATTGATAATTTGTTATCTTTTTATAATTTTAAATTTATGCATACTTCAAGAATAAGAAGAATGTCATATCTTTTTCAATAATTTTTTTTTTTGCCTGCAAATTTTGCGAGTAAACATTTTTCAGTAAAAAATTGTAAATTCTCTCACAGCGAACTGTCATTTTACGCTCTATTTTCTTCCTCGTTGCAAAATTTTTGGTGTAAACAAACACCATTTGATAAAAATAATAATAATATTGTTTATTTGCTTATTCTTTCTTTTCGATTATTACTAATTTTATTTTAATTAGATCAGCTTGTAAAAATTTGTTTAATTGCTACAGTAATTAAAATAATAAAACATTTTGATAAAGTCCATTGTTTTTCCTAAAAAAATTTAAAAAAATAGAAATCTGATCATTTTGTACTAAACCAGAGGGTTAATAATTTTGACACTGCCTGCACTGCACAAATCATTGATATTATAACATATAGTAATTTTGATACTACCTAAAGATACTTTGGCATACCCAAGACGATCAAATAATCATTCATTAAATTCAAAAATCAAATTCACACCGTGTGCTTGGAGAATCAAATTGAATCATGCACACATTTAATATCAACCAATCTTTTAGTATAAATTCTTTCCCATACCTAATACTATGAAGTAGAACTACACACGGACATACATATCGGTATTTTTCTTTATAAATACATAATAAATGAATAAATTTATCTATCTATATTCTGCCGTAAAAGCAATATAAAAAAATTATGATGTAAAATATATGTTTTAGTCAATCTTCTTTCTATTATTCTTCTTTAAAATATTTTTTCCATAAATTAATCTATGAAGCATAAAGAAACACACATATTTCTCTATGCACTATGAAAAATCAGCTCGGTACAATTATTATAGCAAACAAGAAGCTAATGACTTTCAAGTTATATACCACAACACCCTGTCATAATTATACAGTATAAGTGGTGTACAACATGCATATGGAATTGTGTACAGGGCTCGTAATATAGGAAATTTTTCGTTATATGAAAACTAAAAATGTGATTATACAATATAATAATTCTCAAATGCTTTATATTCAATTTCATATACATTTGTCTACATGAAGATTGTCACACAAAAAGGGTGCTCGTCATTGCATGATGATGTCGCAATCATAATATACATAGTCTTCGGATTTGTGTATATGTACATGCAGACGCATTGGAATGTTTCTGTTTGACTTTTTAAGTTGAGGAATGGTTGCACACACAGCACTGTTTCTCTAATTTATATGAGCATACAACATTTCAGTGGGGTATGGCTTTGCATATCCAGTGCATAATTTTTATCATATGAGACACGCGCTGTTAAATGAATTGCATTTGCTGGAAACGGTATGATTGCGTATCATTGGAATGTGTGTTGTCTCATCTTATTAATAAATGTGAAATGAATTATAATTGATTTAATAATAATACCTACCCTTCACAGAAGTTGAAATGGTCAAACGTCACAAATGAACTTGTAAATAGTTATTTTTAAAAATTGTTACAATCATTAAAATAATCCTTAAATTTTTTAAAACCTTTTTTTTTTTTTTTTTTTTTTTTTTTTTTTTTTTTTTTTTTTTGCTTTAAACAGTAATTTAAAATTTCGGAGTTATTGAAGCATTATGATGGAATAATAAAATGTCCTGTCCCCCCAAGCTCAATGTTGTTGTATTTTGGAATTACGGGAAAATAGGGAATAATTTTAAATTATGTGGTATTATTTAGAAAAAAAAAAAAAAGAACTTCATTTACCTTTAATTTAGAATGCCCCTCGAAATTACGAATTTTTTCGTATTGTATATTTGTATATTTTATCGTTGTATGTTCTTGTTGGCAAAGCGCCAAAAGTCAAAATCTGTTCAGGCGGTGTCGAAATTATTAACAAGATGATGAATTTTAATTCTTTTTTTTTTTTTTTTAACAAAGCAATGGACTTTAACAAATGTTTTGACTTATAAGTCCCGAAGGGATCTTTGGCCAAGCTTCTCTTCCATTACTGTTGTGCGTTTTACATTTTAGACAGTATTAGAAGGGACCTACTTATTGCCAATTGCTTGCCGACAGGTGGGTACCGTTCGAAAGAAAAATATTTTCGACATTAAATTTGTTATGCTTCATCCGGGGATTGAACCCACTATTTTTAACTATTGTATCAAAGAAACAAATATTTACAAGTTGATATAATTAGAATAAAATTTATAATAACTGAAAAGAAAAAATAGACAAATACATTTGAGACGTTTGACCCTTATGCACAACCAAGGAATTTATGTGTCGAAAACATTTTGAATTTTCCATTTTGATAGATTTCAAAAAGTTGTCTTTTGATTTTCTTCTATACACTTATTTCAAAGCGAAGGAGTCAAAATTACTCACTCTCATGTGCTGGAAAGTAAAACTATTAAACTATACAACGATACACGGTGTGAACTGGCTAATTGAGTTTTAAATTGAAAATTAAATTCCGAACGAAAAGGATTAAAAGCAAGAAAGTAAATTATAAAATACTTTTGATTAATTTTCTTTCAAAATGAAAAAAGTATACGAAAAAGCGTTTCTGATTTGCTAGCTGCGAAACGAAACAGTACGAATAGTAGGCAAAAGAGAATTGTCAAAATCCCATGCAAAAGGCAAATAAAACTACGAACATTTATATAAAATTGTAGAATAAGCAATATTTATTACTTTATTATGAAAAATATTAGAAGAAATAAGTAAATAAACATACGGCGAAAATATGTATGTAACCTAAAGTGACCTAAAGTGGAAAAGCTGTGGACCAAAACATGTAAATAAAAGAGAAGTGGTTTCGTGTTTTCATTACAAGATTTATTGTGCACATATACATGTATGAATATTAAAGAAGAATTAAATAATTATATCAATAATTAAAAAAGGAATTAATTAAGAAATAATAAAAACTAAGTTACTATTTTAGTGAATTTTCTTGTGAGCGGCTTCTTCAATTTCTTTATTTAGTTTTCAAATCTTGAAGGCCGGAAGAATAATTTCTTGACCTTAATATTGCAATTTATACTGGAAGATTGCTCAATATGTTTTTGTACAAAATTATTTGTTATGGGCAATCTATTTCCATTAATTGCGTTGAACATATTTTCAAGAAAGTTCAATTGAACCACGAGTTCTTCGGTAGGATTTGATAAACTACCTTCACGCAGGTGATTTACCCAGGTATAACCCACTTCGTGTCGTAATTTGTGACATACATATACAGAGGGCAATATTTTCGAGGCCGTCATATGCCATTCCTTCTAGCTTCGCCATTTCCGTGGGTGTGTCGTCAATGTCAGGAGTAACACGTATTATCCTGAACATTATGCCTGAGAAAATTGTAGAAGATTATATAAATATCGTATTTGCATTTTTGCTTCAGGTTTATAAAATCTTCATTTATGAAATGATCCTTGCAAATCACGCTATTTTTGTGGTTGAAAGGACTTGATTGCCGGCGGAATATAATGCACTTTAAAGGAAAAATAGTTCTTTAATAACGATTTGTCAGAACTTGCGTTATTGCAACTCGCCACTGCACACTTCATTTATAAAAATCACATTTTTTCATTTTTTTTTTTTTTTTTTTGGTTTAAGAAGTAACCGCGTACTATACAAATGAATGAATTATAAAAGTTTATTTGCCCCTTTTCGTTTATGACGTCACCATACGAACAGTTGACTGTCAAACTCAAACCAAAAAATATAACTGTTCATTCAGGGCGCAATCTTTATTTCTAACATTCTTGACTAGTCCATAATGATGAAGCATGATATAAAAACTACAGGTAGTTCCGCTTTCATTTTCTCACACAATTTTTGACATTCAATCGAAAACACGACTCAATTTATTTGACAATTTTCTAAATAATTTTGCCACTTTGTTCTAGTTCAAATATAGCGGGTGTATATAGTATGTTTGGTTTATTTAAGTGCTTGGCTTGAAATACGAACATACTACATATATAATATATAAATAACGAATACGAAAAAATCGTTTTAAAATATTTTAATCTAAATTCACATTTACGCTTTTTAATAAAATTTGAATGTACATTGGGTCACTTATTAATGAAAATATAATTAATATGTGGCACTTATAAACCCCAAAGGGCTCTTTGGCCGAGCTTCACCTCCATTACTGTTGTGCGTGTTAAATTTTGGACAGTATTAGAAGAAACCTACTTATTTTAGCAGGTTCCGAAGGGCAGAACTCTTACATCACTTTTGTGTGCTTTGTTACAAAGTTCTTTTAGAAGTTTTGTCGCAAATTTGTTTAGAAGTTTTTCCATGGCAAATTTTTACTGCTGCAAGAATTGCCAATTGCTTGCCGACAGGTGGTTACCGTTCGATATTAAATTTTGTATGCTTCAGCCGGGGATTGAACCCACGACCTACAGATCAGAAGGCCAACACACTAACCACTGAGCTACGGTACCCACGTTATTAATGAGTCCCCATTAATTTTGATAAAAACTGCATTCATATTGTTACGTTTTTATTCTGTGAACGTTTAATTCTATTTGAATTACAATGTTCGATCACTGGATTCTGTTAATGATAACTGCAACACTTATTTTATACAACTATATACAGCAACAATTTATTTAATAAACACTATTTACAATCAACTCTGTTTATAATCAACTATTTACAATAACACTTTAATGTACTAGCAACTTTTGCCTCTGTATAGATGTTTGCGCAGTCACGATCTGAATTCGATTGATTTCACTGCTCAACACTGGCTCTATTTATACTCTGTTGGCAACACCCCAGAATCTTCCTTTATCGAGATTCTTCTCTTCCTTTCTGGTTGGCTTCGTTTCGATGCTGCCAATAGTGTCAGTCACAATAGTGATGAGTAATCAACTATCGATACTCGTTACACTGCCCTCCTCTTAACCTTGTTCGTCCCGAACAAGTTTTTATACTTCCCCTCGATATGGCGCAAGTCGCTCCAAGTGCACTACTTTCAACTTTGCTCTTTTATTCCAGGCACGTTGAATGCGATACACTACGTCATTTATCTTTGCTATAATCTCATATGGTCCTTCCCAATGAGTCTGTAGTTTAGGAGACAGGCCTTTCTTTCGTTGTGGATTATGAAGCATTACAAGCTCTCCTTCATAGAACCCTTTTGAATTTGCTTTCAAGTCATACCTGGCCTTCATCTTATCGCTTATCATCTGCGACCGCTCTCTGATGAATCGATGTACTTCATCCAACTGTTCCCGCTTTTCGCTAGTATAATTACCTTCGGTTGATCTCGTTGGTGTTACGACTCCAAATTTTAAATCAGCTGGCAGTCTTAACTCGTTTCCAAAAATTGCCATTGCCGGTGTAGTAGCCGTCGTATCATGTTGTGCGCATCGATATGCCATGAGGAACATTGGTATATGTACATCCCAGTCTCTTTGGTATTTATCTACGACTTTTCTCAAATATTCCTCCAAGGTACGGTTAAATCGTTCTACCATGCCATCAGATTGTGGATGCAAAGGTGTTGTACGAGTTTTGTATATACCCAGCATACGGCATATCTCTTGGAATACAACTGATTCGAAATTTCGACCTTGGTCTGAGTGTAACTCCATCGGTACACCAAAACGAGTAACCCATTGGTTGACGAATACATCCGCAACTGTACTAGCTTCCTGATTTGGAATGGGGTATACTTCAGGCCATTTACTGAAGTAATCTATAACCACCAGAACATACTTGTTTCCTGCGTTGCTTATTGGAAATGGCCCAGCTATGTCCATAGCAATTCGCTCAAATGGAGCACCCACGGTGTATTGGTGCATCTTACCTCGACTTTTCTTAGTGGGACCTTTGGCCATTGCACATTGCTTACATTTCCGAATCCAATCAGCGACATGGTCATGACATCCAACCCAATAAAATCGGTTCTTTATTTTCTCGACGGTTTTGGTGATTCCCAAATGCCCTCCACTGGAGGCATTGTGATACTCAGCTATCACTTCATTTATTCTCGCCTTGGGTACCACTAGAAGATCATTAGTGATTTTTCCATCCACACTTTCCCATGCTCGGAATAAACATCCGTCTCGTAAGTGCAGGCTTTGCCACTGCGCCCAGTATGCCTTTGCTATTGGACTCTCATTAGCCATTTCTTGCCAATCTGGACGTATGCCCTGCTCCTTGTATTCCATAATCTTTACGAGATCTGGGTCGTTCCACTGATCTTCTTGCACTCGTTCGGTGGTCCATGACTCTTCCGGCAATACATTCGTAAGACGTAGGTTAACAATGTGATTCTGGTTTCTTTCCCGTTTACTATCCACGGTGCAAGTAAGACGATATGGAGTATAAGCTTTACTACGATGAATGACATCACGATCGTCCTTTCGTTGTCCTGGTGAATTCGATCTTTGTTGCTTGTGTCGTAGACGACAATTCCGCGCCTTGTGCCCTCTTCGATGGCATATGAAGCACTTACCGGCAAATTTATATTTGCGTTGATTCCTTGTTCTACCTTTAGGCTTCATATTCGATTGATTGCAATCACGCGCTATATGCCCTCGTTTGTCGCAAATGAAGCACTTACCATTAAATTTGTTTTCACGTCGACCTGTTGTTCTTCCTTCAGGCTGCATTACTGACTTAACTGCCTGACACACTGCTTCAACCAGATCTGCTGTTTCTGTTTCTAGTTGGCGTACCCGTGGCATTGGTCTACACATCAAACTGGCGGCTTCAAATGTCAAGGCACTACTGACTGTTTCGGCATAAGTATTCCTGGGTGACATGACCAGAGCACGCTTTGTCTCTCCATCACGTATGCCATCTATGAATGCCTCTATTTTTATTTTTTCGACAAACTCTTCCGAATTACCGGAGAACGCTAGATGACATAAGCGCTCAATATCGGAAGCGAATTCCTGAAGGCTCTCATTACTCCGTTGCACTCGCGATCTCAATTCCACTCGATGTAATTGACTCTTGTATTCATTTCCATATTTCCGCTGAAGTGTGTCCATCAGTGACTGATAGCTACCACGATCTTTCTCTGGAACCATCTGTAACACCTCGGAAGCATTACCTTTTAATGCGACTATTAAAGCAGCAGTCTTGTCGCTGTCATCCCATTGATTCTTCGAAGCTGTTGTCTCGAATTGAAGCTTGAAGATATTGAATGGCGTGCTTCCGTCAAATGTTGGTGGCTTTAATTTGATTGTACTTGAATCTCTAATCACTGATGTGGCTGGTCCATTTATTTTTAGTTGATTGAGTTCGTGCTGTAATTTCTCGAACTTATCTTCCCAGTCGTCGACATGTTCCTTCAGCTTATCATCCAACTCATCCACGTGTTCTTTCAGCTCTGTGACTTTGTCATTAATAGCTCCGGAAATTTTCTGAAATCTAAGTTCAATTCCTTTTTGTAGATTTTCGATGACGTGTTCTTGGCGAGCCGAATGTTCTTGAATTTCCATACGCAATTCACTAATAACGCCCTCTTGGCGAGCCGAATGTTCTTGAAACTTGTAGTCAATTGTTTTCTGGAATTCTCCCATAGCGTTTTCTTGGCGGGACGAACCTTCTTGAATTTTCATACGCAATTCAGCCGAATGCTCTTGAAGCTTGGAGTCAATGCGAGAGGCATTTTGTTGTAACTGTTGTTGCTGCTGTTGCATCATGGTTTTCATAAATTCCATGAGTTGACCACTCGAATCTACCTTGCTCTCTTCCTCAGCGTGCACAACTGCTTGTATATCGACTTCCTCGAAGAACTCATGTTCTTCTACATTAATTCCCTTAGCCTCCATAGCTTGCCTCAGCCTCACCAGCAGTTCTGCCTTTGCACCTGATGATGATAGATTCATCTCTACCAACAGCTTTTTAAGCTGGTCCACTTTTAGTTGGTCAATTTTCACCATCTTTACAGAATCCCACTTCTGACACAAATTGTTACGTTTTTATTCTGTGAACGTTTAATTCTATTTGAATTACCTTGTTCGATCACTGGATTCTGTTAATGATAACTGCAACACTTATTTTATACAACTATATACAGCAACAATTTATTTAATAAACACTATTTACAATCAACTCTGTTTATAATCAACTATTTACAATAACACTTTAATGTACTAGCAACTTTTGCCTCTGTATAGATGTTTGCGCAGTCACGATCTGAATTCGATTGATTTCACTGCTCAACACTGGCTCTATTTATACTCTGTTGGCAACACCCCAGAATCTTCCTTTATCGAGATTCTTCTCTTCCTTTCTGGTTGGCTTGTTCTGGTTATCGCTTATTTCTTTTTGTTGACATTCGTTTCGATGCTGCCAAAAGTGTCAGTCACAATAGTGATGAGTAATCAACTATCGATACTCGTTACAATATGTTCAAAACTTAGAAATGTGGAATTTGGCTTGTATAGCCTACCCTCTGATAGTAAATGTGTGTATGTACTTTTGCAATTTTGATCCAGTTCGTTTGATGTCCGAAAACAAAAATTGGCATAATCCCATTTTTAATCAAATATAACCCCCGAAATTCTCCAGCCCATCGAACTCAGTATCATTAAGGTCTTCAATAGTTTCCACTACAATATTTTTTTCTGGTTGCTCTGTAATCTATACCAGAATATTTAAATTTCGGTTTATATTATTGAGAAGACGAAAAGGATTTATCTTCTTTAAATATGTTTTGGGTCAAGGTTGCTTCATCGGTTATTTCCTCGAATTTCAAAATGTTTGTTTTGCAACCACAATAACGCGACGGCGGCGTCGAGCTGTTAATTAACAACACTCTAAACTGGTTATGACTTCAAGAAAACATCGGGATTCTTCTCAATTAAAATATTTATCCTGTAGAGTAAAATCCACAATTGGGACGGTTTTCGAAAAGTTCACGGTTTCCTCACTGCTCTTTTGCTGCATCATCATTCTCATCACAATCAAGTCTTCCAAATCATCCATTTGTTCTAGTTTATAAGTTTTATTTATTTAATTTATTGTGCACTAAATTTGAATTTGTTCTGATCAAATGAAAACACTTCTATGTTTCTAGTTGTCAAAATATGACGTTCTGTCGCCGCTCTTGTTTAGGTATGACACACATGGTATGAAGTATGATTCGAGCGTCGAGTTGTCAAAAATAAAATACGGGTTTCCAAATTACAGGAAACCAATGTGAAGTTGTAGCTGTCGCTGAAAGTTGCAAATAAAGTGCAAAATTCGAACATTTTAACTTTGTTGTGCTTCCTCGCATTGTCAGCCCATTTTTTATGATAAAGAGCTGATTGTTTTGACTGGAGTTGCCAGATACACTTTTGAAGAAAAGTAAAAAAAGATAATTTAGGTAATCGTGAAATAAAATACACAAAACATGAATTACTGACATATGAATAAGTTCATGACTTCATGTAATATTTTAGAAAAGAATTACTTAAAACTGTTTCACATTTGTGGCTTGAAGCGCTTCATTTTTTTCGCTTCATACCTCAGCGTTACATTCTGGCCCAGCATTTAAACACAATAAATAAGGTGGTAATTTTGAAACAGAATTAAAAGATTTTGGTATTCCTTTTAATATAAACAATATTCTGACTAGTGTTGGCAGTTTAGCGTTTTTGAGATTATATCTACAGTATTGTGCAAAACTTAAGCAACTGGCATAGTGCTCTCATTGATTTCAAATTTACTAAAAAATAAAAGCGCTTAGATTGAATGTTTTAATATTTATTTGTTCCTTCATTAAATACATAAAAAACAACAACCATAAAAAGTTCGGTATTCTTACGAAATTAACTGTAAACAACAAAAAACAAATTATACTCATATTTCATCTGTGCAAAACTTAAGCAACTTTTAATATTTTGTGTAGTATCCCTTATTTTTAATTACTGCAGCACACCTTTTGGGCATAGAAGCTACTAATTTCGTTAAATATGATTTATTTATATTTTCCCATTCAGTTTTGAGGCCTAAAAATAGTTCGTCTTTATTTTTAAAGCGCTTTGAGCCCAAGCCTCGTTTTAAAATTGAAAACAAATTTTCAATAGGATTCAAGTCGGGCGATTGTGCCGGCTAATCAAGCACTTGAATCTTATTTGACTGTAGCCAATCCTTCACAAACTTCGATGTGTGTTTCGGATCATTGTCGTGCTGAAACACCCATCGAAGTGGCATATTCCATTCCGCAAAAGGCAACATTGCAGTTTCTAAGATGTCCTTATACATAAATCTGTCCATTTTGTGGTCAATCCTATGCAACGGACCAAGTCCACTCCCCGAAAAACACGCCCACACCATGACGTTCCCTCCTCCATGCTTTACAGTCATTTTACAGTATCGCGGATTGAGGCCTTCACCTTTCGCATGTTTTTGTTACAATCATTAAAATAATCCTTAAATTTTTTAAAACCTTTTTTTTTTTTTTGCTTTAAAAAGAAATTTAAAACTTCGGAGTTATTGAAGCATTATGATGGAATAATAAAATGTCCTGTCCCCCCAAGCTCAATGTTGTTGTATTTTGGAAGTACGGGGAAAATAGGGAATAATTTTAAGTATTTTTATGAAAACTTAGAAAAACATAAATTATGTGGTATTATTTAGAAAAAAAAAAGAACTTCATTTACCTTTATTTTAGAATGACCCTCGAAATTACGAATTTTTTCGTATTTAAATGAACCGGTATTAAAAAAATGTTTTTAACTAAGAAATTTTTCACACTGTTAAAATTTCATCAGTTTTTGTCAGTAAAATAAGAACCTAATTTCGTTTAAATTTGTTTAATCAAGTACTTAATTTGTTCATACTTACATTTGGGTGTTGAAAAGTTTTATATTGTAAATGAAAGTTGTATACGAACACAACACTTGTGAATAGACTGTTGTATATTTTATCGTTGTATGTTCTTGTTGGCAAAGCGCCAAAAGTCAAAATCTGTTCAGGCGGTGTCGAAATTATTAACAAGATGATGAAGTTTAATTCTTTTTTTTTTAAACAAAGCAATGGACTTTAACAAATGTTTTGACTTATAAGTCCCGAAGGGCTCTTTGGCCATTACTGTTGTGCGTTTTACATTTTAGACAGTATTAGAAGGGACCTACTTATTGCCAATTGCTTGCCGACAGGTGGGTACCGTTCGAAAGAAAAATATTTTCGACATTAAATTTGTTATGCTTCAGCCGGGGATTGAACCCACTATTTTTAACTATTGTATCAAAGAAACAAATATTTACAAGTTGATATAATTAGAATAAAATTTATAATAACTGAAAAGAAAAAATAGACAAATGCATTTGAGACGTTTGACCCTTATGCACAACCAAGGAATTTATGTGTCGAAAACATTTTGAATTTTCCATTTTGATAGATTTCAAAAAGTTGTCTTTTGATTTTTTTCTATACACTTATTTCAAAGCGAAGGAGGAGTCAAAATTACTCACTCTCATGTGCTGGAAAGTAAAACTATTAAACTATACAACGATACACGGTGTGAACTGGCTAATTGAGTTTTAAATTGAAAATTAAATTCCGAACGAAAAGGATTAAAAGCAAGAAAGTAAATTATAAAATACTTTTGATTAATTTTCTTTCAAAATGAAAAAAGTATACGAAAAAGCGTTTCTGATTTGCTAGCTGCGAAACGAAACAGTACGAATAGTAGGCAAAAGAGAATTGTCAAAATCCCATGCAAAAGGCAAATAAAACTACGAACATTTATATAAAATTGTAAAATAAGCAATATTTATTACTTTATTATGAAAAATATTAGAAGAAATAAGTAAATAAACATCTTAGAAACTGCAATGTTGCCTTTTGCGGAATGGAATATGCCACTTCGATGGGTGTTTCAGCACGACAATGATCCGAAACACACATCGAAGTTAGTGAAGGATTGGCTACAGTCAAATAAGATTCAAGTGCTTGATTAGCCGGCACAATCGCCCGACTTGAATCCTATTGAAAATTTGTTTTCAATTTTAAAACAAGGCTTGGGCTCAAAGCGCTTTAAAAATAAAGACGAACTATTTTTAGGCCTCAAAACTGAATGGGAAAATATAAATAAATCATATTTAACGAAATTAGTAGCTTCTATGCCCAAAAGGTGTGCTGCAGTAATTAAAAATAAGGGATATATATATAATATATATATTATATATATAATATAAGGGATACTACACAAAATATTAAAAGTTGCTTAAGTTTTGCACAGATGAAATATGAGTATAATTTGTTTTTTGTTGTTTACAGTTAATTTCGTAAGAATACCGAACTTTTTATGGTTGTTGTTTTTTATGTATTTAATGAAGGAACAAATAAATATTAAAACATTCAATCTAAGCGCTTTTATTTTTTAGTAAATTTGAAATCAATGAGAGCACTATGCCAGTTGCTCAAGTTTTGCACAATACTGTATCTTTTTCTTTTTTTGTTTGTTTAGAACTTGGCTTCGTGGCTCTTTTTTTCTAGCCTTTTCTTATTTTCAAACTAGCTTTTTTAAGGACAATCCTCCGCAATATCGTAGCACTAAATTATTGTATAAATTCAGTGCAACGCTGTGTGATGAAGCGAACATTGTTTTTATTGAGAATTACCACCTGGCAGCAGCATGTTGGGGCCAACATATTTGGGTCCATTATTATTCTTTCTGTTAAATAGTCAGCTGTATTGCGCGGAGTATTTGTTTCTATTACAGGTTATAAAAGCAAAAAATTCGAGGAAATTGGCAAATTAAAATTGAAAAGATTCAAGGTGGCAAATTCCAATCAAAGCTTTCAGGACTTATTGCGCATTCTAAAAGGAAGAAGTACCCCGAGGCTACATCACCTTTTAACATTGTAATGCAGCCCACCTGATAAGAATGATAGGTTCTCGTGATGTATATTTTATATTTCATCCAATTCATTTAGTCCACAATAGAATAATATAATTTTGCATTTTTCAGCAATAAGCAGTTTTTATCGACTGTTGAAATAGTTTGTCGCTGTCCTCTTCTAAATTCACATATTATTTAGTTTAAAATCTTGAAAAGGCTGGCTTTTATTTAACCTTTTCTTTGAGCTTTTTTATTAGACCGATCTAGCTTTTTTATTTTTGAAGTTCTGGCAACATTGATTCTGACACATGATTTTGACATTTAACATATGACATATAATATATTGCATACACGCGAAGAGAACGAACATTGCGATTGCCTTGCCTGCATAAGAGGCATAATAATTTTAGGGCCGTTTTTCAGTACAAGTTTAAACTAGTGTTCGCAAACCATCGATAGTCGCGGCCATCGATAATGGGCGATAGTTTTTTACTAACCATCGATAAACTATCGATAGTTTTCGATAGTATTTATGTAAATATGTAAAATCAACATATCAGAACAATATATGCTCGTTTCTTTCTAAATGCAAATGAAATTAAACGAGAAATCATTATTTTCCATTCTTTATATTTTTGCTTTGCTGAGCCATTGATTTTTATTACAAAATATTAACATATTTACATTTTTTGATTTTAAACGCGTTCGCCGGTCCATAACAATTCTGCCACACTTGCTAAAAATGCGCTCCGATTCAACAGAAGTCGCTGGGATACAGAAATTTTTGAACACGCAATCCTTTATTGCAATTAAGTCGTCACTTGAAATCTTGAAGTGAAATTCGTCACATGATTATTTATACTTTGTACTTATAACTAAACAATTATTATACCTTCCAAAAGAGAAGTGATCCGCCTCTTTCTTAATGTTTGCTCTTTCATAATATTGTCTCAACATTATGATGGCATCTGTGCGTGGATTTTTTACTTTCCCTGATATGCGTTTGTCTATGGAGTCAAGCAATGACGTCGAACTGGTACTGTCATTCGGAGAGCAGCCCATAGTGTTGTTTATTTTTGAACACATGAACGTTACTTCGTGTTCCAAGCAAACTGCAGCTTGTTGTGCATTCAAAAGAAATTCAAAGCCTTCTTTTTTGAAACGAGGGTCAAGCAATGTAGCCATTCGTGATGGCGTTCTCGACTCATATGGAGATAGCCTTTTTGCAATGCCAAACTTCATAGCTTTGCATAACTGGTTTGCTTCAAATGTTGTTAATGAAGCTTCCATATAGTCTAGCTTTTGTGTTAACCCATACGCCAAGGGGATCATCAAAGAACTCGTAACATATTGACTTCCAGAAATCTGAAATATACATTAAGTTGAATGCATGATACCTTTGTAAGAGAAACTTTCTGGGTATTCACGTGGTCTTGTATTCTGTATTTTTGATAAATTTTGATAACTTTTTGACATTTTTTCATACGAAACCAAAATAAAAATTTCAAATTTATCAAAAATACACAGATTGTATATAAATACATCAGACTGTGAATACGGCTATTATATTTTTAATACCTGTTCTGTTGCATCCTGAAATATTTTTAATAAAACTTTCTACCTCTGAAAGAACAGAAATTTCATCCGCTCCAATTGGTGGAGGAGCTTTTTTGGTTTCTAAAAGCACTTGAGCCATAACATCCTTTGTAAGCAATATGCGTTTGATAATAAAAAAAGTGCTGTTCCAACCCGTTGGTGTCTCTTGTAGTAAACTGTAAGGGTTTTCTTTGTTTTGCGCCAGCTTAAATTTTTCATAAGCTATCATGCTACTTTTAAAAAATGCAACTATATTCTTACATTTTTTTAAAATGTTTGAAAGTTCATGGTTTTGATTTAAACTATCCTGAACAATTAAGTTTATAGTATGTGCAAAACATGGCAAATGTTTTTTTTGCAACAATTCGCAAGCTTTTTTCATGACAGGAGCGTTGTCGGTAACAATACAATATACTTTGTTAGTAATATCCCACTCAGACATAACATTTTTAATTGTACTAGCTACATTTTCTGCTTTATGATTGGTCACATCCTCTAATTTGTCCGTAGATAAAACTCCGGAGCGCAACTCGAAGTTTTTATCAATAAAATGACATGTAATAGTTATGAAACCCTCATTTGCCGCTGATGTCCAACCATCAGTTGTTAGAGCGACATGAGAAATATCAAGCAGCATATTTTTCAGCATTTGCTTTAAATCTTTGTAATGATCTTTGAAATACTTATCACGTAAGTGATTGGCAATCGGTATCACATATCTAGGATCCAGAATATTTACGAAATGTCGAAATCCTGTATTTGACACAATGTTAAAAGCCTGAAAATCTTGTGCTGCCAGCCCAACCAAAGCTGAATCTATGTCTTTTTTTCTTTGCGAATTATTGTCGTAATGCATGGCACGTTTAAAGTACGAATCGAGTGATCTATGAAGGAAAAGGCAATGTAAAACTTTCACTAGTATATTTAAAAAAAGTTTAAACATACCGAAGACTGGATTGCCGGCTATTATTAGCCAGGTTTTCTTCTTCCTCTTGCTCCAGATTTGGATGAAAGATATTTACATATTCTTCATGAGATGTCAGTCCGTGTGTCTGTCATTTAGCTGGTTCGCAGCGTAATTTTAACAAATATTGGGATATTTCAACGAAAATACCAAGTTCCAAGAATATGGACGTTATTTATAATTAGAATTATCATTCAACTGTCACTCCCACACAGCAATCAAACCTCGAAATTAAAAACATTTTAACCAGTTACAGTTCACTTAATATTCCATCTAGGGCAATACGTGCAGATTAATATTTGGCTAGTGGCCCGACCACCTCTACATATAGGGTTCATACAAAGTCGTAGGTAAATAAAAATTTCATAGAGAAATAATTTGGCAAGAAATGACTAGGCCACGTTCACTATTTAATGTAGCCCACAAAGACACGTCAAATTCTTTTATTTAAACTTCCATAACTTACGGAATCTTCAATCTAAGGCAACCAATTTTTATTTGAATATTATATATAGCCTACGTCCACAAATTGATATAGTCGTCAACCTAGGTAGTCCTCCGTCGAAGAAAAATAATTTGGCAAGAAATGGCTGGGCCGCGTTCAATATTTAATGTAGTTCCCTAAGACGTAAAATATTTTTAGTTAAATTTCCATAATTTACGCAATTTTCTATCTAGGGCTACTACTACGCGGTCCAGAACTTAATATAGTTCCCTAATAAGATAATCCATATTTGCCACGTGGATTAAAATTCCAGGTAGCGAATCTAATGGACGATTCATATTTACTGTTTATTATAGCTCCCACGCAAAACCGTGAAATATTTTTATCTTTGAACCAACACGGTTTACGTAGCCTTTCGTCTAGGACAATCATATTTTAAAGTCGACATTTATTCTCGTTATACTTTCAAGGTGAATTACATCAATAATTCCGGTACTGATGGTGGTAATAATGTCATAGCTCGTGTACTAGAAAATAACATTGGCGGTACTGGTGTTGGTGTTGCATTCCCAAATTTATTCCATAATCGCGAAAATATAATGCAATTGCAAAGAAGAGTCAACTACTATCGTACAAACATCAACAACAACAATAGTATAAGTACTAATAATCTGCAGACGCACCACTATCAACAGCAGCCTGTTGAATATCAATCTTTTATTAAATTGACAGATAATACGATTGTAGCAAACATAGAATTACAACCACCAGTGTCTCCGATAGCAACATTAACAGCACCATCATCAGGACCTCTGCCACCTCCACCAGCACACCATAGTGAGAGTGTATTGGATTTATCATTAAAGTCGTGTAATTTTCATAGCACAAATACTGGCACTGCCACAGGCTGGAGCAGCCAGTCTAATATCTGCACTATTGATGACTCAGAAAGAGATGATATGCCAATAGATTTGTCGCTTAAGAGTGCAAGTGCCAGTAGGTGCAACCATCAACAAATTGTAAATAATAATGCCAATCATGAAGATGACAATTTCATACGAGGGCTAATTGAGGCAAATGATTTTAATATTAAACGCAAAAGTGGTAAACTTTTAAATATGGAAAGGCAAAACTTAGCCGCAATAACGGAACAACAAATTGTAAATAATGATGATGAATCTTTTAAAGCAGCTTTAGATATGCCATTATTGGATTTAAATGCTCCACTATCATCATCAAATGCTGCCTGTTTTGGGATTCCAACTACCAATGAATGTGATGGTCGCAATGGTGGTAATGGTTCAGCACATGTAACAGACGGTAAGTAAAATCATTAGTTATTTAAAATATCTATTATACTAGGTTCAATAAGTCAATGAAAAACGAAACAAGGAGTTAATTTTTTAACAAAATTCGATTTTATTTTTCAATATTGTCCGGATGGAACAGCACTTATTTCTTTGCCAAACCAGGACGTTTAACAACGATTTCTGCCTTTAATTTATCCAATAATGAGGAATAATATTCCCCATTTTCCTTTTTCAAGGCAGTCGGTAACAATTATAACTCAAGAATCTCAGAAAACAGTGACTAACACCTCCCCAGCCGATTGTTGTGTCTTCGGACGTTTTAGAGCAGTTCCACCGGCACCAACCCATTGTTTTGATTGTTGTTTGGCCTCAAGAGTGTAGTGATGAATCCAGAATTCAGAATATTCAGGGTGTCCGGAACTAAGTGACCAGTAATCAGAGCTTTTAGAGACCTTGCCGAGTTCAGATAATGCGGGCGAAATTCATTCATAATCACACAGAATACTGGACTCCTTGTATTTAGGCTAGAATAGGCCGACTCTAAAAAGCGGATTGATCACACATAGTCCTAAAGGAGTCGCACCTGATATCAGAAGAAGCTTCTCATCTAGTACTGTTGCCCATGTTAAATTTTTGGAAGTATTAGAAGGGACCTACTTATATTAACCGGTTCCGAACGGCAGAACCCTTGTAGCATCACCTTTTCTGAGCTTTGTCACAGAGCTCTTTTAGAAGCGGTTGCATGGCACTTTTAAGCGAGAACTTTAGCAGAGCTCTGCTCTTCAAAGACGCTGCTTCAATTAAGTTTTTGAATTCTAGAGCTCCTAAGTAGTTTATATGGTTTCTGTAAAGCATCAACCCCCTCTGCAATTTTCGAATCATCCGTGAAGAAAGTATAGGTGCTCCATCTCGGTTTTAAGCCCTTACATTAGGGTCTTTTAACTAAATCTTAGCTGTAAAGTCATTTACTCAAATTCTGATGTTGAGGGGACGGCTAATGGAATAGCGTCCATATAGACTTCTAACCAATTGCTCTATAATATTCAGTATCTGCGGATTTCCTTGTCAGGCGCTCTGTATAAAGATCTATAGAGTTTTGTGTTTAGCGCAGTCGAAAGGACGTCTTTAGTGTTCTGGATATTCTCAGCGTCACGGGCACGGCTGGGTTTTCTTTTTTTGTGTGGAAGAAAACTAAAAAACTAATTTTTATTTCTGAGCAAAACATCAGCAAAGAATCTTATTTTAATGTAACGATGATGATGTGTAGGTTAAATGACTTAGTTAAAATTATAGGTCTAGTCAAGCACGAAAAGAATATTTCTAGTATTCAAAATTTCAAGTGACCGTTAAAAACACATTTTCTAGTTACTTGTATCATTGAACAATCAATAATTCAGTAATTTTCTAACCGATTTCCGACTAAATTGAAATATTTCGAGTTTTTACCAAAAGATCATAAATTGAGCATTTTTTTCTTATTTTGTAACAACAATTTTTCGAAAAAGTTTGTTTAAAATTATAATGGTTTTCAGCAATATTCCGAATAAAGCACCACCACCCCACGCTGAGAAGAAACGGACCAAATGAATATTTTTGGATTGGATTGGCGAGGGTTACACACTTGCTGTCTATGGCACTGCGTGCGTTTCGAACTATTGTGCCATACCCGAGTTTAATACTGGAAGAGATTATATCTTCCTATTTTCTCAAAGAACGTTTTGATTCTTGTGAGTTCAAGTTCAGACAGATAGGTTGTCTGTAATAGTTCCCTCCCAAGTGTTTGTTTCCTCACATGGATAAGGGCTGGACATTCTATGATTAGGTGTATGGATGTCTCATCATCTTCCATACATAATCTACATATTTCACTGTCTGCCAATTTCAGACGGGTTTTATGTTTATTTTATAGACAGTGTCCACTAATTATACCTGTCATAGTTTTAATTTTGCTCTGCTCAAACTCAAAAGGTAATTTGAGTTTTTGACCATCTTGCGTTTGCTTTGGTCATGTATTCTTGCTTAATGCAATTCGCGTAATGAGCTTCGTAATGAATCTAAGATCGGTTCGGGCCCAAATGGTCGCTTTTCAGCTCCCTCCCTTGCCAATCTGTCTGCATCTTCATTACCATCGTAGCCACAGTGTGCTGGAATCCAATGTATTATCACTTGATTCCTGATTGATAGTTGTTGTCTCCCATACTAACCTAGAGTTAAATGTCGATGCATGCAAGACTTTTATTTCAGCTTGACTGTCTGACATTACAATAATTCTTTTCCTATAGGGACAAAGATTAAGGATTTCCCTGGTACATTGTATAATAGCAAAGACTTGCGTTTGAAAGACGGTTGCTAAGCTACCAAGACTGACTGACATTTAGGTACTGGGACAATATATTCCAGATCCTGTGCCTTCTTCAGTCTTGGAGCCATCAGTGTACCATACAATGTCATCACAGGTAAGACTGATTTTTGCGTTATCCCAGTCTATCGTGTATGAGAGAGTTTTAATTATCCTGTAAAAGATATGTCGCCTCCTTGGAGCCACCTCCGGACTGTCCTAGCTAGTATCCCAATACCGTTTAAGTCGGACTCTATTAGCCTACTTCTAAGCATCATGGAAATCCACCTGTTAAGTACAGTTGGCACTTGAAATACCTCCAAAGCTGATTCTATAGCTTCATACGTGGTGTTGTTGAAGGCCCCCTCTATGTCTAAGAAAACTACCCGGGAGATTTCTTTTTCATCAAGGGTTTTCTCGATTTTGCTGACTAGGACAGATAGGGCTGTTTCCATAGATCTGCCTTTTCGATGAGCATGTTGGTGTATGCTTAGAGGATTTCGGATAAGGATTTCATTACTGAGATATCTCTCTATACCCTTTTCCATTCCTTTAAGTATACATGACATCACGCTTATTGGCCTGAATGATTTTGGGTCTTACTTGTTTGGTTTTCCGGCTTTGGGGAGGTAGATGACATGCACTGTTCTCCAAGCCTCCGGAATATAGGCAAAAGCCAAACTGCATGCGTATAACTTCGGTAGGGTGGGCGACAGGCTGTCCAGCAATTATACGGTGAGAATGATCTTATCGCCCGCTCTACTGCTTAGAATGTTAAGATGTCTGCTCCACCAGGGTGTATGTCCTTTAAAGGTCTTTGACTTAAGGGACAGTTGTCTTCATAGGCATTAGTTTTGGTTTTTTGGAGTTTTCTGGAGATCCCTTCCAGCCTATCTATTGTGTCAACTCTATTTACAAGTTGTGTATCGTGCCTTAACTGGTAACAATAACTGTTCCATTCTTTTACATTTTATGTGAAATCAACATGCACACAATAATATCAAATTATTTTTCTGTTTTATAATAATTTAGCTGGACGATCTATTACTCCTGTTCAAATTACTGCTACCAATACGAATGAAAATGCAAGAAATACTATACAAAGTTATTCCGAATCAATACAATTTTCGGATCCGGCATCAAAAGATTTATTTGAGAAATTATTAGAGATGAATGAGTTGGAAAATGCTGGTAGCACCAATAATGTAAAATTGACCAGTAATGTGGTAGTCGCAACACCACGAACAACACCATTAACAACTTCACAAGCTGCAGCAGCATCGTCATCTATGGTTTTGCTTGAATTAACTGAACAAAATGTTGTGAACAAAGAATTCATGAATGCTGCAGCTGCTACTGATGATGCTGATGATGCTGATGATGATAATGATAATGACTCATTAATGACATCAAATAAATCATTAATGAGCAAGGACAAAAAATATTGTGAGATTTCCAGTAATGCTGACAACGTTGTTGTGGAATCATCAGTAGGATATTATCAGCAGAATGTTCATGTGGAAACCAACAACAACAACAACGATTATACCTCAACAATTGGCCAAACGGCAAGAATTTATGCAAATGCCTGTAATATATTAAATAATGATGAGAATATCATGAATCATGATGAAATTGAAGAGACAGATCTTGCAACCATTGACCATAATGATCATAGTATCAGAAATGATACAAGTGAAAAATTATTAACACCAAAATCATCACCAGATAGTTCAATGTCTTCTAACGACAATATCATAACAATTGAGTGTCAAAACAATTTTATGCCCACAAAGACATCACCGAATAGCAATACTTCAATTGTTAACGCTACCAATGAGCAAATTAAAATGTTGCAGGAGGAGAATGCTATGAAAACAAATATAACATCACCAGGTAAGGTGGACAGAAATGATGATAAAATCGAAGAAACTTTAACATCTGATAATAGTGTTGCTATGAATGAAATTAATCATGGCTTCGAAGCAATGGTATTAACTATGAAACGGAATACTATATCGGAAGATAGCATGGAGTTTGAAAGAAATGCATCACCATTAACCAACTACAATAGCATATTGGATAATAATATAGCAAAGAATGAAATCAAATATGATTCAACAACATCATCACTAGAACTAACCTCAAAGAATCCATCATCGAGCGCCAATAAATTTATGAATAATAATAGAACGATTGTAGAAGTTTCACCATTAGCAATGGTATTTTTACCAAAAAATAAAGTGTCAATTGCAAATAATGATGATATTCAAATGTCAAATGATGGCAATAATGTTGTTAAATTACCATTACCACATACAACAAGGAAGTCAACATCTGAAAGCAATGATAACGAGATCAATGTCATGACTGATGTAAATATTGATGGCGTGAATTGTCTTAAAAAGAATGCATCATCATCATTGAACGTGATATCGCCAAACAGCAATGGAAATACATCACCCCAGCTCTTGCCACTTGTGCTAACAAACAAAAACAATCATACCGCCGAAGTTGTAGAAGTGACAACAGCAGCTACAGCTAGTGAAAATAATGGTGGTATTGATCGAGAAAAACGCGATCCACTCGAAAGTGAAAACACACTACAAAATAGTCTAGCAATTTCCAGAAGTCAATCAGCATCTTCAGAAGGGGATTACGATGAGTGCCAAGACACAACAGCAACAGCAAATGATGAAACTCCTAGACACAAACCAATTTTAGCAAAAGATAATATCGATGAAAATAATTGCAATGATGTCGAACATGTTGAAGATTTTCTTTTTGTAGATATTGAAGATGGTATGCGTGCTAATGCGGATGAATATTGTCGATTTACAAATTCTGAACCATTGATTGACATTTTTAAAGGTAATGCACATTCTGATATACAAGACGATAATGACAATGATGATGTCAGCGATGCCAGAATAACAATAGACAGTAATTACAACAACAACAATAAGCACATAATAGAATTGCAATTATCATCAGAAGCGCATATAAATAGCAACTCTAGCGGCGGCTCACTTTCTCCTGAATTCGATTCAGAAGATGATCGATTATTTGGTTGTGATAATGAATTTATTCATGAGTCTAAATCGAATGAAATCTATAATGACACAAATGAATGTAACAATACACTGGAAAAAGAACCTGAAACTGTAAATGAGAAACAGCAGTTGATGCAACAAGTTAACAGTAAGAGTCCAGACGATGATAGAATAGAAAGTGGTTAGTAAAATTAATATACAGGGTGATTTTTTAAGAGCCGATAATTCACGGTCATCAACAACACTGGTGGATACAGCTGCGATATTTTCTTCTGTCCGTACTCTACGTATGCGTGTTGGTAGTTTAATGTCCAATAATGTAAATTTGGTGCGAAATTTAGTCACAAGATTCCGTATAGCCGCCTCAGAAAGTCGCCCAGACTGACCATAAAATAAATGAATGAACGAACCGAGCATGAATTTTGATAATAAAATTCAATAATCTGTAAGCGTTGTTCGTTTGTAAGTCGATTCATGGTTAAATTATAGACCAAACTGAACATGTTTGACAGTAGCATGTTACACGAAAACAGCTGAGCTGTCAAAAACAGTATTGCCAAAAAGGAAGTTGCTAAAAATCACCCTGTATTACATTATCTATTATCAATAATTTTCTTATATTCTTCTAATTTTTCAATTTCTTTTCTTCAAAGGTGAAACAAATACAAAGCAAATGCCACACCTTTCACACTCATTAAATGCAGTTGCAGAAAAGGACAATCAACAGCTTACATCACCAGCATTTTCTGCTGTTAACGATAGGGAACTTTTTCCCAATTGCTCAGTTTTAGAATTTGAATCACAGTTATGCGATAATAGTTTGGACTATGGTGACGATGATGCTGATGATGCTTTATCCTTGTCAACAACATCGTGTTTTAGGTGTGTTTAACAAGTTTCAACTCCATCAAAAAGGAAAACCAAATAAAATAAGAAAACGACCAAATCGTCATCCGCACATTTCCAATTTTATTGTTTCTAAAGCATTTAAATCAACTACTCGACATCTCACATTTGGTGCATCACACTGACATTTTTTCTTCGTACCCATTTTCGTTATTTTTGTCGATACTAAAGTAGCGTAAGAACTGACACTTTTTTTATTGCGTTTAGTATGGAATCGTCGTGAGATCATTTTTTTTATTTCTAATTCATAAACAACTTCTTATTAATTAAGGTGGGCGTTAATTAGAAGTCTTATCCCTAGCCTTCATAGGCTAAAGATATTCATTTTGATAAAAGACTCGGGGGTTATTATTTTTTCAGTGTTATTTTTATTTTAAAATAACACTTTAAAAATCATTCTCAGTTATCTTTCTATTTTAATTGTTTTAAACCATATCGCCCATAGTAATTTTCAAATTATATGCATTTAGTATGCAACTAGATTGCATTGACTTAAGTTGGTCTGTATAGCGATGGTGCAGAGTTTTACGTAAAAATACGCAGATCGTGAGTTCGACACCGTTTTGAGGTTACTCTTAATTTTTTTTTCCAACTATATTTCAAGTGGGGAGTTACGAAAACTATAGTTTTTCTTGTTGAAAAATAATAAACAGAATGTTAACCAAGAAATAAAATTGGAGTTGTGTCGATGGAAACTTTGCTCCAATAAACAAATGAAATATGCATTTTTACAACGTTTGAATTTTTACAAAAAGAGCTTACATTTTCTTAAAATGTATTAAAATTACATATTTCAATCACAAGATTGAGTACAATTAGTGATTGATTTATTTACAAATATAGTATGATTTAAATATAATTTATATATTTTGCATTAGTTCACCGAATGATGATCGTTTTTCCGAGTCAAAAGAAGGAGATTTAAATCAAAATAATACAGCGATCGAGAATTGCGATGGGAATACAGAAGAACAACCGACAACTTCATGTTCGACAGCAATGGATGGAAAATTTAAAATACCTAAACTGAAGATTCCGCAGGATGGTGCGGAATCAATGGCTTCACAAGAGCCATCATTACATGGAAAATCACAAACGCCACAACAGTCGGTGCAAATGAAAGTAATAAGTCCATCGATAACGCAAAATATGGCAATAGCAAAGCTATTTGGTGTGACATGTTTACCTTTTTTAGCTGAACAATGTAATTTGACGGCTGCCACATGCCAGAATTCACATCACCTGCGTGATCCCGGCCTATTGGAGCTCAGTCTTATATCACTGCCCGAATCGGATTTGAATGCAGCCTATAACTTTATGTATAATCACAACATGTTGTATCGCCATTACTTTGATGCATTCTGCAAGTTCTACACTAAACAGAATAATCGATTTAAATTGTTCAATATGATCTATGATGTTCAACGGTATCCAGTGAATTGTCCTACATTTATTCGTATCATCTTTGGCAGTCTACTTCAGTGTGGTCTTAATAAGGTTAACGCATGTCGTCAAATTTTAACACGTTGTCGCGATGAATCCGCCGCCCTAATTAATGTTTTAGTTGAACTCATTATGGAATCCAATTGGACGATGTTTCTGCCATCACTGGAGCATTTTGCACAACAACCACATTACAGTTTTCGCATCAATGTGCTGGAGAAAATGGCACCAGTCGTTCTACATTCAAAAGATCCCCAATTGGCATCGGTGGTTTTTAAATGTTTGCTTGTAATTAATACCGATGATCTACACTTGATGCCGCATTCGCGTGATTTAATACAATTACTGGAAATGATGAAGAATGGTCGTGTATGCTAAATGTGTGTATGTGTGTGTGTGTGTGTGTGTGTGATATAAAGACGGGTGTATTTTTTGCAGATGCACTATGTTCTATTTGATAACTACATTCAAACATATGTGCTGTTGCATTTTACGTAAGCAACATTTTTTGCGATACATTTAGCATATGCAAAAAATATATCGTCTACATAAATATACATACAATTTAAGAAGGCAAGTTTAAATGTGTAAATAAGAGTATGTACTGCCTACTGTGGGCATGCAGGGACTTATTAAGTCTTGAAATATATTTAATTTTATTTTTCTTTCAGAGCTTACCTAATGAAAATGGTATTAGTTTTTAAGTTGGATTTTATCTTAAAAGGATTTGTTTCATATATAGCCACATAGAAGCTATACAAAAAGTACTCATTTTGTTCATTAAATGAATTTATTAATTATTGCCAATACTACATTTATACATACAGTACAGAAATTATAATAAAAATTAATAATCAGAATGATCGAACAAAATATTTATAATATTTTTCTAAATACACAAAAGGCAACGAAACGAAAAATACCGACCAAATTACAGCCTCTTGTCATGCCTGCCTATACATATGGTACTAAAATCTGGACCATTTCAACCTCGTGTGAGAAGATGCTTGGAGTTTTCGAGAGAAAAGTCCTACGCAAGTCCTTTGAACTTATTTGCATTGGTGGTGAGCACCGAACAAGGCACAACCATGAGCTGTACGAGCTGTATGTATATGTATCTTGACATAGTTAAGCGCATCTAAATCCAGCTAATGGATGAAAATACTCCAACCAAGAAGGTGTTATATGTGGAAACCGTTGGAGAAGACGAAAAGGAAAAACCGAGTACTGGAGAATCTGAGAGCGCTTGGAATTTCGAACTAAGGTCAGCAAACGAAAAACAGATAATTGGCGAAGCATTCCACATTCGGCCAACATCGACCAAATCGGTTGTAACAAATAAATAGATAGGTTAGTATTATAAGAGGAGTGACTGATTCGAAATTTTTAGATATTAGTAGTTGCAATTTTGACATCGTTTCTTTGTGATTAGATGTTGATTGTTCTACTTTGCTACTTTCGCCAAAAATTGGGTTTTCATCGGAAAAAAAACAACAGAAATTTTAATTCGGCTACAATTTAATCTTTTTCTGTCAAAAATAAAATAATAGTACAATTCAGTAAAGAAACCGATAATTTTATGTTAGTCCGAAGTACAAACTCTGAGGTTAGTAATGGAACACAATATCTGCGAAGTGTCCACCGCGACTCTTGCATATGGCCATTCTTTGGATGAACATTTTCGCATAAATGCTACTGTATCTCGTGAATAGCAATTTTAATATTATCTCTGATTTTTTCAATATTTGCTGGAGTATTGGTGTGAGTGGGTGCCGTAGCTCAGTGGTTAGTGTGTTCGCCTTCTGATCTGTAGGTCGTGGTTCAATCCCCGGCTGATGCATAGCAAATTTAATATCGATAAGATTTTTCTTTCGAATGGTACCCACCTGTTGGCAAGCAATTGGCAATTCTTCCGACAGTAACAACTTGCCATGAAAAAGCTTCTTAAAGAACTCAGTGACAAAGCTCAGAAAAAGTGATGTCACAAGTGTTCTGCCGTTCGGAACCGGCTAAAATAAGTAGGTCCCTTCTAATACTATCCAAATTTAAGACGCACAACAGTAATGGAAGAGAAGCTTGGCCAATGAACCCTTTGGGGCTTTAAGTGCCACATATTTATTTTTATTTATTTTGTTTATTGGTGTAGACTTTAACGTAGCCCCAAAGAAATTTGAGAAATCCATTAAATTTTTCACGCAATTGTTTCACCAGCTGTATGCCATGTGGCGTCTTGGTGAAAATAATCATCGTCCACGCCCATATAAATTAAAGACCAAAAAGGATTTCAGCCAACATCGTTCGGTAACGCAATCCATTCGCTGAAACAGTCGCACCAGCATCATTTTCAAATATGTGGCTCACTGACACCGCCAGTCCAAAAACCGCACCAAACCGTTATGGATTGAGAGGTTGTTCGGTCATTTCTCTTGGGGTTTCAGAGCCCCTACAGATGAAAATAAGCCTCATCACTAATAATATCGATCCATATCTAAAAATCTCTAATTTTTTTTGTCAAATGTCAACGAATTACAGTTGTATGTTGACACCTAAAAACCCTGTATACAGTAGCGAATTGAATTTATATTGAATTATTGTACTTTCTAACACAAAAATGAGATTAAATAAATAAATTTAAAGTGGCTACAACGTCACTATTTTGACTAGCTCAGTGTTGAAAAACTCTAAATCAGCTATTAAAACAAATACTATAAGTATTTCAAGAATATACGCTAATCATCATCAATCAATTAATGTTGATCCTATCCATGAAGTGGACCGTGTAAAATCAGGCCAGTGCCTGTTAAAGGTAAAGAAGCCCGACGGCAACCGACCTTTGAGGACTAACCACAAGTGTTACAAGAGCATTGCGACCAATCAAGATCTTTTGTACCCAAACTCCATTACAATTTCTGCTATCTTCCTTATAAAGCATAGAATTAGTCTTGTCAAGTGTTTGATGATTGAATTTGGCGATGGGAGATCCAATGCCTAACATTTGCTGAAGATATGAAAAAAGGTTTCCTCTTCCTTTAGACACAGCTTACACTCAGCGTCAGAGGAGAGCCCCATTTTATGGAGATGATATTTGAACCAATAACATTGTCATTTTTGAAAGCGAAGCACTTTATCGATACATAGCGAAACAACTGGCGTTTATGAACATAATGCTTTGTCTACACTTTGTAGGTCGACGTTTTTGAACACAATGCTTTTACGTAAGAGGGTCTCGAAGTCATCTTGAGGGTCCTTAAAAAAAAATATGTGCACTTAAAGCCCCAAAGGGCTCATTGGCCGAGCTTCTCTTCCATTACTGTCGTGCGTGTTAAATTTTTGACAGTATTAGAAGGGACTTACTTATTTTGGCCGGTTCCGAACGGCAGAACTCTTGTGACGTCACTTTTTGTGAGCTTTATCGCAGAGTTTTTTAGAAGCTTTTCCATGGCAAATTGTTACTGTCGGAAGAATTGCCAATTGCTTGCCGACAGGTGGGTACCGTTCGAAAGACAAATCTTTTCGATATTAAATTTGTTATGCATCAGCCGGGGATTGAACCACGACCCGTTCGTCTACCACTTCGTTGTCTTCAATGTCTCCATGTCCTGAGACCCAACATGGTAGCGCTCTTACCTTCTTCTACATACCACCAGTAAGCCATATATTTTTATTTCATAAAAAATGGGAGACTTCCTTTACCCTCAAGCTGTTCTGCTCGGAAAAATTGCAGAAAATCGTCTACCAAAGCAGAGCATCTAATATGTTTTAGTATAGATTTCGATAATTTTGTTCACGGGTGAGTTTTGATGTTCGAGAACAGCACTCGGGTCTAATTGGTATTCAAGTGTTCATCTTTGGAGTTCATTTCTCATTGTGTATTGAAACCAACAACAGTTTCTTTTATTGGCAACCAAATGATTGGCCTTATAACCGCGGCATTAGCTAAATTTATAGCACAATTTTAATACTTTTATATTATTGTAAAACGAAACACAAAAATTATTTTTCGCTTAATAAATAATACGTGACATTGTGACATTTCGATTGGAAAGTTTTTGACATTTTAGCATAAGCGTACTCAGAACGTTTTGATAAACAAGCGCTATTTGTGTAGTTTACAGTGACTTGTAAAATTCATCTCGAAAAAAAATGTATTTAACTTGAACATTTTAGAATTATGATTTTTTTACGATTTTCGAAGTGAATTATCTCAACAACAGTGCATCGATCGTTTGCATGCGACATTTGGCGATAAAAAACCAACCCGCCAGACAATTTATAACTGGTTTAACGAATTCAAGCGTGGCCGTCGTTCGCTCCAGGACGAATTTCGTGAAATTTCGAAACCATCGAAGCTGTTCGTGAACTGATAATGAAAGATCGCCATGTGACATACCGTGAGATAGAGGCAACCTTGGGCATTAGTTCCACCGCCGTGCATTCGATATTGCATGAACACTTAGCTGTAAGAAAGATTTGTTCTCGTTGGATCACGCATAATTTAATAATCGCTCAAAAAAAAAGCCCATAAAAAAAGCGCATAATTTCTTTGTACCATTGGTACAAAGAAATTATGAAAAAATTCAATCGCGGTGTTTCGAAAGACGTTTATAAGATCGTGACAGGTGACGAATCTTGAATATATGCGTATGATCAAGAAACAAAACAGCAATCGACCGTATGGGTCTTCCAAGACAAGCCAAACCCAGCAAAAGTTGTATGGGCCCCCAGCATATCGAAGCAAATGTTCGCCTGTTTCTTCAGCAAAACTGGTCATGTGGCTACTGTGCCATTAGAATAACGTAGAACGGTCAATTCTGAATGGTACACAACCGTTTGTTTGCCAAAAGTTGCCGAAAAACAACCGCCGACACAGAATCATTTTTCACCATGATAATGCAAGCTCTCATACATCGGTTCAAACAATCTCCTATTTCACCGACCAAAACATCGGTCATCCACCGTACATCCCTGACTTAGCCCCCAATGACTTCTTTTTATTCCCGCACATAAAAAAAAATTGATCGCTCGCAGATGCTGTTGAAGCATTCAAAAATCATATTTTTAAGGTGTCTCAGTCGGAGTGGCAAATGTGCTTCGACAATTCGTTTGTGCGCATGCAAAAGGGTATAAACCTTCATGAAGAATACGTGAAAAACAATAAAACCATTTTTGATGATAACCAAATGCATTTTCATACTTTTTAAGCAAATATAAAAGCCAACCCTCGTACTAAAATATTGAGAGAGACTTCTTTATTTTAACCTTTACGCAATACATAGTGATCGAACAGGACTCATTCATATCATCCATATACCGTTACAGTCAAAATACAGTATAATCTATAGAAATACATTCATTGCGATAGTCTTGCTTTAGCAATACATAATTTATGATCATAAAACGAGCAGGTTCCCATATAAAGCTCTTCATCATCTGGTTGCGCATTCAGACACCAATCGGCGCCGTAACAGATGCTTTTGTGCTCATTAAATTCGCCAACAATTGTGGGGGCAGGCAATTTATCGCCAGCACTTTGAACCACGCTAAAATTATGATACATGCAAGCGGCTAATATAAAACCCTGATCCAGTGGATCTGGTTTCAAACGCCAAATACCACCAGAAAGATTTAATTCGGACTGAGGCTGTTTCATGAACCGTGTATCAAAAATACGTAAATGTTCATCATAGCTACCAGATAACAACATATGCTCACATTTCGGATGGCTTAACAGGCTTGTTACACCAGCATTATGCGATTTATTCAGTAGTAAACGATCATTCGAACGTAAATCGTACGCATGCAGGAATGTATCATCACCACCAGTATACACACGATTGAGATCCCATTTATCAAAACAGCATATCCAAGCTTCATAACTGTGAGCTGACCACGTAGATAACATAGTCAATTTGTTCTCTGATGTGTATTCCATAATTGTAATGCCGCCTTTCGAATCGGAAACCAAAATACGTCGCTGACACCAGTCCAGCGATAATGCTAGCAAATTTTCAGATTCCATATTCAAATGTAAAGAGGCACATTTTATTAGTTTATTATTCTGTAATTCGTAGATATCGATTTGTCCCACAGCATTGGCCGTAGCAAGTGTAGGTTCACATTGATCCAATTGTGTCAACCATTTCATATCGAGTATTGCAGACGTTTCAATACGTTGCAACTCGTTCAGTTCTTTGGTGAGTTTATCGAAAGAAAATAAATATATTCGACCTTTACGGCGGCATGGTGCCGATTCCATTTCCACTTGACCCGAGTTATTTTCTTCTAATTGATAAGAACCGCACACAAAGAAATTAAGATAATTCAGGTGGGGGCACCATTCGACAGAATCGGCTGAATACTCAGTATCTACAGAGTGTACGGTTGTAATCTCCATCTGAAATAAAAGAAACGAAAGGTAGATATAAATTTGTAACTAGATACGTAGACAAAGAGAGATTATTCAAATTATAAATAAATTCGTTTTAGATCGTCCGATTTGGTAATAATAGCTTCGAATAATATTGGCCAATCATCGCAGTTTATGTGTTAAATTTCTTTTTTTTGGGATATTTTTGAAAATAACTTTTCTTTAAAGAAAATCAATTTTAATCGAGTCGATATTGGGCATTATTATTTATGATCTTTCGTCATTTTTCGAGTGGCTTCATAATTCCATAGGCCCTTATTATGAGCACCGATAGAACCAATTTTTATTTGGCATTGGGGATATCGATTAATTTGAAAGGATTTGTTTTCAAAAATATTTCTATTTAAATAACAAAATGTGTGAAGGCAATATTCAAAGTATTGGCCATCGTTAACTATGACTTGTTCCCATCTTTTTGGTAGTATATGATTTCCATCCCAAAAGGACAGCTCATTTTTTGAGGCCAAGGAATCAAGCCAACTTCGGATACCCTGTTCTGAAGTAAAGCAAATTTCGGTGAGAGCATTCTGCATCGATCTAAATAAATGGTAGTCAGAAGGAGCAATGTTTGGACTATAAGGCGGGTGAGGTAAAACTTCGCAGCTGTTGCTTTCCAAATAATTTTTAATTGGTCTTACAACATGAGGTCGAACGTTGGCATGATCGAATATGATTTCGGTGGTTGGCCGTGTTTCACATACGATTTCTTGCGCTTTGGATTGTCGTAATGATTCCATTTTTTTCGTCGCCAGTATCAATCAGATGCAAAAACGACTTCTTCGAGCAACATTTAAACGTTTGGAAATACAGGGTGATTTTTTAAGAGCCTTCGGATTTGATTTAGAAAAAAAGCATAAAAATTAGAGAAATGTATGAAATCTTTATTTGAGTCGATAGAACTGGCCTCAAATGGTTCATATGCTTGGTCCAATTTTGGCATACTCTCTCCAACATATCGGCCGGTATCTCACGAATAAATTCTTCAATATTGGCTTCCAGTGCGTCAACCGTTACGGGCTTGTCGCCATAGAGATGAGCCTTAACATAGCCCTACAAAAAATAGTCTAAAGGCGTGAAGTCGCATGATCTAGGCGTCGAATTGACCGGCCCCAAATGTGAAATAAAATGTTCACCGAACTCGCCTCTCGATTGGGCCATTGTTTCGCGTGCTGTGTGGTGCCACATGCCACCGTCTTGTTGAAACCGTATGTCAGCCAAGTCCAGCTCCTCCATTTTGGGTAAAAATAAGTTTGCAATCATCGCATGGTAGCGGTCGTCTTTCACAGTAACGTTCCTGCCTTCATCGTAATTGAAAAAGTAAGGTCGAATGATGCCACCGGCCCATGTTTGCTATACGGTGGATGGATCAGAGCTTCCTAATCAAATTCCGTCATTGCATTCCGGCTCATGCGTTCCTTGGCAAGTTATATATTCCAACAATGTCCTAGACGGAAGGGTACGTGAGTTATGGCGGTTCAAAGTTAAATATTTTTATCGACTTTATATGGGAGCTGCACTCAGAAGTGGGCGTGGCTCGCTAATCCTTTACGGAATTATTTCTGCTTGTTGTACTAATCAAATTAAATGCCCCTATTACGGATAGCATTTCAATTTACTTGAGTTGCCTGAGAAACAACTGTGACATCAAACTCGTATTATCGATGACAATCGAAGAAATCAGTTGCTTTGATTTGAATGCATGAACGAGCAACTGTTGATTAGCAGTTGTCTCTCAGGCAACGCAACTAGATAGAGCTGCCATTCGTAGTAAGAACATAAGATAATTCCGTGACTTTGTAGGGAAGCTATATTAAAGATTGATTGGTTGCCTTAAGCTAAAAACTTCCCAAGTTATGGTGGCTTAAACATAAAATAAATTCCGATGCTTTTTATTACTTGCAAAATTATTTCTACCTAATATAAAAATTATAATATTTCACAACTTTGTATAGGAGCTTCATTAAAAAATGGGATTGTGGCTCGCCCATTTCTTGTAAATCTAGTTATCCTTACAATGTTACTCCACACCTTAAATTTGGTTTTCTCACACGGAATACTTCTTATATTAAGGCTGCTTCAAGTTAAATATTTTTTACGACTCTGTATGTTGATCACATTAAGAAGTGGACATGGCTCCCTGATATTATTTCCGGCTACAATATTAATTTAAGTGTGAAATATGATTGTCCTAGGCAGAAGATAGACGAGCGGATAATTTTTTTTTTATACAGTAGGCATATAATTGTTGCGCAGCGCTCCCATTTCTAGCAAAATTTATTATTATTTTTTTTTATTTTATTAGAAGAAATAACATGATAAATCACATTATTACTTAACTAGTACTAGTAGGTTAATATAAGGTTATATGTCGGAATAAAGATCGTAAGTTAAAATTAACTCTAAATTAATTTCGTTAGATCAGTTAATGAAAGATAGTTATTAATTTTTATAATGCATTTCATGCCTACACTCTTCAACGAATCAGATGGTTTGTTATTACCAAATATCGCTTTTCTGGCACTGATAAAGGCAAGTCATTCGTCCAACATATGCAGTGCAGTAAGTGGCTCACAGTTACAATAGGGACAATTATTGGGAGCAGCTCCATTCAAAAGGTGAACGTGTGTTAAAATTGTGTGTCCTATGCGCAAGCGAACATATGCTCTTAAGCTGTTACACGCAACTGTCGAAGGATAGTTGGGTTTGCTTCCATCCACATTTCTAGAGGAGTAATGATGATTGAAGTTTTACCAATTTTGGAGTCTTTTTTTGTTTGATGTGAGTTTCAATGATTCTGGAAATGTCTGTTTTTAGTACTTCATCTAAAACCATTAAAGGATCACGAGCTGTGTCTTTTGCTCTCCGGTCTGCAGCCTCATTGCCTGCAATGCCGATGTGGCTAGGGATCCACATGAGTTTAATTCCATTTGATTGTATCAAAGCATTTTGGATCGACGTTATCAGGTGGCTGGTGTTTTTAACACTCATGAGCGCTTGAATAGTTGATAGGCTGTCTGACCATATAATATTTTTTTTTTTTGGATTTGATGGCAAGTTTGGCGGTCTGTAGAATCGCTGTCGCTTTCGCTGAAAATACGGCGCAGAACAGGAAAAGAAGACCAGCAGATACGATGTTATGATTTGAATCTACTACTGCAAAGGCTGTCCTTAGCTCGTTTTTAGTTCCGTCTGTGTAAAGAAAGTTCCATTCTTGATGCTACAGATCTGCTTTAATGTTTTGGAATCTTTGCCGGAACACAGCTGGATTGGTGGTGTTTTTTCGGTATTTCACCATGTCCATTATCACGAAGGGTCTAAAATTTTGCCAGGGGGTGGTTTTTATAGCAGAGTTTCGACGGATTGAGGGTGATTTCTAGCTCTTTTGCATACGCTAAGCACCTTATGATAGTGGATGGGCGACTCAGTTTTGTTTTGCTTCTTATTGCTCCGGACACCGTTTTGTGTAAGTTAATGTTGTTGCCGAAGAATAGGTTAGGTTAGGTTATGTGGCTGCCCTCTCTCTTGAGAGGATACACTTAGGCCAGAAAAGCCCATTGTGATACCACCGAGCTTCTCTTCCAATACTGTTGTGCGTGTTAAATTTGGACAGTATTAGTAGGCACCTACTTATATTAGCCGGTTCCGAACGGCAGAACCTTTGTGACATCACTTTAACTTAGATTTGTCACAGAGCTCTTTTAAGAAGCATTTTTGGCGAATTGTTACTGCCGAAAAAATGGCCAATTCTTGCCGGCAGGTGGGTACCATTCGAAAGAAAAATCTTTTCGATATCAAATTTTCTTATGCTTGGGGATTGAACCCACGACCTACAGATCAGACGGCCAACTCACTAACCACTGAGCTATGGCACCCCTGCCGAAGAATAATTTTGGTATTAATTTAAGTGTATTGTTTTTTGTTCTCTCTGTCAGCGAAGGAAGTCCCGCTTCTGCCAAAATATATTTTGTTGGTGAAGTTCGAAAGGCACGAATGCTTCTTTTAACCGCGGCATGGAATGCTGGTAATACTCTTTTTAAGTTGCTTACTGAACAGTGACCATAGATTGGTAGGCCGTAATCCAATTTTGCAAAAATTAAGGCTTTTGTTGCGTTTACCAGTGTGGTCGAGTGTATTAGACAGTGCTTTGAAGATAGGTATTTGATAATATTTAGTCTCTTATTAAGGTTTTCTATTAAATATATACAATGTTCTTTATAAGTGAGTTTTTTATAAAAAATACCGAGGATTTTCAAGTTAATACAATTTCCGATGTTAATATCATTATACTTTAAGCATAGTGCTAAGCAATTTTTCTTATTACAAAAGTGAAGCGTTTTACATTTGTTATATGAAATATTAGCACCTGATGTGTTTGACCAATTAGTAATTTCTGAAAGTATTTGAACAAAGTGGGTTTTTAAATCTTTACATTTAGATAATAACAGGACATCATAAGCGTAAATGACGTTTCCGCGGCAACTGGGTTTACGTCCCGAAACGACTCGAGACATCTGTCTCGACCAAAGGTTGTCAACTTCAACAGCAATTTCAACGTCGTCGACGGCATGCGCAGGCATGTCCTCTGGTTTTTTCATATTCGGAGTAGTGCTTTCCGGGCACACTGCTCCGGTTATTATTTCAACGCGCCGAAATCGAACTGAATCCTGGTCCTCAGACTTGGTTGTGCACGGTATGCAGAAAGCGCATACAGCGCACCCAGTACTCCGTCCAATGTGCTGGCTGCAAATTGCGCAGCTGCTTGATGGTGACAATCGCCTTGTGATCGGGCTCTGGGTAATGATCAGTGTGGCAACAACATTGCGGAGCAGATAGACGGCTACTCCTTCGGAGTCCTTAACAACGGCTTGCAGACTAGATTGACTAGATCCCGCTCCAGTTCACCGGACCTAAGTATTGCAGTTGGACCACTTCATCATCTTCCTATTACCATCACCATTGAACGTCCAGACGACTTCATGGAGGCTAAAAGAAAAACTTTCATTAACTACAACAAGGCCAACTGGGATAAGTTCCGAACGCAGACTGACTGCGCATTCGCTCGTGCACAAACGCCATAAAATGTGCGCGCCGGTGAAAAACTCTTCAGAGAGGTGATCGGGAGAGCCGCTGCCCAATGTATACCGGCTGGCAGAATACCCATCATCCGACCAAATTTTCCTAGAGAAGCTGCTATACTCGCTGACGAAAGAGATTCCATCGGAGCGATCAATCCTGGTGACCAACGCATCGAGGAGATAAACGCCAATATAAAGCAGCTTGTGGATGAACATTGGAAGAAGAAATGGTCGGAACATCTGGACCGCTGCGAAAACGGCTCAAAAAGATTGTGGTCAACCATTAAAGCTCTCTCTAAGTCAGAGAGATGCAAAGACCTTGCAGCTATCTCCTTCAACACAGATGTGGTGGAGGATGCTGAGAGATACACGAGTCTGTTCTGCCGCCAGTTTGTCGAACGCCCTGTATCGAGCGACAAATCAAAAAGGGCAGTCATTAGGAAGCTTCACGCCCTCAAGACCATGGCCAATAACGACATCATCGATTTTACGGCACAGGAGGTGGGTAACGCCATCAAAGCCGCCAAAGCGTCTAAGGCGCTAGGCCCGGATGGTGATGCTCAAGAACTTGGGCAACTCAGGGTTAAAATACCTCGCGACTATTTTCAACCTGTCGATATGCTCTGCCATCATTTCAGACATTTGGAAGGTAAGACGCATCATCCCCATTTCAAAGCCTGGCAAGCCGGTGAACCAAGGAAAGTCCTTCCGACCAATCTCGCTGCTCTCTCCAGTTGTGAAAACCCTTAAGGCCCTCCTCCTCCCTACACTCACTGAGGACCTGAAGCTGGCCCCCACCAGCATGGTTTCCGAAAGATGCACAGCACCACCACTGCTCTCTCGCTGATCCAGTCGCAGATTGCATGCGGCATGAACCAGCGGAAGCCTTGCGACAGAACTGTGCTCGTGGCGCTAGACCTGGCGAAAGCGTTTGATACGGTAAGTCACGCCACTCTACTGCAGGATGTGTATGAGTCACCGCTGCCCAACAGCATAAAGAGATGGCTGGCAAATTACATGAGCGGCAGGAACGCATATATGGAGTTCAGGGACCGAAAATCCAAATATAGGCGTGTAAAACAAGGTGTCCCGCAGGGAGGTGTTTTATCCCCCTTGTTGTTCAACCATTACATCTCGAAACTGCCGCCTCCTCCCGGCAATATTACGCTCGTCTCGTACGCAGATGATTGCACAGTCCTCGCTACGGTTAACAACACTGATGAGCTATCCACCAACATTAACGCCTATCTTCATGAAGTAGCGTCGTGGCAGAAACCTACATCTCTCTCCCGAGAAATCAACTGCAACGCTCTTCACCCCATGGACCAAGGAAGTGGGGATTGAATTAGATATCGCCATTGACAATCGAAGGATCCCAACGGTCAAAAATCCAAGGATCCTAGGCGTAACCTTCGACAATCTCCTCACTTTCTCCACTCACGCTGCTAAAACTCGCGATAACGTCTGCAAACGCAACAATGTTCTCAAGGCCCTCGCTGGAAGCTCATGGGGTAAAGAAACGCTACTCACAACTTACAAAGCGATAGGCAGATCAGTTGTGAATTATGCCGCCCCCGTCTGGGTACCATCTATAAGTGACACACAGTGGCATAGACTACAAGAGGCCCAAAATGCAGCACTCCGTATCATCACTGGCTGCCACTTTATGTCACACGAGGACCACCTGCATGATGAGGCGAAGCTGCTAAAAGTTCGAGAACACAACGAGTTGCTGGCCAAAGAATTTTGGCTGGCCTGCCACATGGAAGGACACCCCAACAACGCTCTCACATTTGCGCCGTTCCTGATCCCGAGGCGGATCAGGAACGACTTGACAATTTACAATGACGACATTGACAGACTAACGAACAATAATTCGCTGGATTACAACTCGCACTCCTCTGCTTCCATATGCTTGCATGCGGAAGCGGTTGAAGCTGCGACGAGCGCGCACCAGACCAACAAAATCCTTAACGGAAGACCTCCAATTGTTGCCAGCGCGGAAAAATTGCTGCCCAGGAAAACAAGGTGCACCCTGGCGCAACTCAGATCCGGATACAGTAAATTCCACAATCATTATCTTTCAAGAATTGATCCCAATACACCGGACGAATGTCCTGATTGCGGCCAATCTCCGCACGACACTCTCCACTTATTCAATTGTCCCTTGCACCCCACAAATTTGATTCTCATACAGCTCTGGACACACCCACTTGAGGTGGCCACATTTCTAGGACTTGACCTTCACGAGGACACGAGCGAACAATAGCTTGTGCGTGCTGACGACGACACAAATTTAAGTTGCTACAACAAAAACAACGTGTGATATTCTTTTATAAGTTAACAAAATATTATTAATCTCGTCAAAAACACTGACAAGTAGTATAACAGAAATGGGTGATCCTTGCGGGATGCCATTATATAATCTGTATGTGTTTGAATATTTGTTCTGTGTGTAAGAAAAGCTTTAACGTAATTGTACATCCTAGGGCCGATTTTCCAATTGGCGAGTTATTTTAGGACATCATGAATATCTATCCTATCGTAAGCTTTCTCGAAATCTAGGCTAAGAGTAGAAACGTGGTTTTTTGTCGTGATGGCCGATGGTTCAAAATGTTCAAATTGTAACAACGCGTCCATTGTTCCTTGCCCTTCTTTGAACGCCACTTTATGTGGGCTGATAAATCCATTAAAAAGTGCAAACCACATCAGTCGCCTAGCTATGATATTTTCCAGAACCTTACTTAAGCAAGGAAGCAGAGATATCGGCCTGTATCCTGATACGTCAGATACGTCAGAGGTTTTGGTTTAGGTATCGGGACGACTGTTGCATTTTTCAATATTTGGGGGAAAATACCTTTGCGAAGAATGTTGTTATACAGGTCGGTAACAGTGCTTTTTAATGAAGGTGGAAAGTGCTTAAGGATAGGGTAAGAAATGCGATCTCTTCCCAGTGTTTTACCAGTCATACTGGTTACCGTCATGTCGTATTCCTCTGGCAGATTTGTGATTCAATCATTCTAGCCTTTGCTGATAAAGAGCTTGCTTCATAAACAGTGTCTAAAACGAAATTTTTTTGAATTTGACCATCAGGAACCAAAATAATTGGCAATTTCTGGGATTCAAAATATTGGTCCATCAACTGACTCTATAAATCTAATCGTAGACGGGGTAAAGGTTCCTGCTAACCTTTTAACGATGGCTCATATCTGTTTTGGACTACAGTCAGGGGTTATTGATTCTGTAAACTGTTTAAGGCTTTTCCTATTAGCTTCTTTTAGTTTCTTTTTAAAAATAGCATTCCCTTTTTTATATCAAGTTTGATCAAGTTTTCCATACATCTATTTGTTTTGTAATTATACCATGACTGTTGTTTTGTCTTCCCGTATGGAGACCAGAAGAGTACAATTGATTTGCATATTTTTCTGTTTGTTTGGGGGATGGAGTGATCTCGAATGATCTTTTGCAGCGTTGCTGCTTCTTTGCTGATATTTTGAGACTGTTGGCTATGTTCGGTTAATTTATTTACCAATAAGAGGAATTTTGGCCAGTCTGCTTTTTCAGTCAGAAACTTGGGCTTGGGTGTGCCGGAATTTAAAAGAGCTGAGGACAACTTTGGCAATAGAGGGAAGTGGTCGCTTCAATGGAGATGTTGCAGCGTTCTGCAAGTTAACTATAAACACAGATGACGGTGATGTGAAATCCAATAGTTAGTTCTAAAGCTATATTTGCTATTGGTGACTGAATGTCTATAAGTTTGTGGGGAAATGGCGTTTTTTACTAGCATGGTTAAGCCTTGCTTACAGGTTGTGTTATAGGGGAAGTTCTTAAAGTAATTTGTGTAAAATTTAGAAACGGGTGCAGTCTGACCATAAGAGAGATGGGTCTCCTGAAGAGCAATAATACGGGGCGAAAATTCTTTTAGGAAAGCTTTAACTCGTTGTTGTATAAGCATTTTATATTCCATTCAAGAATTTCTAGGCTCATAGCCAATTTGATCAATCAATTGCCATTTATAAATTAGAATATTTCGATGTCAGAGTCTATGTATGTTGTTATCATTAACGGGTATGAAATAGTTATTGTTTTCTATTATTTGCTGTGTGAGATTTGAAATGGGAGATTGTGCTGTTGTGGAAGGATTTTGATTCTGGATATTGTTGCGTGCGGTTGTGTGATTGGTAGAAGTAATGGGAGCAGATGGGTTGCTATCTACGGTGGGGCTACTGATTCCAGTGGGTGAAAGTGCATTGTTTCTATTATAAGAGTTATTAGTAATTTCTTTGGTTGGTGGGTAAGGTGGGAATGGAGAAGTATCTTTGTAAGAGTTTTCAGTAGATAATTTGTCTCTGGCGGCGCCTGCATAAGATGCCGGAGATGAAGTTTGGGGTAATTTAGATGTGTAAATATCACGTGCCTGTTTAAGTTAGCATTTTCGTTGCGTTTTGATTCTTAAAATTTGTTTTTGCTGTAGGAATTTGGGACACTGGTTACAATTGGCGGAATGTTCTTCATCGCAATTTGCACACTTAGTGTGTCGGCATTTTGTGTTGACATGGGGTAGTAGGTTGCAATTGACGCATATGGGATTGTTTTTGCAATGTTTTGCTGTCTGTCCAAACAGTTGGCATGTCTTGAATTGCATAGGATTCGGGATGTATTCCCTAACATTAGCTTTATGCCACGAGATATTTAAATTTTCTGGGAGTCGGAATAAATCGAATGTTAGTAACACTACGCCACTGGGTTGAAATTTGTTGTCAAATTGCAGCTAATTCGTTTACGATTTCTTCATCTGGAATGTCGTTTAGATATGGTGCGAATACCATGCCTTTTACGAAATTTAGGTTTTCATGGAGTTTATATTTTATTTAACAAATACCTGGCAATTGCTTCGCAGTGATAAACTTTTCGGCAACTTTCCTGTCCTTGGTGAGTAGGAGTAGACTACCATCTCGCAATTACGATATACTTAAAATATCTTTACTTATTGCTAGAAGACTTTTGTCAAAGCATGAAAAATGTGAGAGGTTTTTTTACATATTTTGGGTTAGATAGAGCTGGGGTTGGAAGATCTGGGTAATCATTATTTGTTTTCGGACGGACGTACCTATTGTCTTCTAAGCTTTGCTCCCCAGGGGGAATGTTGAGGCAGAAGAAAGTATTAAATACATGGAAATTTAATGAGCACGTGGGAACAAAACAAAGGAAATAAGAACGAAAAACGGTCTTATTTGTAACAAAATATAATCTTCTTTTCACTTATGAAAAGAAAAGTAAATATGAGACACAACCGTAGGCAACGAAGGTTAGTCGATGACTGTCTTGCAAAATTGTTAGGCAGTATAACATCAAATATTGTTGTTCTAAATGGTATATAAAGTAATTCCGATCATGTCCTTTTAATATCACCCGTGCCCTTAGACTGTAGATCAATCATGCCAAATTTGTTTAAATAGCTGAACATTTGTTCAAGTTATTCTGCGAACCAGCCCGGTGACAGGCAGACATCGTTAAATTGACTTTTTATGCGACGCTAATCAAGAATATATACACTTTTCTATATCTTCGGAGCTTCCTTCATGTGGTTACAAAATATGACCGAAATGAATATAGTACACGATGCACTCATGCGGAGTATGAAAAATTACGTTAGGCCTTTGGTATGTTATTTTACAGTTCTGCTCACATGTATTATTTAAAAGTTTTTTTTTTTTTTTATATCACTTTGTTAATTCATAGATTTAAATGCATATTACCTTTTTTTGAGAATATTAAGTGCCTATATTCAATGTTCAATCTAGAAAAAGAAAAAAAAAAAGGAATCATAAATCATAATATTTATTTTTTTTTTTTGCTACTTTAAAAAATTATTGACTTTATTCTTTAAAATAATAATTATTATAATTAGGTGTTGTTATATTATAATTATTACACAGTAATATTACGTTTACATGACTTCTACTACATACACATCGAGTATAACTAGTGTATAATGTTATATTTTATTATTATTATTTATGTATACTGCTTATGTAGTTTAATGTTAATGTTAAATGTTAATCATTTCGATTATCATCGTGATCATCCCTTCTCGACCACATCAACTCACACATCGTCATCTGAATTTTTCTGATATTTTGTATATATGTTTGTGTGTGTGTGTGGGTGTTGCTGTATTCTATATGTTTTAATGATAAACTTATTTCTTAAAGTTATTTTCAAATTGCAAGAGTTTTGGGTGAGTTTCTTTATGTATGTTTGTGTATGTATGTAAATATTCTCTACCCTCGTTATTTCAAAACGTCACTAATTTTCAGTGTAAAATAGCTTTTGTTATTGTTTAAATATCTATGCAGATGGAAATATTGAAAAGCTACAGATATATTGTACATATGTGTACTGGTTTAGAAATCGTTCTGAAATAAGCGTCGTGTTTTTTTCGCTGTATACAGCAACTGCACATGTTTCAAAATACTCTTAATCATACCATTGTCGCATAAGTATTACTATAAACTATATGTATTTATGTATGTATGTATGTACGTATGTATTAGTCTGGTTTCGTACATATGAACAATAGAACTTCTCTAACTCGATATCGTATCCACATCCGAACAATCCGAAAAATCAGTATATATTGCAACTCAGCCGAGTCAAGGACAGTTTCACATTCAGTTTTGTTGCATGCGTGTTTGCGTGTGTGTGTGAGTGTGTGAATATATATCGCAAAAGAAGACAATATCGAAAGTTTGTATGAAACGTTTGCTTTCATAGTTTCTTCGATGTTTTCCCCCTTCCTACAAGATGACGCCTTTGTTTTAATACTATATAGGTGTGTGTGTGTTTGTGTGTGTACGCGTGAAAGGGGGGAGCATTAGTGTGTTTGCGTGCTCACAACAATGATCCAACAAAATCGATGGTCAATCGAGTTGGAAAAATTCTATTGTATTTGATTTGATGCTGCTTATTCTTATAGACTTATTTAGTTTTCATTACAATAATAGGTTCGAGAATTTTCAACATATCGTTATTCTCGGGTTGTGTATATTCCTTGCCAGATGCTTTGCCATAAGCATTGCCAGTGCCAGTATTATTGGGTGTAGAGTTTATTTGGTCCTGCTGCTGCTGCTGATGTTGTTGATTACTTAAAGCTATAAGACGCTGTTGCTGCTGCTGCTGTGCAAGCAAGGATTCATTTGTTTGTTGCATCATCTGATGTTGTTGCAAATGTAGTTCATGCTGCTGCTGCTGCTGCTGCTGTTGGTGTTGACGCTGTAGCAGCATTTCTTGTTGTGTTGTATCGTTTGTGTCACTGGTAGTAATCTCCTTTTTTGTTTCATAAACACTGCCAACACTGCCACTACCACCACCATCACCACCGCCACCAGCAGCAATACTATCATTCTGGATTTGCTCATATAGTGCCCTGGCCCTATCCTCCATTTTGCAACGCTGATGCGGTGGGTGAGTACGCAAACGACGCATGCGTGCGTATTCCGCTTGCTTCGAGAGGCGAATTTTGCGCTCCTCCGGCGACTCAGTAGCTCGTGTTTCTTCACGCTTTAGCCGGGCGCGCTCACTTAGCTTGCGCAAGCGCACCGCTCGCTGTTCGGGACTCTCATTCGCGCGCACTTCACGTTGATGAGCGGCCATTTTATCAAGTCGTATTCGTTTCTCGTCCTCCGTTTCGTATTTGTGCTGACCACTGCTGCTTCGAATCGAGCCTGTGGGTGAAGATTGTATTTGACCACGTCCGCGGCGCTGTGCGACCAACTGTGGTGATGCCAACATTTGATTAATTTCCTGCTCGAGTAATGCGCTCACCTTTTGCTGCTGCTGTCGTAGCATCTCATTTTGTGCATAGATAGCGCCCCCAACTACACCTTTTTGGTCTTCCCCATTATTCGTGCCGATATTGGGTGTGATGCTGCTGGTGGTGGCGGTGGTGGTGTTGTTACTCGCGAAAATCATCTTTCTAGGGCGACCGCGGACCGGTTTTGGAAAATCCTGTATTGTCTGTTGTTGTTGCTGTTGTTGCTGCTGCTGCTGCTGCTGTTGTTGTTGCTGCGAAGCAGCTGCAGCAGCGGCAGCAATGGTCGAGTTCGTTAGCAAACTGTATTGACCGTTGCCGCCCGATGCCGATGGGCTGCCGCCGGAATTGGCGTTCGTATTGAAGTGCACAGGCGTAAATGGTGGCGGCACCGTATTCGGTGCGATGCCCAACTGGAAGCCGTTGTGATACATGGGATAGTAGGCAGCTGCTGCGGCTGCTTGTGTGGCTGACGTACTTGAAGGCGATGTGCCGGCAGCTGCTGCCGCTGCTGCAACTGCTGCTGTGGAATTGGCTGCTGCTGCTGCGGCAGGAAACGATGCCAAGTAGGGAAATTGATTGTACAGTGGCGTTGGAGGATTTTGTATTTGCGGATGTGAGGACTTGAGGACTTTTTGGCTCTCGCTATTTGACGTTGCCGATGCTGACGATACAATCACTTTCGATTCATTTTGAACCAAAGACCCACTGTTATTTGAAGCACTGTTTGTCTAAAATGCGAATACACAAAAAGTTGGCCGTTAATGAAGCAACTCACTGCTAAATGTGCTAAAGAAGGGCATATTTTGGAGGGGCGATTTTGTGCTTGCTTGCAGGCTAACTAGCTATTACCTTTGTTTTGGATAGCCCAACTTTTGAGACTTTTATCTAAACTCTGTACAAAAGCAGTTTTTTCTGTGTGTAAGGTAGTAGAACTTTTATGTGTGTATGTTCGAGAACGTTGTTGACTCGCTGTTGTTGTCTGTAAGTTTTACGTGTTTCTACTTTTCTGAGAAGAAATGAAACAGAGCACAGTTCATTGCGAATAATCTGTACGTAAATGTAAATTGTTTGCAAACAACAAAAAAATACCAAATTAATTAATTTTCTTTATTGCATATTGATACCTTACCAGAAAGACCGTAGAAGAGTCGATCTGCTTCTTTCTGTATCACTTAAATCTATACGATAAGATAAACGATCTTTGCAGGTAAGGTATCGATATGATATTAATTGTCTGATACTGGATGACTAAGCTTACTAAATCTCTTATTTCTAAACAAACAAATGAGATATTACCCTCCTACAGTTAATATGCAATTTTTCTTTTCTTTTTGAAAAACCTTAAATACTTATACATATACATAAATGTACGTAGATAGATATTAATCCAATATTCCATACTATAGAGGTAGGAATATGCAACATGCTCTCCATACTCTGAACCAGGCCACGTCCACGTAACGTTAGTGTGTCAACTAATTTCAATAAGTAGTGGTCAGAATTATTGTTGTTTTAAGTAAAGCAAAAAAAAAACATTGAATTTTACTGACTGACAGCTTTATCGTCCTTTAGTGTGCGTTGGTTGTCTGTCTGCCTGTCTGTCTGTCCGTCTATCTGTTTATGATTGTTTTGTTATAATGAGTACTTGCAATTAGTGAGGAACAGTATATTTGTGAAAAAGAGTTAGCGCGTTAAACTTGAACTGTATTTGTATCCTTTATGCACTTTGTCCTGCAAGCAAATGAGAGAGAGAGAGAAAGAAGAACGACTCTGAATAGAATAGAATCATAGTATTGCAATACCAACCTGAAGATCCTGTTTCTTCATATATTTGTTTTGATACAATTCAATCGAACTGGCAATTGTGCTGAAATGTGGCACATGAGCTTGCGGCAACTTAGAGGATGACGAGGACGAGACGGATGACGTCGAAGAGGTAGTTGCTGCTGCTGCAGTGCCCGCAGCTGTGGAACTCTTTTGGTCATCTGTTGCGCCACCGTAGAGATGCTGATGGAAAAGACTATTTTGTGCTTCAGCATCCAGTAGCGTGGCTGCCTGTTGCTGTTGCTGCTGCTGATGGGCAAAACGACCTTGCTGTAGTGCGGCTTGTTGCTGTTGCTGTTGCTGCTGCACGCTCTGCTCCTGCTTCAGGAGTGTCGGCCGCAGCGTTGCCGGACTGATAAACATATTCTGATAATATTCAATGGGATTTGCCGCAGCCAATGCAGCTTGATGTGGTTGATAGGCCGTCAACTGATGCTGTTGCTGCTGTTGTTGTTGTTGCTGCTGCTGCTGTTGCTGCGGGTCATCGTGCTGTGGATGGGCCATACTACCGGTGGTGGATGAAGATGGGGCCTGATTTAAATTAATATTCTCATTATTAGTACAATTGGCAGCAGAAGTACTTGACTGCAGTACTTGACTTGAATTCTGACTCTGCGCTTGTTTAATTATTTTTTTCTTTTCTCTGACCTTTTTCGCATAATCATTGAGTTTTCTCAGTCTTTCCTTGCGCTCCTCTGGGCTCTCGCTGGCAATGCGATGGCGGGCACGTGATGCCATCTCGGCCAAACGTATCTTACGCTGTTCGGGACTCTCATTGAGGCGATAAAGACGCATACGTTCGGCTAGTTTTTGTAGGCGTTTAGCACGCTGTTCGGGCGACTCCATAGCACGTCGCAAACGCTGACGGGCGGCATTTCGTACCAAACGCATTGCACGCTCCATGTCTGACTCATTTTGCCGTCGTAGCCGATTCGCTTCAGCATTACGAGCGAGCCGCTTGCGATACTCGTCTTCGGTTTCCCGGCTTCGGCGTTCGCGCATTCTCTCAGCATTGCGTGCAAGACGACGAGCGCGTGCCTCGGGGCTTTCGTTCCAGCGTTGCGCAGCGGCAATTGAACTGGTGGATGAAGCAATAGAAGCCGGGCCAATCGCTGTTGTAGCGACGGCAGCAGCGGCGGCGGCGGCTGCTGCTGCTGCTGCGGCTGCAGCGGCAGCACCTGCAGATGTGGGTGGCGGTGGCTGCTTAAGGGAGAGTGGCTGCGGATACGCTGCTAATGGTATACCTAATGGCAACGTGTGTTGCTGATGCTGTTGTATCTGCTGATGCAATTGTTCTTGTTGTTGCTGCAAATGTTGCTGGTGCTGTTGTTGCTGTTGCAATGTGTGCTGTTGCTGCTGTTGTAACTGGTGTTGTTGCTGCTGCTGCTGCTGCACTTGCAATTGCTGCTGTAGCTGTTGTTGATGATGAGACAATGGAACCAACAATGTGGATGGATGTTCGATGAGTAGACGTGCATTGTGACCATTCAAAGCGAGTAGATGTGAGGCGTACTGCTGTTGCTGCTGCTGGTGGTGCTGTTGCTGTTCAAGTGTTGGCTCTATTTTTATCCCATTGGGATCTGATTCCATTATTTTCTAAACCACCCACCGACAGCGACCCCACACAGAAGACGGTCTTCTATTGCACAAATTAGCAGCGTTGATTTTCTCTTCTTTTTTTCTATGTGCGTGTGCGTATGTGTATGCGCAATGAGACTCTTTTTTTTCTTCCACATTTACTTTTTTCCTCTACCTATAAATCTGCTACTTTCAGTTCGGTCTATCTTCACGCGTACATTTCAATCGTTTTGTAAATTCTTATATTTCCTATTCACTCTTTGCGATTTGTTTCACCCGTCGTGGCTACAACTTTCTTTTTGCGTATCGTGCAAATATACAGAATTTTTGCAAATATTTACAATGATTTTCTCACTGATGTCATTTACAAGTCGTAATTGTCAGAATTCTGACATTTGCTGCTTATTTGATGATTGTAGTGTCGTGAAGCGTTGCGCATTTCCAGTTTCATATTGGAATACAAATTCACGGCGATTATCGCTTCTAGTGTCTAAATACGCCGTCGCCATTGAAGCTGCTGTCATGGCTTCCAATCGATTTTTCACATCATTTTTCCCCCCAAATTCAATTCTCTATACTCACATAAGCGTCGATATCAAATATGGAAAATTACTTTTTTCTTAACTAATTTGCATATTTTCATTACAAATGAGAAAATTTGTTCATTCTTAGGCGTAATTTAACACTAATATTATATATGTATATAAACAGAGGCATACAAAAAAATGTTACTATTTTGTCTTTACATTGTATGTGTGTAATTAGTTATTTTTATATTTGCTATGTAGTTTTATCTCTTCGTACTGTACCTTTTTAACAAGTTCCTGCCTTTTTCTATATTCTTCACGTAAATCTTTAAAGTTTTTTTCTTGTTACTACAAAGTTTATTTTTATTTTTAGCTACTATAATAATTTTTTTCTATGTGAAAAACACTTGGTTGTAAAAGAAAAAGAAAAAAAAACACAATTTTATCAACTTTATAAAATCGTTTACTAAAAACTTCTGTAGGCGGTTAACAAACACACCGAAACTTGCCACCGATCAACCAACTTCGCAAAAATGTAGATATGTATGTACATACACGATTTGTATACTGGAAAGCGATACGCTTTCCGATATGTGGAGTACTTAAAATTTAGCGTTGCCAGAATGACGACGTTCTGACCTTTTGATGATTTTTCCTTTTTTTGCTTCATAGCTTTACAAATAAAAAGAACATTCAATAAATTTTTTGTGGTTTACTTGGAAATCCTATTGGCAGGACAGGTGTTATGAAAGCGTTTATAATGGGAAAAATTTATCTGACAATTTAATGTACATAACTTTGAAATATTGAATTGAACAACATGGACATTTATAAATTGTACTATAATCTCAATTAGTTATTTCAAATCTTTTCACTTTTCCATGTTTCTATCTATCACCCAATGAAAATTGATATCCTAGTCAAAAACTGCCTTCTTAAAAAAAGTAATACATACTTGTTGAAACATTTTTTTCTAAAAAATTTCGACTTTTTTTACTAAGGCTGTGCTATTGTTCGTGCCACAGCTCAGTGATTAGTGCGTTGACCTTCTGATCTGTAGGTCGTGGGCTCATCCCCGGCAGAAGCATAAATTTAATATCGAAAAGACTATCCTTACGAAGGGTACCCACCTGTCGTCAAGCAATTGGCACTTCCTCCGGCAGTAACAATTTGCCATGGAAAACCGCCTAAAGGAACTCTGTGGCAAAGCTCAGAAAAAGTAATGTTACAGGGTTCTGCTGTTCGGAACCAGCTAAAATAAGTAGGTCCCTTCTAATACTGTCCAAAAATTTAACACACTCAACAGTATTGGAAGAGAAGCTCGGTCAAAGAGCTCTTTGGGGCTTATAACTGCCATTAATTTTTTTTTCTGTGCATTTAATCCCAAAATTAACTAAGAATTTTGATTAATCAGATTGTTGCAAAAGTGGGATTTTTTATTTTTCCAATATATGCTACTTCCTTCCATTATATAGAAATGCCTACGCAGCACAGCTTTACACCCTTAATGAATATTGATCATGGCTGAATTATCATTATCAATGTTTACTGTCAATGTTTTTCAGTCTTCAGTTTCTCGTCAATGTATCACAATTACTGATGTTACTATAGTTACGTTCGCGTACTTTTCCAGTAAAATTTTATCCATGAGCAAATTTCCGGAGAATAAGAAACTATTTGCGAACGCAAAATTTGCAAGTTTCACGAACAGCTGATTTCATTGGTGAGGCGAAAGATACGAAATAAAGGTTAGAAAAAGATTAAAATATTATGCCCCTATTGCCGTTCACCACTCAACCCAGTTTGGTCGTCTTAGAGTCGACCCGACTTCAACAAGACCAAACTATTTTTTGGTATTGTGGTACACCACTGTTTTCGGTTGAAATTGTTATGGCGTTACCAGCTTAAAATATCACTTATGACAGAAAAGCGATCGATTAAGTAAAAATTAAGGAAATATACAATTGTGTTTTGCTGTGAAAATTATTTAAAATGGATATTAGTGTAGATTTGTTTTATGAAGATGAAAACGAAGACGCGAAAATTGATTTGCTACGCTTACGGAGAAAAATTCTTGAATAAAAGCAAATAATAAATTTTTTTTATAGATTTATTAGCTATTTTCGACTGAGCAAAGAGGCATTTTGCTTTTTGCTAGATGACGTAAAACACCATTTCAAGAAATCTGTGCGTGTCGTATCTATACCACCAATATTGAAATTGTGTGCTGCTCTTAGATTTTTCGCTGATGGAAGCTACCAGAAGAGCAGCGGCAATGACTTCAATATAGGAGTGGCTCAATCTACAATGTCACTTGTTTTAAAAGAAGTATTAGATGTATTGGAGACGAAACAAACGCTGCAAGGAGTATCAGAAATAATATAATGCGTTCTTTCCAAGCTCAATAAATTTATCTCTTATTTATTTTTTAAATTCATTTCAGTCTAAATGGAAATGGAAGATAACTTTAATTATTTAAAAAAAAATCTTATTTTCTTAGATTCACGTCTACTTTGTTAGCTTGGATTCTGGACCATTAGTTGAACAAGCCTCTCAAATTGAGAGGCTTGTTCAGTAATTTTTAAACTTCTGAAAATGTATAAAATGTTGAGAAATTACAATATGAAGCCAAGCTAATTATTACTTACGATCTCTCCATTATTTTTGGCTTTATTAGTTTAAAGTAAACTGCAACTGATGCAAACACAACTGCTTATGAGCAGTGGTGTATATTTAACGTGCTTGTCGACCAAACTGAAACAGAGTTGCAAACGGCAATACCACAAAAATAATGAACACAATCAAAAAAATCAGCCGCCAGTCGAGTTGAGAACGGCAATATGAATTTCTCGACGGCGACCAAACTGTTACAAAAGTTGTGAACCGCAATAGGGGCATTAATTGGTCTCGAGGAGTATTTCGAAAAGTTCAATTGGGTATTTAATAATTCCAATAAATAAATTCCAATTTTTCGTTTCCCAGCGAGCGAATGCTGTCAATTTCTGACAAATTTTTTTACTGGATAATTTTTAGTGGAAAAGTACGAATAAGGAGCTAAAGTAACGATGAATCTACCTTCAGAACTTTCTCTTTGTGAGAGAACGCCTTAAGGAAACAGTTTCTGACAATATAAAGTGCAGCTTAAAGAAATCTTTTACAATTCATCTACTTTTATTATTATATCATATTGTCAAGCCAATGCATTAGGCGTTGTGTTTAGACGTGAATACAGCAAAAGAGAGGAATTAATAATTCTCTTCGTTCCTTGTAGCTTCTTCAACCTGACTGAAGAAAATCATACGAATTGCAGATTTATGACATGAGCTGTAAACATAATTGGAACGACTGGCTATTTTTATAGCACAGGGTGACATCGTCGTCAAAAATTCAATTAGCTAAAAGCAATTAAAGCGATTTTCGACTAGTAAGAAAAGAGACATTTCATATTTTTTCCATAATTTTAAATCACATTTACGAACCATACAATATTTAACATCAATTATTTTTTTCTGACACACAAACTTCTGATTTAGTCGTTGACGCCGACGAAAAATTAAAGTTAAATCCATCAACGAAATTCACCTTTCACTCTCATTACTCACTCTTGAGTAGTTTAATTTTGACAGCGGCTAAAATAAGTAGGTCCCTTTTAATACTGTCCAAATTTAAGACGCACAACAGTAATGGAAGAGAAGCTTGACCCATAAGCCCTTTGGGGCTTTAAGTGCTACATATTAATTTTTTTTTATGCATTCTAACTTTAAAATCACGTGAATACTTAAAATCTGCAGTTCAGTGACATTTTGATGTAATTTATATTATTAAATAAAAGCCAAAAACTGAGTTTTTGTAAAATTATTATAAAAACGTACTTGGATATGTTTCAAACGCAAAATTTTATGAGATTTTGAAATTTTGGATGACATTGTCAGTAATAGGAAAAAGATATACAAGGAACGATTTGATCCTTTCCAGCTTGATGACAGCGACTTTCACTCCAGGTATCGTTTTGATAAAGTGATAAAGTTAATTGGCATGTTAGATCTGGAGGAACCGAGGAATAACAGGGGACTTCGAATTCCAATCAGCCTGCAAGTGCTAACAACATTGCGTCTTTCAGGAAGAAATGTTCACCAGAGCGACATAGTTAAACAATAATCTCGCATGATAGTATTTACATGTGTAAATCATTAAATATACAAGTATAACTTTCTTTGACATAAGTGCAGAATACGGACTCAGAAGGGAAAAAAAATAAAAAATTGCCTCGGATAGAGCTTCGTTTTGTGAATATAAAAAATAAAAAATTTGTCTCCGCAAATGCCCATACAAGGCGTGGTTCAAGGTCAAAGTTCAAAATTGAGGTCGAGATTACTCGAGAGAAGCTATCCATGATACTAAATGTCATAATCCCGAAAAATTGATTGGACAAAAAATTGCAGAAATCCCAACTCATGATTTTCTAAATTAACATTATAGCCTAGACAGACGGCAGCCTAATTCCGGATTACCGGTGCACTTAATCCGAATAAAATATTAACCTGACAGACGGCAGTATTGCGGATTAACTAACCGGCTGATTGCTGTTTTATTAAGCCTGCTCACTTACATTACTATCACTATCAATTTCTGTCATCTGTCACTCTCGATATGAGAAAATCTACAAGAAGTACGTGAACTGAAAACTATCAGAAACTTGTAAATTGACATTCACCGTTCGTAATTGACAGCTGGATTTATTTGTTCGCCAACGTTTTTCACGTGGAAAACTGTTAACAATTGTTGAAAGTTTTTTGTTACCGAACATGTCTATTGTTTTGTAAGTTGGATCGAGAAAAAATTCACAATAGAAAACAGCTGTTAATTTGCAGCAGTGTTGCCATCAAAATTGCCCTAATCCTCTTTAATTTTGAAAATTAACTCGTAGAGCTAATGCGGATTAGCTGCAGTTATTGCCTGAGTTAATTCGAATTAACTTGTTAATCCGGATTAACGCTGGCGTCTGTCAGGGCTATAAGAGCGATTAGCCAAAATGGATTGGTAGGTAATGTAATGCAAGGTATACACGCACCAACCGTTGGGAATGTTGGATAAACGGTTCCATCATGTATAGTATGGTTGTACAATCAACTTTGATGTTGGTCCAACGGTTGCATGAAGATTAAAACATTTTAATTTTTGTGTACAATGAATTGTATATGTACAATGAATTGGAAAGTGTATACGCAGATTGTACAACATGCTTTGTTTATATTTGTCGTTAGAGTTGATTTCACGGAAAAAGTGGTACATTTTGCGAAGTGTTTACGTGATGAATATGAGAATAATAAAGTTCTACAACGCATTGTATATCGTGTTGATACGTGTATATTACACAGCCATACAACCCATTGTACAACTTTGTTGAACCAACGGTCGGTATGCGTATACTCATCTGACCACTCACCCACGGTGATATCTATAAAATCACCAAGCCCCCAAGGCAATTGCGTTAGAAAGAAAATAGACTGGTTGAAATTCAAGAAATATGTAAATTTCCATCTTCGTCTAAGTACTGTATTAAGAAATGGACACGATGTAGGCTCAACCCTCGAAAAATTCAACCAGTTGCTCTCATTAGCTCTCAGCTCAGCCACCTGCACAAGGGTATGCAAGCAATCAAACTATAGCCCATACACACCAGCCGACATTGAATTGCTAGTAAGACAGAAAAGAAGACTCCGAAGGCAATGGCAAGAAGTCAGATCACCGAATCTGAAAACACAGCTACAGCACTGCACTCGAAAGTTAAAGCAAGCCCTAAAAAATAAAAACAACAAAGAGTTAGAAGAGCACATAGCCAAATTAACACCTGGTGAAGCGTCAGACTACTCTTTGTGGAAATCAGCAAAAAACTCAAATCGGCCAATTCTCACTGATTCCCCCATCCGTTTGAGTGACGGTAATTGGGCTAGAAGCAACTGTGAGATGGGTTTGGCTTTTGCAGACCATCTAAAAAGTGTGTTTACACCCAATCCACCCTCTTCACAGTCCTCATTACCAAAATTAACATCTCAACCTTGCTCAATAACGCTCAAAATTAAAAAAGTACACATTCAAAGCAATTTATAAAGATTTAAACCCAAAAAAATCACTTGGTCCAGATAAAATTACCGGTGAAATTATAAAAGAGCTACCTCTGGCTTTAGTAATTCATCTCATGCACATTTTCAATGCTATCCTTCGTATTAAACACTATCCCAAATGCTAGAAAACTTCAAAAATTATTATGATAGCAAACCAGGAAAATACCCTACAAAAGTTTCATCGTACAGACCTATCAGCCTCCTGCCTCTACTCTCTAAAGTATTCGAAAAGTTACTTGTCATGAATATAACTCCATTTATTAACCTCAACCAACTGATTCGCCAACATTAGTTTGGATTTAGAAAACAGCACGGCACAATAGAGCAAGTCAACCGCATTGTATCTCCGATAAGGAACACTTTTGAAGAAAAAAGGATTGCTCAGCTGTCTTTCTTGATATCACTCAAGCTTTCGATAAAGTATGGCACGATGGCCTTATTTACAAACTCAAACTATTACTGCCTGCAAATGTCTCCTCATTACTTAGTAGCTACCTCACGAAAATACAATTTCTCGTGCATCACAAGGATTACACAACAAATCATTGGATATTCACGCTGGCGTTCCTCAAGGAAGCGTTTTGGAACTCTTAATGTATCTCTTATACACTTCAGATATGCCCAACAATAACTATACATTCATATCGACCTTTGCTGATGATACGGCAATATTGTGCTCTCGCTCTAACCCCATAGAAGTTACTAATTTCCTGCAGACTCATGTCTATTCTCTCGAAATCTGGCTAGCAAAATGGCGTATAAAAGTCAATGAATCAAAGAGCGTACATGTAACCTTCACGCTAAGGCTAGATACATGTCCTCCACTTAAAATTAATGGCCAATCAGTTCCACAATGTTCCTCAACAAAGTACTTGGGTATTCACCTCGGCAGAAGGCTGACCTGGAAAAATCACATAGAGGCAAAGAAAACTCAGATCAAGCTAAAAATTAATCAGTTATGGTGGCTGTTACACAAAAGCTCAAAGTTGAATCTCGAATAAAAAGTGCTATTATATAAAGCAATCCTGAAGCCAATCTGGACTCATGGCATTCAGTTATGGGGCATCGCATCTCCCTCAAATATCGATAAATTCCAGCGAATACAATCCAAGTGTCTGCGAATTATTGTAAACGCGCCTTGGTATATGAGGAACGTTAACATCCATCGAGATTTAAATGTTATGTTATGGATTTGTTATGTCTGAAGTCACACTGATGAGGTTCAATAAAGTTATTTCATAAAGTACGCGCAATGTGAACTTGTATGCGACTTTCACGTTTCTTGTTCCATGGTAGTGGGCTAAAATTGTGGGGCCTTTCTTGTGTACAGGGCAGATAATACGCCTTCAATCAGCGGACACGTTTTCATCTGATGTTTTCTGCTTATGAGCTGGAGCATGTAGTCGAGCAGCTGATTGCCTCCGGTCTTAAGCAAATCGTCAAGCAAGCCATCAACACCTGTAGCTTTGTTACGCCTTTATAATGGCGTCTTTGACCTCGACCCGACCAGTTGAAAGGTCAATAACATCATCTGTAGTTTTAGTGCTCGGGCAATCTGCTCCATAGGCCGTAAACTCAGTACGATGTGGACATCTACATATTGCCAAATTCCCATGCTGGTCACTACAGGAAGAGGCTATGGGATTTAGGCTGCCATTCAGGTGCTTTGTCTCGAAGAATTTTCGAGTATCATTCTCGTCACACTAACCTCTTTCTAGCTATATTCTTGCGTCTGAAAATACGTCTCTCTGCGGTCCTTATCTCACTGTACCCCTCCGAAACAGATCGAGTAAATTTTTCCTAACTGAAAAATGTAAGAAAATATCCACTGAAATGTACATTTACTTGTGTGGGATGTAGTTTATTATTTGCAATGCATGAACGTGTACGCATCTTGGCTGCAAGAATGTAGTAACCTGTAAGCAAGCCTTCCGTCTATCACAATGTGTTCCATATGGGACTCTGGTACTACTAATTACTTACTATATTTTCTTCGTTCCGTCATTGGAATGTGATGATGGAGGTTAAGGTTTTCCGCAGTTGGACTAAAGGTATCTTTCTTTCCCAACCTGGTATTAAAGTCGTCAAGTAGAAATTTGATATACAGGGTGGACCATATAAAAAAAAGGTGGAACTTTTAGGCCCTGAAGGGCCCTTTGGATAAACTCTTCTTCCAGTACTGTTGTCCATGTTAAAATTTGTACTATTAGAAGGAACCTTCTTATATTAGCCGGTTCCGAACGGCAGAACACTTGTGACATCACTTTTTCTGAGCTTTGTCACAGAGTTCCTTTAGAAGCTTTCCCATGGAAAATTGTTATTGTTGGAATAATTGCCTATTACTAGCTTACTAGGGATTGAACTCACTACCTACAGAGCAGAAGGACAGCGCACTAACCACTGAGCTACAGCACCCACGTGAAAATAACATATGATTAAGGAAAAACATAAATGGTACACCTTGTACTAAAGGAACAGTTGCCATAAGCTTCTTGGATGCGGTGAAATAAGCTATCCTTGGTGCATTTCTTGAAAAGCGGCAATGTCAGCTGTACATTTATCGAAGACAACTTCACTGTTGGAACCAGCGGCAACTCAAGGAATGACGTCAGCTAGAAGATCATTTGAAAAATCACCCTTGTCTCATGCCCGTTTATAGATATGGCGTGGAAGACGGAGCTCTATTTACATCGAATGCGAAGTTTCAAGAGAAAACTCCAATGAAAGATTTTTGGATCTATTTGCGTTGACGGCGAGTACCGAATAAGATACAACTTCTAGCTCTTGATATAGTAAAACGTATCAAAATTCAGCGTCTGCTAGGTGATATCGGGCGAAAGGAAGAACATGCCTTACCCATAAAGAGTATAAAGAGGAAGATCTAACTTCCGGTGGAATCGCAAATTGCTGACATCGTTTGGAATTTTAACCAGACGCCAGCGAGGCAACAATGACGTAGACTACTGGCAACAACTACAGCAAATACTTGAAATACCACCAAACAGCCATCCGCTTATTTAATACAATATTGCCCCTATTATGAAAGGTAACTCTATCTAGTTGAGTTGCCTGAGAAGCAACTCCTAATTGCTTTCGAATCAAAGCAGCTGATTTCTTCGGTTGCAATCGATAATACGAGTTTGATGTCAAAGTGGCTTCTCCGGCAATATAATGATCAAATCACACAGCCTCACAAATACAATAAAGGAGGATGTCCGACGAAGCAGGGTAGCCACTAACTATGGATTTTTGGCCGTAGAATCCGAATCCGAATAGAATGGTTGGATTTGCGTCATCATCCTCATGTACCTTTCTAACCTCAGAAAGATAATACCTTCTTCCGATTTTTATGGTTTTTTCTAGGTTAGAAAAAATTTTATTGTACTTTATTTATGTGCATTATATTTTACATTACTTTTGGGAAAATCTAAACAATATATTGGGCATTTTTTTCGATCAGTAAAACATTTTTTAAATATTTAAAACAAACAAGCAGATTTAGGTTTTATGTACAAAGATTTTCTATTGAGAAAACTGCAGAAAAGGAGTAAAAATCGAGAAAAAGATTTATTCATATGCTTACTAGTTGAAAAAAAAAAACAAGGAAGTATTGCAAACACTTACACATCAACAAAATCAACAAGACTGAAATGTTCTTTTTTAAAAATATGTGAATGCAACTTTATTCCAGTTAAGTGTGTTTTGTATGTGAGTGTAATTATTAATAAGATTACAAATACAAATATGTACCCGTCAAATTACTTCTTAAAATACATCAAAACAATTAAGTGTTATTTTTTTTTCTTTCTTTTTCATATTTTCGAATTTCGACTAGAGAACTTAATTAAAAAATAGCGTGTTTGTGTGTATAGAATAAAAAATATTAATAGTGGGAAGAGAGTGGTACATGATTTAAAATTTAAATATTGTATGATTTGTTAATGTTTAACAGACCGTGTTGCTACAAAGCGTGTGTGTGTATTTGTGTACCTGCGTGCAGATAAAAAGAAATTCCCTTGGTTAAATGGCGGCACCCTGATGATTATTTCGGCATATATTAGTCGAATTATTTTTTGATTAATATCGTTAGATTTTTAAATATAAATTAATGTTAATATGCCAAATTTGTCTAAATATACGGAATTCAAGTACTAAATATTTTTTGTATATGGTGCAATTGAACATGTCAATGCAGGTAAAATAGATTTGCATAATTATATATAAATAATCATTGTCAAAATAAAGTATCATCTTAAATAACCCATTCAAGTGACCGCCATTTATACTGAATAGAGTCTTGATGATATATTATTAATAATAATTATTAAAAGTTTTAAATAAAAACATGGTTATTGCCACACGAATAGTGAAAACTCTACATGTACATTACTTGTGTGTTTCGTGTGTTCTTATTATCGTCTATGTATGTATATATATGTATATATAGCTATTTTATATATATATATATATATATTTTACTTTATTTAATGTAAGTATATAATGCATGCATTATAAAAATACTATATATTATTACATAAACTAAAAATATTAATATTGCGGAGCGTACTTTAAGTGCTTTCTCCTCGTTTCTCTCTCTCTCTCTACTTAACTCCTTAACTTTTGATCCTACTCCCTTCCAGAGTCCTGGTCTTTTGTTTTTTGCTCGACACCTCTCTACTATTCTAGTCTAACCACTGATGAAAAACGAAAATGTTTAACCAAATTACATAACTTAGGCGTTGAATGAGTAACGCGTGCAAACGCGTGCAACTGACTGATTGATGGTAAATGTGTTGATTTGTGGTTTGATAAACTTGTTGATAATCATTGATAATCGATGCTACTGATGACGACGACGATGACGACGACGACAATAATGATGACAATATGTTTTTGGGATTTGTGATTATGGTGTTTGTTGCGCACAACACACGCGCTTCTAGCATGCGCCATTCCTTTGCCAGTCCTACATATTCGGATCATGATGCGTTTTTCGTGTTGCTTTTAATAACCCTTTAATCGATCTTGTAAAGGTGGTTTGGGCACTTTTGGTGCACTAGCCCTTACCATACGCATTCGTTCCGCAGCTTTCGCCAGTCGTTTTTTTCGCTCTTCAGGCGTCTCGCTGGCGCGTCTCAATCTTTGCCGAGCCGCATTCTTCATCAGTCTTAGGGTTCTTTGTACTTCGTTTTCGTTCTGGCGTCGTATTCGATTTGCCTCGGCATTTTTAGCAAGCCGTAAGCGATATTCAGCTTCCGATTCTTTAGCGCGTTTCTCACGCATTCTGGAAGCGTTCCTTTCGAGACGACGTTCTCGTGCTTCGACTGATTCGTTACTGCGACGGCGTGCTGCTTTTTGCGCTCTTGTCGACGGCTGTTGCGTAACAACGGTACTAAGATGATGATGCAGGGGATGCGTATGCTGTTCCTGTTGATGGGAGGACGATGAGGAGGAGTGCTGTTGCTGCTGATGCTGTTGTGACGATGACGTTTGATGATGATGGAAGCTGTTCTCTAAATTGAGTGCTGTTGGATTCGCAGTTGTGTTACTACTATTTGCAGCTGCACTCGCGGCTGCGGCTACTTGCGTATAATTATTATAGTCTATAAGTCCCCTATTACTTGGGTACAGATGGTGCATGGGATTTTCATAGTTGAGGTATTCTGGTTTTATGAAAAAGGGGTCACGTGTGGACAGTGCTGCCGTAGGCGAGTTCAGAAAATATAATCGGCTGTGATGATCTGTCGTGATGCTCCCTCCGCCTCCCACTCCAGTGGACATCTGGGGTTGTTTCGCGAGCGCCGTATCTATCGCCTTTTTGCTGCTTTCTCTTCGATACACACCACTCGACGTTATCTCGAATTTATCGTGCTTCCTTGTGTGAGGTATTCAAGCAATCAGTAAACCAGGTGAATTTTTATAAAAAGAAATTAGCACAGTTTTTCAATTCAATCTTTTTTTAGCGTTTTCGTAAAAATTATAGAGTAAACAACAAAAGCGACATAACTAATCAATATGGAAAAAAACTTCCATTACACAGTTCTGGAAGTGTAGTTGAATGTGAAGTGCTTAATAATGGAAATTGTCGCTTATTTCCAGTGTGTGTGTATGTGGTTTGACATTTCCAAGTGTCAGAACGCGGCGAATATTGGAATCTGTTGCCTTTTTTTCATGTGTGCGTTGTTTAGTTTATGACGCTTTTGCACTGGTTTCTTTCAAATGCAACCTTACTTAAAAACTATCCCTGTTGATTTGTGTTGTACTCACATTTATCCAGTTTACAATTAGTAATTAATTTCTCAAATTGCGTAGCTTCACTTAAACCAAAGTCTATATATTAAACAAAAAGTACACGTTTCCAAATGTCAAAAATATTGTTTGTTCCACCCTTAAATTGTATATTCAAATGTATGCATTGGAATGGGGTTGCAATGTACTATTTTCAGAGTCAACTTATTCTGTACCATTAATACTTTTCAACATAAGATTATTAAACAATTAAACGTGAATGCGGGCACACTCGGCAAACCCGAAATGACTTCTTAACCCCTAAGCGCATAAAAATACCGATTTTTATGAATCAAACGTAAGAGGCATTGAGAACAAAGGTGCCCTAGGTCACAAATTGTTCAAACGTGAATTTTTATTAACAATATCGCCCCAAGGTGTTACGGATAATCGCTGTCGAACATCAGACAAAATAAATTTTTCTACTAAACTAAATTATTGAACTAATAAATGAGCATCTTATTGCGAAAAACTATTAAGTATTTTTATCATTATTGAGAGTGAGAACATTTTGATTTTTCCACCATAATCATGTGAAACCTAAAGACCCGATTGTAATAGTGTAATGAAGATTTAATTTATTTCTGGAGGTTCACTTTTAACTTGTTTAAAAAATTTTTCATATTAGATTTTTCGTACCAAAATTAACCGGTATGAATTTCCTTAGATAAAATTGGTCAGCTATATGGATAGACATGTCGGAATTCAGTAGAACAAAGATAGACCTACATTACCAACAACGCTTTGATATTGAGTTTATACACGATAGCGATAGCGAAGTTGCTCAATTTCTGCAGTTTTCTCGTTTTTAGATGAAATGTTCAATTTCGGCACAGAAAAAACTGCAATTGAAATTGTGACAGTTACCTCAATTTGATAGAAATTACATTAAAAATCGTAATACAACCCTGGGAAATAACAGCAAATTGCTTCTATTGTGAGTAATTTATAAAAACGAAGCAAAATAAAGACAAATTTTATTTAAATATGAATATGAACAATATAGAAATATAAGATAATAGCTGCTTTCTCTTGCAAGCGAGTTGCAAAAGAACACCAACTCGCATATAACTTCCCTTTTACTTGAATATAATTTCCCTTTAGTTACTTAGCAACACTGGTGGTATATATGATTGTTCGTGAAATTTATAAACGAAGTAAAAACAAAAAAGAAGCAATTCTGAGGAATCTGTGGTAGATATATTCGTTTATTTAAAATAAATTTTCATTTCCACTTGCTTTATTTTGCTTATTTTTGTTTATATTTACAATAATTTGACGTGTTGTTGAAATTTCCCAAGCACATTCCAGTAGCCTATTCACAATAGTGCTGTTTTTTTACTTTGCAACACTATAACTCAGGTCACTTAAAATATAAGCGAGTTCAATTGAACTCGGTTAAAGTATGCGACGTCGCTTATTTTTGTTGTTGCTTTGCATGCAATTCGGCAAATAAGCGAGTGTTCTTTTGCAATTCGCGTGCAAAAGAACTCAGCTAATATAAGCCATGTATTTTGTGGATAAAACACGGAGGGGTATTAATTGAGCTGTGGGCGGAAAGAATTATAAATTGTGGTGGCATGATATTGCCAAACAGAGAAGAAGGTGCTGGCTTCAACTACTCTGCCAGATGTATTTTGAGCGTTCCTGTTATGTAATTATTAACTGGCGATCTGGCACGACAGATCTAGGGACCTTTACCCTACAAATACGAACCTGCAACTGTGGAGAAGCAGCAGCCTTTAGTGTCATGAACTGTTGTAACTGTAGCTGCGTAGTCGTTTATGGTTGAATTTTGCGAGTTCTTCAATATTTCTTGAAATTATCACTATACACCATTTATATATATTGCACAATATTGGTGATATTGTAATAAATGTTAAAAAATTTAAAAATTATATCCAAATACATTTCATAAGTCAGTTGTCAATTCAAATTGAGAATAATCGTGTGAATGGATTGAAATTGAAGTTGAAATTGTGATATTGAGCAATTTGGCTGTCATTTGCATATAGTATTAATTAAATTATAGTATAAACGTAATCGCCAGTAATTATAGTCAGATTTAAGGTCAGAATTAGCATTTTTACAGATTTTTGTATGGAAAATACGTCAAACAAGTCGATTCTAAGGGCCAGTTTTCAGTGCGAGTTTAACTCTATTTGCCGTTTAAACTCGATAATCAGTTTTTCAGTCAAATTTCAACATAGTTTAAACGCCCATTGTAGCTGGGTTATACTAAGATTAACCTATCAGTTGTTCAGCTGTCTGTTCTTGTACGCCAGTAACTAAACTACGGGCCATTATTTTTAAGCATTGTTGCTTAACTGAAGAGTTTAACTTTTTCCACCTATTGATATACATATATGCCTTTTTAAGTTAGTTATAGCCTAGACAGACGGCAGCCTAATTCCGGATTACCAAGTTAATTCGAATTAACTCGGGCATTAATTGCAGCTAATCCGCATAAACTCTATGAGGTAATTCTCAAAATAAAAGAGGATTAGGGCAATTTGCTATGGCAACACTGCTGAAAATTGTCTATTGTGAATTTTTCTCGATCCATTTTACAAAATATTAGGTGTGTTCGCTAACAAAAAACTTTCAACAATTGTTAACAGTTTTCAACATGAAAAGCGTTGGCGAACAAATAAATCCAGCTGTTAATTATGAACGGTGAATGTCAATTTACAAGTTTCTGATAGTTTTCAGTTCACGTACTTCTTGTAGACTTTCTCATATCGAGAGTGACAGATGACCGAAATTGATAGTGATAGAAATGTGAGTAGACCTAATAAAACAGCAATCAGCCGTTTAGTTAATCCACAATACTGCCGTCTGTCAGGTTAATATTTTATTCGGATTAAGTGCGTCGGTAATCCGGAATTAGGCTGCCGTCTGTCTAGGCTATTATTATTTCTTTAAATATAATGTGTCAATTTAAGGGTTAAGTTCTGAGAGTAGTGGTGGTGTTGTGTTTTGATTATACGAAAAATGGATTATTCCAATAATATGATGCGTGCCCATATAGCTTATATAATTAGTAAATTAGTAAATTCTGAATTTGTAGTAGATTAATGAAATTATTAAAGCTAGTAAAAATCTTTAGACCAATTATAATTGTTCTAATTAGTAGTGTAGTATTGGCAACAATGTACATTTACCCATCCATAGTTTTGATACCTTGGTGCAATTACACCATGTTTCATGCCTCATTCAGAGATGCAAAATTTAATTTTCAATGCGCAAGCAGTACTATTCCCAATGTTTGGTGCTGAAAATATTCCTGCTGCTACAGCAACAACACCAACTACAATTCTAAGAAGTAATAAGATATTAATGAAAAATGAAGATAAAATAAAAATACTTTATATACGTGCTCAATCTTATCATATTTTCAATTAAGTGAAATTTACTTTGCAATGAAATTTTCTTTTTATTTTCAGAATCATTAATTTGTTAAATATATTCCAAAATTCATTATTTTTACTAGTTTTCTAGTAGATATATGTGGTTTAAACAAATTGTTTCATAATTTGAATACTATTAAAAATTGGTGTGATTGTCCTGAGCTATCGTTGAAATCAAAATTGTACGAATTTAGTACAATGGTATTGAAGATTGCATGCCTGACATATTGTATATACTCTCTCAACCACCATAGCAGTTGTTTAGATGAAGTTGGATCAGTGCATTTTCGCCGTGCCACCCGAACAGTATTTTAATTTGTAGTTTTGTGTGCGTGATTTTAATTTAAATTTTGATATTGTATTAAAATATAATTTATACAAATTGCAAGTGTAAAGTGGTGGTTTTCAGTGATGCTGTTAATTTTCGTATACATGTTTGTGAAGCGAGACCAAAAAATTGAGAATAACTGAATAATCATTAATTTGTAATTTGAAGTAAAAAATCTTATGAATTAAATTAATCGAAGCCTTTTTAATTTTGGTTGTAGTGCCGTGCCGCAATTAGAATTTCTTTTACTTCGTACCAACAACATCAACAACAAAAGAACATACAGGCGCAAAGAGCGGCAATACGACAACAACCATATGATTGAACAAGTGTAAGTAAAAGAGAGCCTTATAGTGTTGCCATATATATGTCGGGGGGACCGCACATGTGACGTATTGTCCGAATCACCTAATGAATTCGTAATGATATAAAACAATTTTTTGACTTGCTCTACCAAAAACTGTAAAATATTTTGTTTTGCCATGAAAATTAATCTGGTGGAGTAAGGTGAGAGATAGACGGTGATAGAGAGAGAGAGAGATGATGATTTTTGAATTGTGACTTGAATATGTTTGTTGTAAGCTTGTTGGGTTGGTTTGTTTGTTTTGAAGAAAATATTTAATATGTACACGCGATTTTGATATACAATTCAAGCGTAGAGATAGAGCATATTTTAGTTTATCTCATCTAGATTATTGTGACGTATTCATTATCAGGTAGCGTTACTGCCACAACTACAAGTAGAATTATTGAAAAACAATAGTCCAACGTTTTAGACAAGTCATCCAAATTTAAAAAGAATATGAAATTAATATTGCATGTTGATGACAGCGTGTCGTCTTCTTTTGGGGCATAGATACATCTGGTTAAGACTACTTAACTATGACTATATTGCTACATATCGTTACAAATGATCAACGATTTCACAGTCCATTAGTGTTTCTATAAGAGAGTAACCACGCCATAATCTTAAAAGATATTATATTCCAACAACTCCTAGTATTTTTTGACTCAGAACCTTTGTTCTGCAGAAAGACGTAGATAAACTTGAAAAGATTTTCATATTTTAAATATTACATAAACCACTCACCTGTGCTCATTATACCTATATTTGATGACGAACACAATGCTACAAGCTCTGTTTGCAGTTGTTGTAGCTCTGTTGCGGCATTGCTATTTATTATTTTAAACATAGTATAAACATATATATTTTTCTAGTTCGCTTCAATAAATGTAAAATTTAATATTTTGCTCTTAGGGAACTATTATTCCAGGCTCTGTTGTTGCGAAATAATGGTCATATTTAAATGCATTAACAAAATATTATTGAGATTATAGAAAGTTATCTAGGTGGTTTTTATGCAAAAAAAGGTAACAACTGCGCATGCGCTAATTTGATGTAATCAGGTTTAAGAAAAAATGTAAACAATTCAACATATCCTGAAAATTATCTTAAAAAACAATTAACAAGATTGGAAGTGAGGAGAGTACATAAATTTATGTATTCCTTAAATTATTTTTGATTTTATGTAATGAATGTAAAACCTTTATTCGTTTTTATTCATCTTGTGAAACTCCTACAATGTGGCAACAGTGTTTGATTTTAGGTTATTTTTTGAGAGAGCGAGAGTAATGTAATGGCAAATTTATTGAAATAATCGTATGCTAATAACAAGGTGAACTAAGCTGAGGCAAAGTTTGGGGGCTTGAGTTGTACAACAAAATCGTATGTGTTTTCCTGCTACAGCAAACACAAACAATTACTCATATATTATCGTTCACTCTCACAATATACTTCATCTTGTTGTTATATGCATTGAATGAACATATTCAATTAAACATACATAATGTACAATATGTACATATATCAAAATTGTTGATGACGATCATAATTTCTCATTATTATTAAGATTCTATTATTATAATTTTTCTTGTTTGCTTTTGTATATTCTGCTTTATAGAAATTTGTATTTTAGATTTTATATAAGTGTGATGTATATGTATGTATGTGTACACATATTTTCTAGTACACATTTTGAACATATATGTAGTTATTGTGTTGTTGGTTTATGTCTTCGTTTATTCAATTCGTCGGTTAACGAAAATTTCATATCTTTTCATTTCAATTGCTTATATTTTATTATACCTATGCATAGTACATATGACAATCGTTGTTGTTGCTCTTGTTTGTTAATTATTTTTATAAATCATATATGTATGTACATATGTACTTAAATTCGATTGGCATATTCTATGTAGGTATAAACGGTTGTCTCCGGAGGAGAACGTACACATTCATAGAAATTGATATATCTGTCAAATCTCAGTCGTCTCTATCCCCTTGTTAAATATTACCCGACTTTGGAATACATAAATATCATCGGTACCCAAAATTTTTGACACATTGGAATATGAGTTGCTTTCAATACAATACTTAAACAAAGCCTTTACTCGGTTTACTCGTGATAATATCGAAACTTTAAGATGTGTTTTAGTAAATTTTCGTCATATTCGTAGGTGTTATTGGATAGTTGAATCTGTTCTGTTATTTACAGCTTGAACTGTACGAGTGAGGAATTTTCCACTACATACAAGAAGAGTACTGTTAATTTTCACGATTCTACAATGAATTACAACTTTTGTGAGCCAAAAAGGAGTCTTGCTAAAAAAATGTTTTGTTGAGGAGCTAACAGTATGCTCCGCCAAAATTGGGAATATTACTTTTTGGCAGAAAGTGAACTCACTGATACCATCATAGGCGCGGCTTTGCCTTAATATTATATCGACAAAATCATGGTATGAGAATATTGGAGGTGGGTTTTTTTTACCAGGTGTAGTGGAAAATAAATTTTTTAAATTTATAGCTGTATAGGTATAGCTGTAATAACGTCATTACTATACTTGGGGCCAATTTTTCAGTGCGAGTTTTTCTCTATATGTCGTTTAAACTCGAGTTGCAGTTTTTCAGTGAAATTTCAATATAGTTTAAACTAAGCTGAAATGCCCAATCTACCTGGATTAAACTAAGTTTTAGCTATGAGTTGTTCCACTATCTGGTCTTGCACCCCAGTACATATTTTCTGAGTTTAAATTTTAACTCCGCTTAAGCAAACTTAGTTTAAACTTGTACTGAAAAACTGGTCCTTAGTAGGGTCATAATTACTGTTACCACATTGAACACACCCTTTCCAATAGAAGAATTTAACACAACCCAACGCATGGCTTATGAAATATTACCTGTAAAACGTTAGTCTGTACCGGGAATTCTAAATTGTTTCAGCTGAAGTGTTCAGATAAGGAGAACAATTTCGCTGTTGTAGCGCTATTTAATTTTGAAATTAAAAAAATTTAAATTTTCAAAACGTGTATAAAAGTATAAGTGTATAAAACTGTTCGAGGAGCTTGGAGATGTTAAAGACCGTTACCGGTTGGGCCGTCCACATGCAGTTCGAAAGTCGCAAATCATCCAAGGTGTCAAATTATTCATTCAGCGAAATTCGCTTCGAAAGCAGAAAATCATGTCACGGGAGATTAATGTCTTGCAAAAGCCAATGAGTCGAATTATTAAAGACTTGAGATCTGAGGCTTTCAAACGACCTATCGGACATTTGTTGACTGCAGCTTTGAGTAAAAAATAGGATGGAAAAATGCAAACGTCTTTTGGTGAGGCATGCTGATAACTTGCACTGAAAAATCTTATTTACCGATGAAAAATTATTTACCGTGCAGGAAAAATTCGACAAGCAAAATGTTACGGTGTATGCATGGTCATCTGAAGCATCTGAGCTGATTCCACGGGTCGTAAAGGCTCATCAGTTGAAACGATTCAAACCTGGCTCCAAAACAATTTACCACCATTCATTTCCACTGAAGAATGGACCTCTGGTAGTCCTCGCTTGATTACAGAATTGTGACCTTTTTTAGAGGACATGTTTTGTCACAAAAAATACGCCTATATTGAATCTTTTATGATAGTTTTGATTCGTGCTGTGTGTTAATTTTCTAATATACGAGGTGCGTGCTGCTATTGATGATTGGCCATTCCGACTTAAATCGTGTGTGAAAGCCAAAGGCGAATGTTTCGAATAAATATTTGCTTTTCGTATACAATATATCCACTATATGTCCAGTATAACGAATAATATAATGTCTAATGTCGTACGATATATCGAAAAGTACGTTAGATCGAAACATTTTTTTTCTCAAAATAATTTTTTAAAAACAAATTTTAGCTCAATTAAAAATATGTATATTAATTAATTTGTTGAAAAAAAAAAAAAAAACAAAATGATTTCACTAAAAAAAAAAAACAATCATATATATACACGTAATCAATACTTTCTGGGCAGTATTCATGTCATTGTTATTATGCGAATCTTCAGCGTGAACATTTTCAATTGAAGCATTGTATTCTTGAATAAGGTTACTTTCTTCAGTTAACAAATGTTCTACAGTGTTCCAGAACTCGTAAGTATTCTATGCCTAACCTTGCCTGAGAATTTCAATTTACGCTTTGTCTTGTATTTACAAACATATTTGAAAAAATTTTGATTTGTGCCAAGTTCGTATCTCGGAAAATATAAATTGTGCGAGAGTTAAAAATAAAAAAAAAGCTGCGTTGAAAGCTGCGTCTGCGTTTTCTTCAATTATGTCGTGACGATAATTTTTCACCAGATTCCTTAAGAAGGCGAATTCCGAATCGTTTTTGTAATTTCGAGAAAACCTCGGTCAGCATATACAGTATTGTGCAAAACTTAAGCAACTGGCATAGTGCTCTCATTGATTTCAAATTTACTAAAAAATAAAAGCGCTTAGATTAAATGTTTTAATATTTAATTGTTCCTTCATTAAATACATAAAAAACAACAACAACAAAAGTTCGGTATTCTTACGAAATTAACTGTAAACAACAAAAAACAAATTATACTCATATTTCATCTGTGCAAAACTTAAGCAACTCGGAGTGGAAAGGTGTTCGATATTTCTTTGTTCAGAAAATAACGGATCTTTTTCGGAGTTTTTTCTGCTTTGTGCATTAACATTGATCTAACTCAGTACAAAAAAGTCTTTCTTAGCGCACAGTTCTTTCAAACATATTGAAATCCAAAATGCAACGTGTCCGTTATAGTCATCAATTTAAGATGAAGGTTATATCGTTATTTAAGGAAGGAAAACCACAGAATGACATTGCAAAATCATTAAATATCAACAAATCTATGATATCAAGATGGATACGATTATTTGAAAAAACTGGTAGCGTTACAGATCGAAATTCAGGAGGAAGACCCCAAAAAATTTCTTATAGAGAAGCTATTCAAATTAAAAAATTGATTAAAAAAAATCCGTTCATGTCTTCAAAAGATATAGTAAATACTCTTAATTTAAATGTCGATTCAAGCACAGTAAGAAGACATTTGATTAAAGTTGGTTTAAAAAGCTACAAAGCGGTAAAGAAACCAATGCTTACACCAAAACATGTAAAAAAAAGGTATGTTTGGTTTAATGCCTTCAAAACAAAAACAACAACATATATTTTTTTTCCAGACTTAAATTTGCTAAGAAGTACGTGGGCTGGTCCATAAAAAAGTGGTTTGGCGTACTGTTCAGTGATGAAGTTAAAGTAAATTTATTTAATTCAGACGGAATAATAAGAGTTCGACATACGAAAGGTGAAGGCCTCAATCCGCGATACTGTAAAAAGACTGTAAAGCATGGAGGAGGGAACGTCATGGTGTGGGCGTGTTTTTCGGGGAGTGGACTTGGTCCGTTGCATAGGATTGACCACAAAATGGACAGATTTATGTATAAGGACATCTTAGAAACTGCAATGTTGCCTTTTGCGGAATGGAATATGCCACTTCGATGGGTGTTTCAGCACGACAATGATCCGAAACACACATCGAAGTTTGTGAAGGATTGGCTACAGTCAAATAAGATTCAAGTGCTTGATTAGCCGGCACAATCGCCCGACTTGAATCCTATTGAAAATTTGTTTTCAATTTTAAAACGAGGCTTGGGCTCAAAGCGCTTTAAAAATAAAGACGAACTATTTTTAGGCCTCAAAACTGAATGGGAAAATATAAATAAATCATATTTAACGAAATTAGTAGCTTCTATGCCCAAAAGGTGTGCTGCAGTAATTAAAAATAAGGGATACTACACAAAATATTAAAAGTTGCTTAAGTTTTGCACAGATGAAATATGAGTATAATTTGTTTTTTGTTGTTTACAGTTAATTTCGTAAGAATACCGAACTTTTGTTGTTGTTGTTTTTTATGTATTTAATGAAGGAACAATTAAATATTAAAACATTCAATCTAAGCGCTTTTATTTTTTAGTAAATTTGAAATCAATGAGAGCACTATGCCAGTTGCTTAAGTTTTGCACAATACTGTATATTTTTTTCTTAATTTCATCGGCTTTCGTTTTAAGAATGTTGCCATTTATGGGCATATTGCTGTCACGTTACGAAACAAACCTTTTAAATAGGGAATTTTCCATTTTTTAGATATTTGCCTTTTCTCAAGGATAGTCGGCGAAATGGCCACTTTGGATAGTTTCCAAACATTTCTGGTTTTTTTTTACCGATTTTTTATGATGATGCAGACAAATGTTTCTGAAATTCCAAACTTTATCCCAATTTGTTAAAACGATTTTTTTCTTTTTATATTCGTCAATAATTTTGATTTTCTTTGCCAAAAGACAGATGCTTGCGGGACGAAGGCATTTTCATCAATGTACACAGGCGCAAAAGAACATCAATTAGCACGTTCAAATTTATTTTTCGAAGAAAAAAAAAAAAAAAGAAAAAATTAGCGTTCGTTATACAGAATACTTTCACAAATGGGCCTACGATGGCCTAAGTGTGCCCCTTTGGGGCAGCCACCTCATACCTACATATACAGAATACTTCTTTATTCGACTGTACGTTATTTAGAGGAGCCAATGCATTTCAAAAGAGGTTACGTTATATAGAGATTGCGTTACGTAGGATATTCGTTATATTGGACGACCACTGTATATCAATAAATATGAGAAAAATTAGTCCAAAAACATTTATTATTTTTAATTTTATAGCATGAAATATGTGTTACAGTATTTATGCCCCTACCAAGTATATGAACTCTGCCTCGCGTTCGATTATTGGGCGTGGTTTAGTATTCCCAGGTATTCAATTAAACCGACTTCCTTAGCTTTATATTCCAGTTCTAGAAATGTAATTTACTCATTGTCAAAGATATTTAAAAGTTTTCTCGTCCACAATCATTGGTTCTAAACATTCATATATAATTTCACCGTTTTGTCGTATAATACACTTTGAAAAAATACAACAAATCCCATAAATAAAAAAAAATAAATATGTGGCACTTAAAACCCCAAAGTGCTCATTGGCCGAGCTTCTCTTCCATTACTCTTGTCCGTGTTAAATTTTGGACAGTATTAGAAGGGACCTACTTGTTTTAGCCGGTTCCGAACGGCAGAACCCTTGTGACATCACTTTTTCTGAGCTTTGTCACAGAGTTCTTTTAAAAGCTTTTTCATGGCAAGTTGTTACTGTCGGAAGAATTGCCAATTGCTTGCCGACAGGTGGGTATCGTTCGAAAGAAAAATCTTTTCGATATTAAATTTGTTATGCAACAGCCGGGGATTGAACCACGACCTACAGATCAGAAGGCCAACACACTAACCACTAAACTACGGCACCCACCCAACAAATCCCATAGGTAATATTAAAATACGTATATTGGAGCATGAGATTACTTCTTCAGTCTGACCGACTTCAATTTACTCGGCACCTAAAACTAAAGCACGTCGAGGTAGATATTTCATGATATCGTTAAGCTGGTTAGGGTAGTGAGTTTTTATCAGAGGTACGATATTTGAAATAGTTCGAACAGCATTTTTTAAGTACTAAAATATGCGGATCTACTATTTTAATTACAAGTAATTTTTAAGGGAAATGTAGCGGCTGCATGAGTGATTTTGAATGCGAGCTATATGAAATAGTATGGTAAGTGTGGTGTTCCTAGTAATGAAATTGCAATGAAATTAAAATTAAAATTAAATTGAAATTCAATTTTGTAAAGCTTATAAAAACCATTTCTGAATAAACACATCAATAAACAACACATTAATGCTGTTGTCTTATTCGAAATTTGCTTGCTCTTTTTTGGACTAGCACACTTCGTATATATTTGTGAATACATATGTATATATGCACATATTTCTCTGGATTTTGGATCGGCATGGAAAACATAAATAAATTTTGTGCAAATATTTTAAAAATTTCGTCTAATTGCTTAAGACAATTTTTTTATACATCCGGTTTATTTGACTATCAACATTAATACGGTGTCATTATACTTTTTGTCTCATGTACATATACTTATATACGATATGCACGAGGGCGGATTGATAAAGAAGCTATCTAAGTACAAAAAATGCAGCACAAACACAAAAACTTTTTTTTTTTTTGAAATTGCGATCTGTAAAACGTCAGCTGTTCACCCAAATTCATCGATTAGTTTATTTGTTGTAGTCGTTTGAAGTAACCAACTTTTGTGTTTCTTGAAAAATGGAAAAAAGCGAATTTCGTGCAGTGATTAAACACTATTATTTGAAAGGGAAAACGGCGAAAGAGACAAAAGAAAAGCTCGATAAACATTACGGTGAGTCTGCTCCGTCAGATTACATGGTAAAACATTGGATTGCTGAATTTAAACGCAGCCGAACAAACACTACAACAATACCATCAACAGGAAGGCCCAATAAGGTGGTTACTGAAGAAAATATCAAGAAAATCCTCAATATCGTTATGAATGATCGCCGAGTCAAGTTGCGTGAGATTGTTGAAATCGTAAACATCTCATATGAACGTGTGTTTAACATTTTGCATGAACATTTGTATATGAAAAAGCTATCGGCAAGAATAACTATTCGGAAGAATAACTATTGATGAAACGTGGGTCCACCACTACACACCTGAAACCAAAAATCAATCGAAACAATGGGTGGAAGCTGGTGGAAGTGCTCCGAAGAAGGCGAAGGCAGTGAAACCGACTGGTAAGGTTATGGCCACTGTATGTACTCGGAATATTGCTTATCGATTATCTTGAAAAAGGATCCACAATCACAGGAAAGTATTATGGTGCATTATTGGATCAATTGAATGATGCAATCAAGAAAAAACGACCACATTTAAAGAAGAAAAAGTGCTCTTTCTTCAACATAACGCACCGGTTCACACAGCATTAGATACGATGCTAAAATTACGTGAAATACACTTCGAATTGGTTGATCATCCACCTTATAGTCCAGATTTAGCTCCTAGTGACTTTTTTCTGTTTCCAAACTTGAAAAAATGGCTCGCAGGAAAAAGATTCAGCTCAAACGAAGAAGTGATTACCGAAACTAACGCGTATTTTGAGGGGTTCCCGACATCGTATTATTCAGATGGTATAAAAAAGTTGCAATATCGTCTTACTAAGTGTGTCGACTATTTTGAGAAATAAATGGTTTTTGAAAAAAAAAATGTTTTTTTCCTACTTAGGTAGCTTCATTATCAATCCGCCCTCGTATGTATATAGTATACGAGTATACAAATGTATGAAGTCAAATGAGAATAACTTAATTTTCATTGAATTTATGTTGTTCCATAGAGTTAAGTGTATTGCTGTTAGTTACATTCGCTGCTTCGCTTCATGTCCTCTGTTTAGACGAACACAAACACAACGATAGTGATATATAACGGGTGTTTTTATTTAGAGTGTAGAAATGTAATATTTTGAACTAAAAATTGGCTTTATTGGAAGGATAATTTTATGCAATTAGTGTTTGAATATGCTCGACGTAATCTGGACACCCAATTTTCGGTTACTTTTTCAAGAAATCGGCAATAGTTCGCGCAATGTTGCTTGCAATTCATCAAAAGTTGCTGGTAAACTACATATTTCACATATCCCCCACAAAAAATAGTACAGAGGCGTAAAATCGCAAGATCTTGCAGGATGGTTTACAGTTCCATTTTGAGAGATTATGTTGTCGCCAAATGTTTCCTTCAATAAATCGATTTTTATGTTCGATGTATGGCATGCAGCGCCGTCTTGCTGGAAACACATCTCTTCCATATTCACATCACGTAATTGGGGATTCAAATAGTTATATATCATGGCTCTGTAGCGATCGCCATTGACGGTTACGTTGTTGCTTTACGCGTTTTTAAAAAAGAATGGACCAATGGTTCCACCAGCTCATAAACCCCACAAACCAATGAGTTTTTGTGGATGTAATGTGGATGTTTGAAGAATTTCTCGTGTATTGTCTTCACTCCAAATCCGACAATTTTGCTTGTCCACATTGAACCTATTGAGCAAAAAATGAGCCCCATCACTGAATAAATTTTTGCGATAAAACAATAAACTTTAAGTTGATTTTCAGCCCACTTGGCCAAACAAACGAAGAGATTGATGATCTTTCGGCTTCCGTTCTTTCACACTAACTGGATCTTATAGGGACGTAAACCAAGATCCGTATGTAGAATTTTCCATAAAGCGAATGGACACAAGGGAAGGGCTGCGAAGGGTGTCGAATTAACTCATTTGGGTCCTCCTCTTGGTAGAGTGTTTTTTTGATAAATTTGACATTTTCAACCCAATAACTTTTTCTCATTCAAAACTTGTACATCCAAGTGCAAGATAATATTCATTTCATTTGGATGTTTGGATGATCCATCCATCAAAGAGTATGGATGCTATTGATATTAGACATTGTCGGTCCACTGCCACGTTCGGACGGAACCATGAACCCGCTATAAATTATTATATCGATAATATTTGGCTCGTAGATGAATAATACTGAGTAATAATTTCGAAAAAATGAGTTATTCACGCTCACTGTTTCTAGTAGCTTCCATACGAAGTTACGCAATTTTTTCTTTCTTTAATCTGCCATCTCTTCGATAGTCACCTCACCGTAGGATAGCCGTATTTGACACGTAGATTAATATTGCGGTTGCTAATCAGCTCGCCAAAAAATGGCGATCTTCGCTCACATCTTAATGTAGCGCCCATACAAAGCCGTGAAATTTTTTAAAAGTTTACACCGCCAAAGACATTGATATTCCTGATGTAGACTGACATTATAGACAGAAATACGCTTGAAAAAATGGGCAAGTCCCGCCATCTATTTAATGTAGCTCTCATGCAAAGACGTGAAATCTTTCACCTAGGACAACAACTTGCGAAAAACGGATGAACCGCAACTACTATTTACAGGAACAGGAACGGCAAGGGTAAGCATTACTCACTTCGAAAAGTTTGGAGTCACAATTTCTTAAAAAAAAAAAACACTAAGGTGCACCGTACTTTAGTGTGTTTCCTTTGGATCGCCAGTTGCTGTTTCTGTAAATGTGTCTTTTTTTCAGTTGTTTATGGCTTGTGTATTTGTTGTGTTTGTATGCATATATGTATGTATATATAGATTTCCGATGGATAATATCCGTTAAGTTGTTTGAACATCAATTGTTTCATGGCACATTAGAAAAACAATGACTAGAGGAGTCATTGCAAATTATCAAAATAAGACATTACCAAGTGATTACCTACCAACCAACCGCTAAATTTAGTAATAAAAATGTTTTTCATTTTGTTGTTGTTTTTATTGTTGTATTTCACTATATCATTTTACAACCAAGTTAGCTTATGTGCCATGTTTTAGTTAACTTTTTCTTTATAGTACATGCATGAATCTGAATGTATTACCAATGTATGTATGTGCGGTTGTACATAGTGGTATATATATATATATATGTATGTATGTTGGTATATAAATTATTTATGGCATATAACGAGTATGGTTAATTTTTGTAGAATTGTGCATTCGTACAGTGGACTTTACGGTATTTTTATCGCTTATGAACAATATTTGATGATTAGAAAGACTTTTGAATGAATACATAATTAGTATAATAATATAGGTATACTACATACTATAAGCATATGTATTTACATATGTATGCACTTATTTACATATATAAGCAATTTATACAAGTTTTTCAAATAATCGGTAGTAGATTTGCAATTTGACAGTGTATATTATGCTTATATTGTAATAAGGTAGAATTGCTACATCAATCATAAAATATAATGTTTATATATATATATATATTGATTTTCTTTTCTCGAAAAAAAAAATATAACATTCTTTTGTTCTCGATGTTTTTAGAGTTTGTTTTGTTGAAAATACGCTAATGATTGTGGAATCGAAATTCCACTAAATTCTTATCCTTATCATTGTGCTATCAAAACTAGTCGAATAGATTTCTGAAAATATAACAAACTCATTTGCTATGTATATATGTATGTATATAAAGGGTGCTCTTCACAGTGGCGAACTTGTTAATAAAATCTGTTCATTAATGTTTAGTAAGTTTACAAATTCATCGTTATTTCAAAATCATACTCCTATCGTCGCTGTTTATAGTGATCCGAATGAGTCGATTTAACTTGCGCTCAACCACTTCGTGGAAAATTCTACTTGCAAATCTTGGGCTCTAATTCATGGATAATTCAAGTCCGGTAAATTTGAAGCTCAATGACGATCGTTTGAGATGTACATACGTTTTCTAAATGGATAAGAAATTAGTTTGGCCGTCGGTCACGAGTTTGAACGAAAACAAAAGTTCATTCCACGAGGTGACAGACAATCACCTGTTTCGTTGTTGCTTTCTTTTTGCATAGAATTTATCTTCAGAAGCTCTCTGAATGCTATGTGCGATGAATTCCAAAGTACGCAAAACTTCCATTTACGCCCATTTATCTAGCATATCTCGAAAAATGGACATTGAGAGAGATTTTCAAAATCATGTTCAAATATTTACTTAATTATTTGAGCATTTTAATCTGCATTGTGGCCGAATATAACATAAAATGGCTTTTGAACATTTTATAACTCCACTAAATTTTCGATTTAGCCACACTTTTCGTCACTTTTCCAACCAATTAACGATTTTTTACGTTTATAAATAGGGGAAAATGGTTTTGTAGGATAAATGCAAATATTTCGAGTTTTTACAATGATATCTTAAATTTGCCACATATTTCTTCAGTTTTTGTTTATTTTAACAAACATTTTTTGTAACAGTTTCACTATTCTAATGAATAATGCATAAATTTCCGAATAAAACGGCAATTCTTTTGTTCGAATCGATTGCAAATATTCGGAATTATGAAACTTTGTTTCATAATTGCTTATGTTGTATTTCAAATTGAAACTACTATGTCATATCATAGTAGCCGGATGATAAATTTTTCCAAGTTCGATTCTGTAGAGATGGTCGCAGTTACGTCAATTATAATTTAGGAGGTTGGAGAAGAGACTAAAGTTCTTTCGCCATTCGAACAGTGAAATTACATAGTGTTGGTAGTCAAATTACTACTTTTATGTTATTGCAAAATTAAATAAGCATTAAACACAAAAATGCTCATCTACTTACTAAAGATATAAACATATGGAGAGATAATTTGAACGTAAAGGTGCTGTGATCATAATTTACTATACTCGCACGCCATACTCTAAAGATGCTTTCTCCTAAGCTTCAAGCGCAGATTTGACATGGTTTGATTGATTTTTTGAATTGATTTTTTGCATCATTGTTTTTATTATTTAACCACAATATCAATAATCTTAAATTGGCAATACCATAGACGACTATGTTGGGCGTTGACAAGACACTACAACTCCAACTATCATCTAAATAAGATGAAGATTTCTGAAGACACACTATGCAAATAGGAATAGATATAAGAAACTTGGCAAATATAGGAATCGCGTCCTGTTCTTAAACCTACATTGCTTTAGACACTATGGGATTATGGGGCTATTTATTGATTTTCATATGCCGCCGGGTTCATTTTGTATGAACTACGACGGCATTACTTCGTAATAGGGCCCATATGTAGCCTTTACCAGACTTTCTTCATTTTTACCTGAGTGCCCTGCTTATTTTTTCTGAGTACATGTTCCACAAATATTGCGGTGGCGTTCAAGTTTGTCTCATTTCTAAACAGTCTCCTTCGTTATAGGACCAATAATACCAATGCTTAATACTTCTCGCTCATTTCTTCATCTTTTACAATTCAATATTGTGTACTCTGCATCATACATATTCCATATATCCTCTCATATTTGGTGTATTTGCTGTTTTATTTCGGAGACATTTACGATGACAGCCTATCTTTGCTGCAGTTTCCAATTTATTTGTCGCCCTTTTGCTGCCGAGTCCACAGGCCCGTTACGCTAGTAAATAGTATTGTCTGAGCGAGGCTTTTTACTGAGACTTGAGCAGACGCTCGAATAGCTTGCCAGCGGTATGTAGCATGCACAATGGGCTTGTATGCTGATGGGGCTTCAGGATCACCTTTTCCGTTGCTAATAAGTGCCAATTATTGTTTTTTTTTTTGCTATACTTCTGTGAATGCGACTTCTTTTAGCCAGGCGTTGTATATATTAAGTAATACTTGTGGTCTTTCATACCTCAGCTGAGAAGCCCGCAACTTTGGTATTCCTCAGGCTATCTTTAAGGGATACATTAGTGGGTGTCGTAGCTCAGCGGTTAGTGCGTTGGCCTTCTGATCTGTAGGTCGTGGGTTCAACCCTCGGCTGAAGAATAACAAAATTTCATATCGAAAAGATTTTTCTTTCGAACGGTACCCATCTGCCGGCAAGAATTGGCAATTTTTCCGGCAGTAACAATTTGCAAAAAATGCTTCTTAAAAGAGCTCTGTGACAAAACTAAGTTAAAGTGATTTCACAAGGGTTCTGCCGTTCGGAATCGGTCCCTTCTAATGCTGTCCAAATTTAACACGCACATCAGTATTGCAAGAGAAGCTCGGTGGTATCACAACGGGCTTTTCTGGCCTAGGTGTGTCCTCTCAGAGAGAGGGCAGCCACATAACCTAACTTAACCTAAGGAATACATTAAGGAGACATTACATTACATTCCATTTCTGAAAAACTACATTTTTTATAACCTGTTGTAATATTGCTTCAATCGGCGCGAAAATGTCTATTTTGTAGTTTTGTTTATAAAATTGAATATTTTTAGCTTATGAGAGCTAGGAAAGAAAAACCTTTTCGACATAACTTCCACCCCAATGTACATATATGCATTTGAATATATTTATGAAAAAATATGATTGTAATTTTTGTGCCAATTTAAAGTTTTAAATACGAGTATTGTAGTTTCTATAAAAATATAATTAAAGTACATATACGCTATGTGGTGGTATTTAGAAATATGCCCATGTGTACATTAGACCGGGTCATGCAAAAATGCAATAAAAAGAAGACCATCGTAGGACAAACATTGCTCCATATAACAAGGTACTACTTGTTATTAAATAAGCTTAAAATTTGCTTAAGCTTGTTAGAAAAAAAGACAACATTTTTTTCATCGTTAACTTGTTTATTTTATGCACGACCTTACGTTGATCTTATGAAAAAGTTAAAATGTGGCAGAAAAGTTGTATTGGAAATCCTTTCAACGATAAGCGAAGGAAGAGAGGTAATCTTTTAAAGTAGATGATCATTTTTTTTTGGTATTTGATCGACCTGGTTTAGTGTAAAGTACATATTTGAATTCGTACGTGGTAATTTTCAAAAGAAATAAATATAAATTGGAATCACGAATTAAACAAAACAAAACAAAAGCAAAAAGAATAATGAAAATTGTTCGTTTTTAGTTGGTTTATTTTTTTATATTTATTTCTACTACTATTTATAGTCGTCATAAATTATATTCAACCAACAATTTATGTAAAATATGTACCCATATATACCAGTGCACGCATATACATATATATGTATTCATACATGCATGCATAAACGAATTTATATTCATATAAATAGTATATTGTAGATATATGTACAACTGCAAACACAATCAAAGAAAAAACAAACAAAAAACAATAATAAACGATCCAACAAATTTTATCTAAAGCAAGCAGAAATATTGTAGAAAAGAAAACAGGCTCACAATTACTCTCACACTACACACAAACACTCAATCCACTGACAGAGCCACACACACACACACATACATAAATAAGTTAAGTCTAAGGAAAATGAATATATGAAACGAAAACTGAAACGAAAAATGTGAAATGAAAATATTTGTATTTCCATACACTATTTGTTTGTTTGTTAGTTGTTTTTGTGTAAATATATTGTATGGCATGGTGTTGTATGTGCACATACATATACATATTACACATACATATGCACCTATATATTTGCTATTTTAAAACTTGGGAAGAATGCTTAAGAAGAGTGACTACAAAACGAACTACTCAAACTACATTTAATACACCCAAAGGTAGACAAAGAAACGTCAGCTTCAATAGCGTTATAACAAAATATGTACAATAAAAGCCATTTACAGTGTCAGAGAGTCATTTTATTGACTAAGAAGAGATGTACAGGTACTGAGAGGAAGACCAAGACATTGCGGGAGAGCGAGAAGGAGAGTGAGAGAGTGAGAGTGAGAGCGAGAGATTATAGAAGTATATGAGTCGGTAAACGCATTTAGTGCATACATAGTGCATGTACCCGCTCGTCGTATGCACATGTTTAAGTTCATGAATACATACTGTTTCCGTCTTGCAACTGTGTGTTCTTGTGCGTTTGCTATGAATAGAAATTCCAATGCAAAAGCTTGAGCGACTACAACAGCAATGAAATTATGTACGATGTTTTATTTTATATGTATTGTACTTATTTTAGCTTTATATTTTGATGATGTCTTTGCTTTGCTTTGCTCTGCTGTTGGTTGTTATCTTTCAGTTTACACTCATTGCAATGGTATTATACGTATGCGTAGCAGCAGCATGAATAAGTTGTTGGTTCACTTCATTTTTGTTTTTGTTTGTTCTTTTTAAGATTTTAGTTTGAATTTATTTTATTATTATTTCTATATCAGTTTACCTAGGTCAGTGAACATAGCAGAGTTGCCATATAGTTTTCTATTAAATTCTACATATTCCGTTGTTTGTTTGTTTTGTCTTTTGATTTATACTTTCAATTCTAAAGACTGAGAATATTTCGAAATTAAGTATTTTGCCTAAAATTAAATTTGATATTTTTGCATGTCAAGTTTAGTTGTAATATAAATGCCTACAAGTGCTACAAAACTCGTATTTCAAACTTGTGCTCCATTTTCTTTATTTTTTATTTATTTATTTTGTGCTTGGAAACCAAAAATCATTCATAACTGAGCTTGTTCGAATTTCTAAATTTTGAAGCATTTAACATCTCAAGAAGCTACAATAATATTTTTTCTTTCTACTTAGAGAAAATTTCACTTACTATTAATTAATATCTTTTTGTTTTGTTTTTTTTTTTCGATTTTATAAAGTGTTGATTTGTATGAAATTTTCTCGAATATTTGAGCAAACAATTCAGGAATGATATTCCGATCACGCTAACGCGACTTTGGTGCTTATTATTTAATGTACTGTGTACATTTACCAAGTCATTGGCAACGTCGCCATCAAAAGGAAACTTATTTTCATATAAGTACATGCCAAAACTTGATATACATACACATCTTTTTCAATGCATTCGCATGTATGTGCTATCCTCCTTTAATAATATATTGGTGCCGACGACGACGACGACGACAACAGAGACAACAAATAATCGTCAATGCAATACAGATGAACCTCGTAATGGACGGGTTAAGGTACTTGAAGTTGTGACTCTTTTCCAACCTCTGGAGCCGTCCGATATTCGTGTTTAATATTTATTAATAAGCTTACGAAAAAAAAAAATTAATTTGTGCCACTTATAGGCCCTGAAGGGGCCTCTGGCCGAGCTTCTCTTCCAGTACTGTTATGTGTGTTAAATTTTGGACAGTATTGGCCGGTCCCGAACGGCAATAGCTCTTTTAGACGATTTTTCATGACAAGTTGTTGAAGCCTGAAGAATTGCCAATTACTTGTACCATATTTTCGATATTAAATTTGTGCTTCAGCTGGCGATTGAACCCACGATCTACAGATCAGAAGGCTACAAATGAAGCCGCACAAATTACAAAAAGATAAAGATCTTTTAATTCATTTTACAGTTGCTCGCTCCTAAAAGCCAGCTTCATTAATGGTTTGGGTCACAGTTTGTACCCGTTGGTGTCAATACAAATACTGAAGTTTATCTGGAATTGATTTTAGATTATATGTGTTTAATACTGTCATGTAAATTCTTCAAAAAAAAAAGTCAAATTATCACAGTTTTATATAAAAATCAAAATTCCTGGACAAATTTCCGAGCAATATTTGTTCATTCAACTCTCCTAAACCCGATGGATTTCTGTATTTAGAGTATGTTGAAAGCACTTTGCCGAGAAAGGGTGTTTATTTTTGAAAAAAGTACTTCTATATGAATTGCCCATTTGATCAAAAACACAAGATTTGCTCGTCTCCTACAAAAATTATGCAACCTTAGTTGCTAACGAAAGGTAAATATTTTTGCTTAATTAGATTGTATATTTTTAATTACCATACCTACGAGTTAGTAATAACAGTCGAGTGTTATCTGTAATGAGAATTCTTAAAGAAGAAGAACGAACTAACTCTGCAACATGAAACAGTGAATATAAACGCACATACATACAAATATGTATATCTATTCTGTTATTGTGCTCTTTGCTTTGCCTTGTGATCAATGGTGTGCTGTTAAATTGGCGGTGGGTTGCTGCATGTACATATGTATATGTACATGCCATGTCGATGGGTGGGTGGGTGTAATGTGCGCATTTGTAATTACAATTAATTTTTCATTTTAAAGTGTGTTCTTCTGCGTGTGTGTGTATAATAGATGTTGGTCGTACGTTTCATTTAAAATTTTAAGCATTTGTTTGTTCTGTGTATGTGAGTAAGGACGATGCCATATGAAATATTTAAAAAGTACATTCAACGAAAACAATCTAGCGTTAGCGACACAACTGTTGTAATATCATACAAGAAGAAGAAGAAGAAGAAGAAGATAACAAATTATGCACTAGCGTGCGTCCTCCACCGTGTAAAACTCTCTTCTCTACGTTCATTGTCGTCGTCGTCTGTACTATTTATGCATACATACGAGACGTACATGTTTGTATGTTGTTAAATGCATAAAAATTGTGCGCTAAATTTGCTCACAATTGCGAGCGCTTTGCGCTAGCTAGCATATGTATGTATGTAATCAAAGCCAGCTGATTTTGGCTCTCTCTACATATCACCAACTACTACGTACGGTCTTGTGGTGTCTGCTGTCTGCTTGGTTGTTGCGATTGTGACTGAATCTAAGCATTAAACGCGTTGTCAATTTTCTAAAGATTTTCTGAATAATTCGTTTCGTTTCGTTTCGTTTTGGTTTTGGTTTTGGTTCGTGTTTTTGTTGTTTTGCTTTTTATTCAGGTACAAATTGTATGCTGTTGCGACTGCTGGTGTACTTTTCTTTCGCTGTTCTCTCTGAGTTTATTATTTGTATTATAATTATTATTATTGCTATTACTATTTCAAGTATTTCTCTTTTTGATTTCATAAAATATGTACATTTCATTTATATGTTTGTTGTATGCTATGTATGTATGTATGGTACAGACATACTTCAATGTATGTATGTAGATGAATTAGTAAATACAAATTTCTTCGCCAACGTTGTGTATGCTGTTTTTCTATAAGGTTTCGAATTAAAATTTTCAGTTTCTTGACTTTTTACTGCGACGAGTATCTTTTGCCTACAAGTCACAAACATATCAACTTATGTTGGTACGTAGATACATACATACATACATAAGTATCGTATGTATGTACATATGTAGATGGTAGCATGTACCTACATAGCTTTGAGATCGAGTGTGTACAAAGTATGTGTATTTAATTTACATAGTTTTTATTCCATAGAGAGGATGTTATTGCTGAATTGTGCACGAGAATGAAAAAAATATATACATATATCGGGTGGTGTTTCCATCGGTAAATGAATAAGAATATGAAAAGAAAAGCATATTACAAAATAGGGTATATTTGATATTTGTGAGATTTTTGTAAAAAATTTACAATTTTTACACCATATTGTGAATACATTTGTATTAATGTACGAAAAACGTATTCTCTACATTTGATTACCATAAAAATACGGTAAAAAAATCCCTGCTAAAATAGTGCTTTATTGTTTGAACTGAAGAAAAAAGTTAAAATAGAATCTCGTGATTGTATTATCTATATTTGTAGTTGTAGGTTTAAACTCAAAATTATTACATTATTACCTTTGAGATAGTTCTAAACAACAGCATCAATGGAGAATTTCTTTGTTGGACGGTTATCGCAAAATAATCAAATAATGCCCATTGTCTTACAAGCCGGTTTTGATCTTTTGTTGTGAATAATTCTTAAACTCTTCACAAATATTGATACATATGTATGCTTATGTTCAGTTGTATTTTGAAATTGACACTATTTTTAATTAGTCTGTGATGGCTCCACATGTCAAACTGGGTTCGCAAATAAGGTGTCTTTAATTTTTATGCACTCCATTAGAGCAAATTATAAAAATATACAGCTAAGCAAGGTATCTTTAGTATGAAGATTGAGTTCCGGTATAGCGTTTAGAGGACCGCCTACTAAAAAGTGGCCAGGAGTATGGGTTGTTAAGGAGGAATATACACCTAGGAGCGCCGAAAAAAGGCTATTTTCATAAATTTTTTGTATTTTTTTATTTTATTTACAATATTAGTTAAGTACACACGTCATCTTTCAACTGTCGCAAAAGTGAAGTCCTTCGCGGTGACCACTCTCATTTTATCAGTAATCATCAGAATGACAAAAATGAAAAAGATTTAGACTATAATCTAGTCTTTGTAGTAGGGGTTTTTTAAAATAATTTTTTTTACGAATTGGCGAGTGTTGAAACTGAAAGTAGCAATTTTGAGACCAAAAATCGTTCTTATTTTGTCGATAAAACAAAATCTAGGCTTCTAAAAAAAACCCCCTACGACAAAGACTAGATAATTATGTATTAAATGAACACTATAAAACTCAAGTTGATCGGTACAGTGGTTTCCGAGTTATCGTGGTCACCGATTTGGAAAACATGGTTTCGAGAAAAATGCGATTGAAAGTTGAGTACAAGGTAAATATCAAGCAAGACGCTTACGCAGAGGTGTGCACTGTATCTTTATTTCTTCGAATTTTTGCTTCAAATTTTAACTAGACACTTCTAAGACATCAAGCGTAAAGAAAACACAAAGAAAAAAAAATAAATTTTTTTTACCTTTCTTGGTGTATATTCCCCCTTAAGTCAATTGGGTCATCCGTCAATGCATTTAATGGTCCCGAATTTAGTGCTGCCTCTACTTGCTTGAGCACAGTGTAATATGCTTCAAAAGTTAATGTTGCACGCTCGATGGCGTATTTTTTATTATATTTTACCCCTTTTATGCTGGCTTCGCATATGCCGTCGAAATTTGCTGAACCTTGGTAGGATGAAATTCCACTGACTGCTACAAATCAAGCAGCACCTTCCATCTGCAGTCTGCAAGCTGCAAGATCAGCTTTTCATTCTGCATTTGCAGGCAGCAGATGGAAGGTGCCGCTCGATTTGTAGCAGTCAGGGGTATACTTGATCAAGCGTGATTGCACAATAACATCAGAAACTGTGATATTACACATGCTAGTAAAATTAAATATTGCCATATGGGAATTTCCGAGATCATGGACAACACATTCGTACTCGTATGCATAAATATGGAGTAAAATGAAGGAAAATGGAAGGGTTCTTTCAAATTTTCGTTGTTTTGTAGAATTAAAATGAGTATTAGTTGACAATTACACTTCGTCTATCTTGGAACCAGCATCAACCACTGTAATGACCTCAGCCTAGAGATCATGTGTAGAATAACTCTTGCTAACCGGCGTTACTTTGGGCTGAGTAAGCAATTGAGTAGTCGAGACCTCTCTAGAAGATCGAAAATTACACTCTACAAGTCCCTCATTATTCCTGTCCTAACATATGATGCATGAGTCTGGACAATTTCCACCACGGATGAGAGGATGCCAGGATCTTCGGACCTATTTGCGTTGATGGCGAGTATCGAATAAGGTACAACGATCCGCTGTATGAGCTGTACGCTGACATTGGCATCGTCAGGCGAATCCAGATTCAGCGGCTGCGCTGGCTAGGTCATGTCGAGCGAATGGAAGAAGACGCTCCAGCGAAGAGGGTATTTAATTCGGCACCCGCTGGAGGACGCAGAAGAAGGGGAAGACCAAACCTCTGTTGGAAGGACCAAGTGTTGGATAACCGGGCGGCGCTTGGAATATCCAATTGGCGCCAGCAAGTGAAGAACAAAGAAGACTGGCGGCGCATTATATGTTCGCCCTAAAACGATCATCGGTTGTTATGGCCACATAAGAAGAAGAAGAATTATATATTTAGGTGAAGAATTGGGTCCAGTCGAATGCCCAATTTCAAGGTACCAGCCGATATATACCAGCTTCGCTGGTAATTGACCGATATCTTTTTTCTTTTTAATGGCTATAATAGGTAAAATAGGTAGGGTGGGTGTAACTCACCCGCCGATTCCTTTGCCACCGCCTACAACACTTGCTGATCATCGGCCGACTGGGTCCTATGACTCACCTCTTCAGCTACTCAGACGTACAGCGTATTTTGACGATTTGATGCAAAATTATAGAGCGATTTATCACAGTCCTGGTGGAGCACACCCGCACATCCATGGGCCCGATGGGTTATTAATGTTGTGACGGGTTCGAAACCTGAATTAAATTTGGAATGAGTGAAGTATTTGGTGGTAGATGTGTAGTGGAGCTTGGACTGGCTTAACGATTGCTTGGGTAAACCTACATAAATCGATGGGTTCGATGGTCGAAATTCTGAAACTGGAGCAGTTATGCATCAACTTAAAAATTTTAACCAGTTATTAAGTTCACTCTGAACATAATAGGCTGTATGAATTTTCAGAATTTCATAATTGAAAATCAAATAGGAAAAACATTTGTACGTAAAATATCTATGTATGTATATGTATGTCGTATTTTAAAATTTTGTATTCGTTGAACGTTTTGATATCTTTTTATTGTAATTGGTTGATTTTTTGTGCTTCTTCCATATTCTTGTTTCATTATTGTTGCCATAAATATTACAACTTATTTATTATAATTGTTTTTTTTTAATACATACTTTGCGAAATATGAAAACCAAATCAACAACAATATACATACGCACATATCTACATATCGTACATGCATACACACATAGAATAGCACAAGTAATGAAATGAATTTATAATCACACATCGTTATGTTGTATTTATTCTCTTTATTTGCAGAGTTTCACAGAGCAGAGCGTCACACAGAGCCGAACCACCCGGTGTTCATTATTGCCTGCTTGAAGGTTCATTGGTTGATGGCTCGTCGTCGGTGTACGTTGTCGCGTTGATTCGATTTCATAATGTGTACGCGCGTATTCGTTCGTTATTGTTTGTTCGCTCTCTGAATTTTTTTTTTGCTGAAAACCGAATTGTTTTCTATTTGCATTGTCAACTAAACAGCGTAAATATGAATGCTTATGATACCTACAATTGCTATTATATATTATTATAATTATCATATCCAGATTTAATAACATCATTTGTGCTGGCAAAATAAGAGAGCCCGAAAAAAAAAGAGATCGTGCCAAGTGCAACAACGTTTCGCACAAGTCCCGCGGAAATAGAAACATGCAAGATATAATATACTCAATCGTATGTACTGCGTGTGAAATAGCAAAGCGGGAGTAATCATAAGAATGGAGAATATTTGTTTTTATTAAATAGTACGACGATAGTGCATTTACGTGTGCTGTGTTGTTTTTCTCTGCTTTGCCAACTAGTCTCTATGTGTATGTTTAAGTACGGTTAAAGTTGCGAAGAGAGTTTATCTATCGTGCCATCGCTAAATGCAAATGCTTCCCTTCCTCTCTGGATATTTTGTACGACGGTTCCGTTTCCACCACCACCACCACCACCACCACCACTATCACCATCATCAAAATGAATGCTCCAGCAAACAGTTTATCACAGCTTTGCCGCATATGCATCTCATCGAATTCCAACTGTACACAAATGATTTCAATATTTGGCGAAGATTCACTGTGGAAGAAAATCACAACATTAGCTGATATTAAGGTAATTTATTTGAATAAAAATTTATTTGAATATAAAAAACAAAGCCAATTAAATAAATTTTGCATAGAATTTGAATTTCTTGTCTTATTATTGTTTGAGTACTAAAAAAATTTACGATAGTACCATCACGGCAGCAACACAAAAAATTGCTAGCAATATTTTTCAAAATGACTACATAAAGACGCATTGCGATTTAATTTGAAATTATTTATTGATTTGTTTTAAATTAAAGTGTCAATTTTAAAGGAGTTAGTGATTTAGGGGAGGTGTCCATGTGGTGAAATAATAGGGCTTTGCTAATCTAAATGAGCTCCTTCCGGGTAGCCACCTTAACTCATCTACTAACCTACTAAACAATTTTAATATTTATTGCTTAAACGATTCAATATTTAATGATTTCAAAAATAGTACCCAAGAAAATTCGACCAAATGCTGTTTTGGTATCAAATGTTAAAATGTGTTACAGTCTCTTATAGTATCTTGAGCCCAATAGGCGGGGACTCTTTCTGCAATATACTAGGAGTATACATAAGTTTTCTAAAATTGAAGTTTTATTGTGAAAAATTGGTTATACATTCAATGTTCAAAGTATTGTCCGTCGCCAGCCACTACATTTTCCCATCGGGTTCCGTGTCGACTGTTTGTCATCGATCGGTAGGGGTAGGAGTTCTCTGCAACAGCTCGTAATACACCATACCCAGCTGGTCAATGGTGAGGCATGGCCGGGGTAATCATACGTTCTTACGCATACGTACGTAGTCATATGTACTTTTCATCGCCAGTCACAATTCGATGCAAAAATCCCTTTTTTTTTTGCCATTGGAGCAGTTGCTGAAAAAACGGTGTTCGACGTCTCTTGGCTTCAGTTTATAAAAAAACCAAATTTCCTACCTTTCGGATCATTCCCATTGCGAGTACACGATGGCAAATGGTTGGCTGAGTGACTCCAAGTGCTTTAGCGTTTGTGATGGATCTTCATCGAGCCTTCCCTCCAATTTTTCATCCTCATTCTTTGGTAGCGCTCCGGGTCGTTCTTTGTCTTTCAAATCGAAATTGTCACTTTTAAATCGTGCAAGCCACTTCGGGCACGTTCGTTCAGCTTAGTTTCTCCTTCGGCTTTGAAGTAAAAACAAATGACATTGATAAAATAATAAATCAATAAAATTTTTAACAGTATTTGCAATTGTTCGCAAAAGCATCATTTGCATCCTACCGACGAAACAGCCAAATAACATATCTTCCGAACCGACTTGCAAGTTTAAAGGCTTGCAAAGATACAAAATTTTCCCGAAAATTGCCGACGGCCAAGAACCAGACGTGTTCAATTACAATCACGGATAATCAAGCGCCAAAGAAGTTTTTGAAAACTATATCCTGCTTATTCACAAAGGATTCCCAAGCTACTCTAGAATGTCGCAAGACGAGTACTTCCTGTGCTGTTGCTCAGTTAGCATACAAGGTAGAGCCATTAGGGAGAGTTCTCACGAGAGAAGGACAAAAAGTAAATAAAACAACAACAAACACATGAGAAAATATGAAGAAATAGATGAGGTACCAACAGAAGTAGAAAAGAAAACATCAAACACACTAGTTTGACACTATGAGAAGCCAGTTTCTCAAATTTTAAAAATTAACGAACTGGTTTGGCGTCTCTCTTTAACGGGTACATCCTAAATAGTTTAAAGTTTATGCCCGGAATAAATAAAATACCCGGAAATAGTTAATGTTTCTTTTTAATAAACTGTTTTTTTTTATAGAGTCAACAAGCTAGCACCGGTTAACCTGATGCTTCTCACACGTTACATTCTAAGCGAGCGTGAAATGTATCAAGTTAGGGACCGATGTCGTGTAGTAATATAATCGGCATATTTGGGGATGTGTTTCCTTTGCGAGAGCAGCGTTTGTGTAAAATTTCAATTTTCATTACAAAATTGAGGTTGTCTGGTGTCAGGTATTTGGTCCATTACCTAACCTCTTCAGCTGGTTTCGAATATAACATCCACTTGGCTGGGATGTGTTCCTCCATTGCCTGGACTTCATCCGAGGTGGAAAGGGTTCAGGCTTCTGCGCCTTTTGTAAGGACATTGGGTTGGAAACTTTTCAACCCATCCTCGTAGCATGTTACTTAAGTTTAGTGCTACCAATCATTCTCAATTTTTCAACTGTCAAAACGATGATGAGATAATATGATTGAGATAAGATATCTGTTGAAGAACAATACACAAAGGCGTAATTTGTCGATATATTTTTTCGGAAGTACAATTGATGTTTTCTAAAGTATATTGGATTTTTTCTGAAATAGGTTTGATATTTTCTAAAGCACTTCTGCAAAAAGTGTTATTTTGTATTTCAGATTTTTTTTTTTTTTTTTTGAAATCTTATCTGCGTTTTGACAGTTCCATCGTGGAACACTGGTTTGCAATTTTTCCGAAAAATGTCATATTAATTTCGATCGAAAGTGAAATTCCGAATTCTTCTTTTATATTTGTTATACATTATACTTATACAGTTTTTATACGTGAATGTAAAATTTTGTGACAAAAAACCTAAATTTACAAAATTTTTACTTAGTTTTTAGGGTAATTTTTATCGTTTTAAATCGTTTCCAAATTATTTTATTATTCTTTCAATTACTTTACTACATCTATTGCTATAATTTATGTATTTCAATTTCTAGATTATTTTCTTTTTCGTTTAAGTATTCTCTTGTTTGCTTGCACTCTTCCCTCTCTTCTAAATTTCATAAATGTGTTTACACACATCCATGCTCGTACATTATTTAGAGGTGTTATTTTGTTTATATATAGTCGTTGTATTGTCATTGTCGTTGTATTCAATGTAGTACGAGTATATGCGTATATTTTTCTCCTTTTTTTATTTTAAATTTCTTTAATATTTCTCAGTTTTTTGAGCTATGTATATATGTACCATCGATATATGATATATTAGCTTTGATGAGATACATATTTATAATATGTATGTAGGTATGTACTATAAAAAAGTAGGTGCAGTAGTAGTTGGTATACCTCTGTAAGTTTATAGAAATGAGCACAACAACACGAACAATTAAGTTATTGGATTCAATTGAAAAGAAATTTGTCGTATAAACTTTGTACGTATGTATTTATACAGGCTTATTATCTAACGTTCGAGCACTACCGAATTTAGTAGTTTTTACTTGTTTGACAATTTTATTTGACTTTGTTATGTTTTTCGTTATAAAATTTACCGTTTGAATTACTGTTTCTGGAATTTTTTACTTAATTTTATTTATTCATTCATTTTTACTCATTAATTTTTCACTCACTTGTGCTTATTCTCCTCTTTATTTGTATTTTCTCTCCGCTTGTTATTTTCCATCTTTCGATTAAGCATTATATGGCTGTATACAATATGCATTTCTACTTACTACGTTGTTGTTGTTGTTGTTGTTGTTGCTTTTGTTTATGATTATGTTGGTGTTTATAAATTATTGCTGTGTAATGTTTATGAAAGAAAAACCATATCAATAACAACAACCACATTGCCGTATTTATTGTCAGTTGATGCATATTTGTAATGATTGTTTGAGTGCAATCTAAGCTGTGCTGCCAAATTCTATGGTTTTGAAGTCATAATACTCCTCCTGTAATTAGAGTAATACTGCTCATGAAAGAATAATTAGTAAATTTGAAAACTTTTAATTATTTTATATAAAACGACGGGAATTGTTTCTATACCCTTATGGCTTTCTTTTACATGATTTGTCAGTATCGTTTTATAATAAGGGAACTTACAAAAAAAAAAATGAACGTACAATACCCCTCCTTCAAGGATATCTATATATCCTGAAATGCGTCAGCTATACTGCCGAGTGAAGCCCTGGATTGCCTTTAACAGACTTCACTTATTATAACTAGCGGTCATTTTCTCTGAGAACATATTCCCCGAATATTGCTATGGCACTAGTCTCTGCCATTCTAGAAGCAATATTCAATATTTTGTGTATATGACACGCGACCATCCGCTCTAGCCATGCATTTTCCGAAGAGTCCGTGGCCAGACAGAAATTGCGTGAGGCACCAAATTTTCTATTCCAACACGCATTTATATTTGGAATCAGTCTTTTCGTTGCCATTTTATCCTTTGCTGCCAAGTCGACCACGTTGTTCTGATGACTAATATCGCTGCCGATCATATCGGACACTGTCCGATACGATCGTCTTATTCTCAGTGCTGCCATATTCTGGAGCGATGATAATACTTTTCATATGTTTCCATCTTTTAGCGCGTCTGCTCATGTTTCTCTTAAATAAAATAAGACAGAGGTTCTTTAGCTCATTGCAGAGCTACCAATGTTTGCGAACTCAGTGAGACTGTGGCTACTTGCTGCATGTTTGATTTCGCACCACTAGCCTTAACTCCAAAGACTTTATACCTTTTTTCGTGAATATTGTTTGTTCAAAACCACGAATTTCCATTATATACTTCCAAAATATACTACTTATAGCACTTATAGGCCCCGAAAGCTCCTTTCAAGTACGTTTGTGTATCACAGATTTGTAACAGAGCTCTTTTAGAAGCGTTTTCATGGCAAATTGTTACTGCCGGAAGAATCGCCGATTGCTTGCCGACAGGTGAGTACCTTTTCAAAGAAAACTCTTTTCGATATTAAAGGTGTGCTTCACGAACCCACGATCAATAGCTCAGAGGGCCGACACGCTAACCACTGAATTACGGCACGGCAGAGTTTCTAATAGGAAATTGCAAATTGAAACAACACTTGACAAAAATGAAAATTCTCTCCGATAACTTTGTCAGGTTCTGCATGAAGGAAAAGGAATCCACAAAATACAGTGCTATCATCCACTCGAAAAAAGTATTTGGGTTTATACCAGATCCCAGAAATTAACATGAAAACATTAAGCTGGGCAGAATTTAAGCTTTTTAAAAGCAGTAAGACTTACAGAAGTGCTGTAAGTCTTGTCTGTGGCGCAATAGTTCTCTCGGTCGCAGTATATACCCAACGAAATGATGATTTTGGAACACGGATAAAAGACCTACATTTTTGCATTGTGGTAACTAGGCCATGGGTAAGGGTATCGAAATGGGTGTGATGGACTAACTGCAATCACAAGGACTAACGTAACTTTGACCCATCATAACTTTTTTTTTTATAATTCACCTCGAATAATTATATTTGGTACGTTTGTTAATATTTTAGTAACAAGGTGATGAAATGTCGCAGCCAATTTATTATTTATATATGTCCATATGTTCGTATTACGTAGCTCTCATACATAGTCAGTTTCGAATCGTTTAGTGATGTCGCTATATCTTCCTTAAAAATATGTAAATGTGTTTGGTGTTAAGGTTCATTTTTAAATATGTAAAATGGGCGTATGACGAATCCTATTTTGATTTTCTAAATAGACATCCAGTCGGTCTAGACCATTTGATACACTCATTTACTTGTTTTTATCTTTCAAATGACACCTTCGTAAACAGTTTTTAGTTTATTTAATTTAATTGTTGTATTTATTTCTTCATTAATAGTTATTAAAGTACGAGCACAAATTATCATAATGCTTCTATACAAACATTTACGTTTGAAATATAGATGTAAATATGTACTTGCATTCGACAGGGTATGAGGGCGCTCATTAAGGAATTAAGTATGTAGTTTTCGAGCGTAAATTAAATGATTTAGGTGTTAAATTATATTCAAACATTGTTAGATGTTAAATTGTAGGCTAAAAGTACAAGCAAGAGCAATTGAAGAGAGGGATCAACTGTACAGACCCTTTACAACTACGGCTCTGTCATCTACATTCTGTCAATGTACGTACATATGAGCAATATACACTGTTAAATCTGTGATGAAATATTATATTACGCTGTCGTCGATTTGTGTACTTACATACTTAACTACAATATGTTTGCTTTTTCTATACTCAAATTTTTTCGCTGAAATTGTATCTTAGATAAAATTACGTAATTACGACGTTGTTGAATTGAATTTTATTTTTTCAAATTAAATTAATATGAATAATAACAAATTTTATATTGTGTACCTACGTTCATTTATTTTTGTTCGGTTCCTTGTGTTTTTTTTTTTTTTTGTTTTTCTTCATTCACATTAATTTGTAAATTGGAACATTTGCTTATATTAGTAATTGTGGTTTCTGTGATTTTGTTTCTTTCGATTCTGTTTTGTATGCTTTTCTTTTGTGTGAATATTATGTATACACATATAAAATATTTATTTAATTGTTCTAAATAGTAGATAATACTCGCATGTTTGTGTGAGAGCCACTCCCAAAAAAAAAAAATAATAAATAAATAATATTTTACATTTACATTAGTATTTACCACCATTTATATGCACGATTACAATGACATTGCTTTTTTCTTGACAATATTTGATAAATAGTTTTTATAAATTCGCGGATAGTTTAAAAAATCCTTGAACTTTTCAAGCGAAAGCTCATTCTCAACAGGGCTCATGCGATGAGAATCTGTTTTCACTTCTTGGGAACAGCAAAATGTCGTAGATGGACAAATTTAACGCGTTCAACATCAATTCGGGTATAAATCACGACAAAACCAGCGCCAGCATACTTAAAATACAATACATTTTCTATGAAATCACATCGAATTCGTAATATTTGACTTCTTTTATGCCGTATTGAATCTGGGACATACAATATAGGAAAAATTTGTTTAATAATTGCCACAGCTTAGAGAAGTCAGTCCTTTTTTGAATTACCCGGGAGCAAAATCAACTCCACAGCCTACTTTTCTGGGTGAACGTGCACCAAAGATGGCTAAGATGGGTCTGCCGTCCAACAAGACCATGTCGACAGTTTTTTGGGATACATGCGGTGTCTTGCACATGTGATTGTAAAAAATTAAAAAGAACTCTTCCACCATAACAATGCATGTGCGCAGAAGTCCGCAGTAGTTATGGCAAATTTACCTGAATTAGTTTACGAAGTGTGCTACCTTATTCGGCATCTTCTTCAGATTTAGCAACCTGCGACTATTTCCCGTTTCCAAATTCGAAGAACTGGGTCGGCGGTAAAATATTTGGGTCGAATGAAGAGGTCATCGATGGAAAAACCCACTATTTTGAGCTCTTATTTGGAAGGAATAACAAATTGGAAAAACGCTGGACTAAATGTATCGAGCTAAATGGAGACTATTTTGAGGAATAAAATGTTTTTTTGCCGGTTAAATCGTTTTTTGTTTTTGAATAAATCGAAATATTTATTAATTTTACTTCTTAATAAATATTCAAACACAAATTTTTTCATTGCGGATTTTTCCATAGAAAACGATAACGGTTAGGGAATTTCTATATCGTACCACATAATACTGAAGAAATTTGAGACTGAAATTTCCGTGTTTTACGATACTTCTCACTAATATTTAGTATACCAAATTTTCCGGATACACTTAAAGGGAATGTAACAACCTTACTCAAGGGGAATTCTATGGGACTTTTTCGTTATGAGTCTGATAACGAAATTTCTCTGTCAATTTACAAAGGAAAGGGCGAGCCACGCCTAATGTTTATAGTAACTCCCTGCATTCGGAACCAGCTAACATAAGTAGATCACTTCCCCTACTGTCCAAATTTAACACGCACAACGGTACTGGAAGTGAAGCTCGGTCGTATAACAATGGGCCTTTCTGGCGTAAATATGTCCTCACAGAGAGACGGCAGCCTTAATAACCTAATTTAACGTAACTTCGGCAAAATTCTGCCTAGAACAACCATATTTGTCACTTTAGATTAATCTTGTAGTTGGAAATAAGCTGGCATAAAATCAGCAAGTCACGCCCACTTCTCTATGTGGCTCCCATAGAGATTATTATTAATTAATTAAAAATTAACATGTGGCACTTGAAGCCCCGAAGGGTTCTTTGGCCAAGCTTCTCTTCCATTACTGTTGTGCGTGTTAAATTTTGGACAGTGTTAGAAGGGACCTATTTATTTTAGCCTGTTCCGAACGGCAGAAGTCTTGCGACATCACTATTTGAGCTTTGTCACACAGTTCTTTTAGAAACTTTTTCATGGCAAATTGCTACTGCCGGAAGAATTGCCAATTGCTTGCCGACAGGTGGGTGCCGTTCACCACTGAGCAACGGCACTCACGTAGATTATTATTATAGGTAGAAATTATGCCTTAATTGGTGAGCTCAATGGAGTTCCTATGCAAAAATAGTGGAAATAAAATAAAATAGATATTTATATATATCTGTACCCTGCTTATGCGGGGTACATTTCGATCGGCCCAGACCAATTGTAAGGTAATTTTTTTTTTGTACAATTTAACGACTTTGGACGGTTAGCTTTCACTTTAAAATACTATTTTGAAGAACGCTCTATTATTGAACGTACTTTTATTAAATATCAGAAAAAGGTCAAAATAATTTTTTTATTTATCGACATTTTTCTGCTTTAAAATGTGACACAAAGCCGATGAATGCCTACTAACAATTTGTATTCGAAAATTTGAGCAAGTCGAATAGTTCGAAACAAGTTGTAATTCAAAACGAATCATATTGCAATCTATTGAGGAGTTATGTTGAAATTGAATTCCTACGGTAGCCAGCATATTTAAATTTTGTAACCGAGTCAAATACGAATATGAGTAGCAATGAGGTAAACGATGGAAAATATGAATAATTTCTATTGGATTCTTAAAGACGTGAGAGGGTTGTAAACAATTTTTGATTAAATCAATAGTCATTTTACGAGCTTATTTGAGCAGAAACGTGTTTCTAAAATGCTATAATAAATATTACTCTTAATCTAATCAGCGAAAATATTTAATGTTTCATGAATGCCATGACTGTACGATATTACATTTAAAGTAGACGTTATATATTGTCCATGAAGTAAAATAGATATGTACGTAATGTTTTATTTATTTTTTTTTCAGATTGAAAAGGGTGATACTCTGCCGCAACAAGTGTGTGTAGCCTGTGCGAAAAATGTGATCTCAGCATGTCTTTTCAAAAAGAAATGTGAGGACGCTGATAATTTTTTTCGACAGCAATTGCTTATCAAAAAGATCGAAGCTAAAACAAATGAGGAACGTGTGCGAGAAGCAGAGCCAGACGACGAACAAAGGAGACGACAAAGTGAAAGTAGTGATGGTGGTGAAATATCATCATCGGTGGTGGATCAACGATATGGCCAGAATCGCATGCTACATAACGACGCCAATGGCAATGATGATGATGACGATGAATTTAATGGTGATGGTGATGAGGACGCCGGCAGTGCTATTGATCCGGATGATGATGGTGAAATTAAACCACCGAATGGAGCAAAATCACATTTTGACTTTAACTCAATACGATTGATGCACGAATACATGCAACAGCAATTGAGTAAAATTAATGGTGCCCATAGTAGGGGAGATAATTATGGTGGTGCCGGCATCGAGGCAGCCGGTGACGAAGAAGATGATGAGGATGATGAGCCATTACCATTAATACCAGAAATCGAGTTGTTAACACCATCTGAAGATGTGGCGGGAGCTAATATGATCGGGAGCGCTGGCACCACAACTGACGGACAGATTATTGCTGATAGAGGAATTGCAGGTTATGGTACACAGATGCGCGGCTATCAATGTCCAAGTTGTTTTCAGATATTCGAAATGAAACAAATACTGAAAGCACACATGCAAAGTGTACACGGCATAGCAGGACCTGTCTACGAATGTACCAATTGTAAAAAGACTTATTTCTATAAACGTTTCCTGGAGAAACATATCCGGCGAGGACGCTGTGTTAAAAAACGGCGCAATCAAACGTAAGTCTTGTCATAATCATGGCCGCAATCGCCAAACTGTAAAGCGTTAATCTCTTTCGAATTATTTACAGACGTCCAATGCAATGCTCAGATTGTCATGTACTCTTTCCCACTGGTCATCATCTTGGTTGGCACAAGCGTACCGGTTGTCCTTCGCGTACAGCTAAAATGTAAGTTAGAAATTACGATTGTCTATATTGCCTATATAAATTAGGATTTTTGTCATTTCATAGGCCATTGCAGCAGCTCTTCAAGCAAAATATCGTCCAGTACAACAACTTCCCGAAACGCATAGGTATACGAAAGCCAGAGAACGCCATATATTTGCACAATCGAAAGTAGGTTCTCGTATTTGCGTGTTTTCGTTGTAGTCTTTAAATGTATGCTTATTTCTTACCGACAGGCTTGTTATGGCGAATAATAAACGTAAAGGACGCACTCGCATTAAGCTGGATGCGAAAAAAATAGCATTGGCAAAACAATTAATATTACGTGAAGCTACGACAACGGTAATTGCAAATGAACTCAATATATCACGCACATTTGCATGGCGCTTACGCAAGAGCCTAGTGAATGGTGTTAGTCTACATGAACGTGTCATCGATCAGAATGCGGAGGAGTCCTTGGTAGAGGCGAATACACCGATGCAAATGGAACCAACAACGCATATGCAAAATGAACCGAATTTTCAACACCTTCAAGCACATATTAAGTCGGAAAAAGCAGAAACTGACGATGAAGTGGAGCAGGAGGACGAGGAGGAGGAGGATATCGAAACACAACACTTTCCACAACAAAATGGTGATGCTAAACATTCTGCGGAAAATGCTGGCGTCATAGCACAACGTGGTGTTTCTGCGGTATTGCGGTCGTCATCTCCGCCACCATTAACGTATATGCCTTTAAATGTGGCCCAAATATCGGGTGCCTCATCTGTGTTTCTAAGGCAGCAACATGTAAGACAAAATATAATGGGCGAGCAGAGTGCGCAAAACGGAGGCGACAGTAATGACGATGCTGCTAATGACTCCGACGATAATTACAATAATCGGGATCATGATCCGAATGGCGATATTGTGCATATAGAGACTGATAAATATGGTAAAATGGCACATGTTAGGGACGCTGCGAAAATTCAGCAACAGCATCAGCAGCAGCTGCGTCAGCAAGAAAGACACAAGTTTTTTAAAAATCTTTCACTGCAACAACGACGTCAATCGATACTCATTGACAATGTTGTTCATGATGATGATGATGATGATGATAGCAATAGTGGCGGCCGCGGCATTGATCACAATGAATTTGATGATTTCCGCAAGAGCGCAGGTAACAACAATGCAGTAGCAGCCACAGCAGCGACAACCACCACTGTGACCATGCCTATATTAACACAAATTCCTCCTTCTGTTGCAGCAGCTATGTAAGTCAATTAATACTACATCCCTTATTCAGATGTGCGCCTTGCTTATTTGACTTTTCTGTTTTGTTTTCAGTCATCAGTTGCCTGTTAATTTATCAATACGCCCCATAGCAATGATGCAAAACAATAGTGAAGAGTAAGTTTAGTACATATATCGCATTCCACAGCGCGGTCAGGCTTAAGGCATCAGGTTGCTGAGTTGAACGTACTTTACTTCTGGACTTACTTATATACAACAAGATCAAATTTTACGCTTAGGGAACAACAGATTATATTATATCCTACTTGTATTTCAAGAGGTATTTTAAGATTTAATTTCCTACAAGTGCCGAATGGAAAAGAAATAGTTTCTTGTGATATAATGTGATATCACTGCGGGATAGGTGCAGGCGTGCATTCAGCAAGTGGTCGTTTTGTATGCTTCCTTAATAGTGTCACGAAGTTTCAAGTGGAAGGTCTAGCGATTAGAGAGGTTAGTTAGATTATTGAGCCACATATTTCGGACAGGTACAAGTTTGCTATATTTATAGCAACCATTAAAGGGGGATGCACTGACCACACTAAACCATGAGAAGGCGGATGAGTTGATGCAGACACTGACGCAGCTTCCTTAGAGGTACCTGTCTTTGTTGCTTTTCATCCGGCTAACCGAAGATGAAAAAGACCAAATTTCTGTATTCTCCCTCGCACGACACGGCCTTCATGTAATGAGATTAGATCTCGTGAGTTTTTTACTAGGGAATATATCGATGTTGCTAGGATTGCAACTATATGCACCACTGGTGTATAGGTACTCAGAGAATTTACGTATGCAATTTAACATTCATTAGAAGTTGCACAAATTTGGATGAATCAACTCTTACACATTTGCCTCGAGAATATCCAGTTATAGCTAGGATAAGTCATAGGTTTTTAGAAGGGTATTTCTCGACACTCTGTTAAACTAAACTTAGCGGGAAACTAAAAATCAATCAATGTTCGGTGAGCAAGTGATTTTGAAATAGCGATATTGTATCAATTTTGTTTCATAGAAGGTATTTATAAGTCAGCCACCGCAACCAGCCAAATATTAAAGTTTTATGCTTATATTAAAACTGTCTTCATACCAATTAGATAGTTTTTTTCATAAATAAGCAAATACAAACCATGTGCTTTATGGCCTATTTTGAAATTGATTAATTATTATTTGGATGTTGGATATAAAGTTTGTTGGCGCTTATCTGTATGATATAATTAACAGCAAGATAGAAATGAGTCATTTTAAGCAGAAATTTCACAATAAAGAGACGAAAAATTAATATTTTGTCGAAATGTTGGAAAATCACTTTCGTTTTAATTCTTTAATCAGTTCCAAAATGTTTACTAAGAGCCCTTTTAGTTGTTTTTAAAAATAATTATTCCGAAAATTATGACAATATATTCTTCTTCGATATTTTGCATTCATTATCTACATGAACAGACATTTCATTTGTAACTTTACACTAAATTCAATACAATTTCTTTCTACAGCAGCTCATCCACGCGTAATAGCAATACAACACCAACGCCAACATCAACGGCGACAACCAGCAGTCAGGCGGGGAAAAAACCACGCAAACCGAATGTTTTTATCGATGATGAAAAGTATGCAATGGCCAAAATGCTGGTGGCACAAAATTCATCAACAATGGAAATTGCACGTGCTTTAAATGTGTCACAAATGACGGCATGGAAAGTGCGTGATGCAATTGTCAAGGGTATACCATTGTCATATCGTAATAAAAAAGAATTACGTGCTGGTGGTGGTAGTGGGGTTTGCCTGCCAATAGTTAGGCATGATAGTGTTGTAATGGTAGCTAATAATAATACAAGAGCTATTGGAGCCGGTGGATCTCTGAGTGGTTTGGTAGACGAAGAAGTTAGCATAACTTGTGCAGATAGTAGTGATATTGTGATGCCACAAACAACAACGATTGAATCGCAATCTGAACAAAAGCAAAAACAAATTCTAATACTGCAACATCAACAACAAATTCAGCAACAACAACAAATTCAGCAGCAGCAGCAACAACAACAACAACAACAGCAGCAGCAGCAGCAGCATATTCAGCATGCTCAACATCTTGTAAATATACACCCTCCACCGCTAATACAACATCCACGCCAATCACTGCAATCGTCACAATCGTCGACTACAAATACCAGTAGCAAAATGATCAATCCGCGTCGTCGTCTAAAGGCGGCAGAACGTGAAATACGCGATAAAGAAATTACACGTGAGATTCTGGAGCTAATTAAAGAGGATAGTAATATACAATATTGGAAGGTGTCTGCACGTTTGGCAGAAAAAGGAATACCCATCTCACCATCATCAGTGTGCCAAAAATTGAAATCAATGGGTATACATAGACGTTGGAAGCCCGGTGATAAGCCACCAATGCTGGATATGGATCAATTGAAGATGGCTACAGTTGGTATGACAGCAGCTGCAGGACCAGTAGCAAATAATTCCTCATCGGATGAAAATTATGATAACCCACAGCAGCCACAACAACAACAACAACAACAACAACAACAACAACAATCGCAACAGCAACAATTCAATTTAGGTGGTGCACATTTTCTAAGTGCCTTTACACGTTGAAGAAAATCATCCATTAAAGTTGAAAGAAGAATAGACAAAAAGATAAATAATATTGTAGGGACTCAAATTATTGTGTTTAGCTGAAGCAAGAAAAATGTTATATATGTAATATTAAATGTTCCACAGGCACATCATACTCACTCCACATATGGTACGCACGGAAAGACACAAAACAGTATCAATAAAGCAACATATAGTATATACAGAGCAGCAGTAGTATTGAAGCCACCCACCTTGATGCATATAATAGTGTTGATTAACATGAGTTGCATTCGTTTTATTTACCATATATTTTTTTTTTTTCATTTTGTTTGAAGTGGTTTCAATTAGCTTTTGCAAAAAGTATTGATTTTTTATTTATATTTTATTTTTACATACACATATATAACGAATTAGTAATACATATACACATAAATATAATTTTGTGTAAATGAAAAACATCATTAATATGAGTAGATTAAGAACAAAGAAAAACATAAAAGATTTATCATTCCAATTCAAATCATTCCTCTCATTTATAAAAGCGCAGCTTCTCTTCCATTTTATTATGCATTTTTATTGATTTTAGTTTTTCATTTGTCTACAATATTCCTTATGAAATGTACCAAGTGGCTATATAATCTTATTTATTTACGTGTTAATTTCAATTTGATTTCTTATACATACCTACTAAACCTACATACAAAGAAGGCTAAACAATTGAAAAGACATGAATATTATATAAATACACATAATTTAATATTATTTAATTAATTTATGATGAATGCATTTTAGATTTTTTTATAGTTGACAAATTTTCATTATATGTACATACATAGATACTCATACATGTGTATGTATGTATGTATGTACATAAATATTAGTATGAAATATAAACACATACCTAAATGTAAGAGTAAGAGCAGCCTTCATCGAATAGTAGTGCATGTGATTGAATTCTTCAGAGGATAAAACATAATCCACATGCATCATATGTGTAGGAGTTGTAGCATAATGTTGCGTCATACACATAGAAGTAGCAGGTGAATTTAACCAACCGAATATCAAGGATCAAACAACCGACTATTAGTAGAATAGAGTATACGATTAATCGCACAACAATAAACACTAGGGAAAATGTATTTTGGGTAAAAAAATAAGCAAAAATAGTGCTTCTCATGTTATGACCCACGCCAATGTACAAGTACTACATAGTTGCATGAGAACAATTTAATCTATTGCACACATCGTATGCTGCTGCAAATGAATATTTTTATACATAAGTTTATATCTAGCGAGTCATTACAAACATACAAAGTTTTTATTGTTTTTTTGTTTTTCGTTGGTTTCTTTTTTAAACTATACAGAATACACATTCAGTATACATAAACTTTTTCTTTTTTAAGTATGTAAATTTCGAAAGGCTGCTTATACATAAATGCATATGTAATTCAATGTATGTATGAGTATATCATAATAAGTTAATAGTTAAAGTAAGAAAGAACAAAACTAAAAAATTGTAAAAGCAACTAAAACAAATATGCATATATATATACATAAGTACAGAAGTGCAATTAAGAAAATTATTAACGTACATATATACACCCCCGAATGCACGTATGAATATATAAGATGCATACATGCTACATATAATATACATACATATGTATTTATATCATACCGACCACAAAGGCTAAAAATATACATACATACATAGTATATAGGTACCATAGTATTTTAAGCTAAAAAAAAAAACACTCAAATCGAAAACTCAAGCTAATCATATAAATTCATAACTATTATTTATTACAATTTTTCTTTTTTTTTTTTAGCAGTATCGGTACCAAAAACATAAACAAAACATAAAATTTGAATAATTTCAATTCTACTATTTCAGTTTTTTATAAATCTATAAATTTCGAGTTTCAGTTTTTTTGAAAATCGATAAATAAGCTCATTGCTGCACAGAACTCGTCTCTAGAGCGGTGAAACGTATAAACGACCCCATTAATTTTGACTCCTCAGCATTTTCTCTAAACATACACCCTTCTATCTCCACCTCTTATTGGGGTTCTTATACAAAATTACCGTAAAATATCTGAAAAACTCCAATAGCTGCGCACGAGTCACGTCTAGAGCGGTGAAATATATGACCGAACCCTATTCATTTTTCCCATGCAAAAGAAATCACAGAAAACCGACAAATAACCCCATAACTCTACAGTTATCGCCTCAAGAGCGGTGTTAGGTATTACCGAACCCCATTTGCTCTAAACATACTTATCCGATATATTCACTTTTTAGATGAAAAGAAATGCTTGAAGTGATCCAAACATTGTTTTTCGCTAAGCGAAGCCGTTTAAAAATTCGATTCGTATTAATATAAATACAAGTTCATGCATAGTTGGCCGAAAATTTGACTATATTCTAAAGTTAAAGGTATTGCTGTCTCGATTTATAACAAATGTTGTATATGATATCGAAGCGTATTACCAAAAGAAGGAAAACAAAGTCGTTTTAAACTTATTATCTCTACTTTTTTAAAATTATTGATTTTTTGTGCAATTTTAAGCAACTTTTGGAAAAAAATATTGCTGTAGTTAACATTTTTCGCTAATTAGCGCACTTTTTTAACGCATGAATAATTATTTGTAAAAGTAACAGCAACAGTAGTTTTTGTTCGAATTTTTAAAATGTACTTTTAAATTGGTAACTAAAAAAAAAATCTTTAATTTCAAACTCATTGATTAATGTAAATGGACATAACAAATTAATTTGAAATTTTTTTATTGAAAATACAAGTGCTTGCGTAACGTAAAAAAAAGAACATCAGTTATGTGTGGTGAAGGATATTTAACATGCCATGGCCTTAGTAATACTCATGTAATAAATGACATCTCGAATTATGTTACATATAAAAGTACTTGTGGTGTATGGAAACGGTCTTTTAACCTACTTCCGTAGAGTATCATTTTTTAATTTGTGTTGCTCCTTTCGCAAAGTTTTATGCCCGAATCATCGCTAAAAATTTAATTTGTGTTCAGAATGCATAGAAGAAATAAATATTCGGTTTTTTAATTTGAGTTGAAATATTTATTTCTTGTTTTTTTTTTTTTAATATCAACGTTCATTTTTTAGGCTTTGCTGTTTTGTTTAATAGTTGCTTCAAATTTGGCATATCAAAATATATGTCCATTAAGCCGAGTCGGGTGACATATTTTATGACACTTGATCACTATTTGATGTAAGATTTAAAAGTAGGGCTGACTTTAGTTTCTTTTTAGTGATGCGGACTAGTTTGCATATATTGAACACAAAGTACTGATCATTTGTATGTAGAATTTTCTTTTGTGTAATTTTAATTAATAAATGCGTCCATACTCATACTGTATTATCATATACATACATACATATATTGAAATTCATTTGTTAATTCGAAAACATTCCATCAATAAGAACAATATACATATTTGCGCATAATATCGATTAACAATAAAAATAACAACAATAGGGAAGAATAAACCAATACAATATATGTACATACATATGTATGTAGACGCTGGGGGTTACGAAATAAAGTCCGGCGACATTTTGAAAGATTGCCTTGATATTTGAAATAGTATTATTATATGTATATGTAAGTACAAATCAAATTCAGAAATTGTTTAGTACTTATCGTTATTTTTCCGACTGTATATCACATTTGTCAATCCGACGACAAAGCAAAAAAGTTACCCAAGGTGAGCTTTCAAAGTGATGGCGCTGATTTTTGAAACTTGACATTTTTCATTGATTCTAAACGATATATTTGTTTCGATTTGCTAGTTTCGTGTACTAAATGATTCGCTGTAGTCTAAATAAGTACCATACAAAATGAGATTTAAATTGGAAAATTTTAAATGGAGTAGGATCGCTTTTGGTAAATCGAAAATTCCTTCATATTTGGGGTAAATTCAATTGTAGTATCAAACAAAATGGGGTCCCTGAATCTGTACTTTGTTTTTCTATAACTTTTTTGAAAGTGTTGGATATATTTGAGAGATCGTCCACTAAAGTATCTAATGAAAAACAAATTATTACTAGGAATTCAGCGATATTAAAACCCGTATAAGATATAAATCGACTAAAATATTGGTTTCTGAAAGTCGAGAAGCTTATCAAATTTAAGACCCTATTTAATGCATATACATGCAAATGTATGTATGTATATTAAAATATATTTTTATAAACATGTTTTACATGTAGACACGCACATAGAGAGATACAGACGTACATAAATATGCACTTGTGTGAGATTATAATTCCTATTATGTTCGTCGTAAGTTCAAATCGTCCTTGTATACCCCACACCATATGTATACATAACGTATTATTAACATATTTGCATAAAATGTTAATAACATAAGCATTAACATGAACTCTTGTTTGCATTTGTCTGTGGTCGATTTCAACAGCTAGTAACAAGAGAGTAACAATAGTAAAGCTTGCATTCATTCAAATAAAATAATAATAAATAATAAAATAAAAGTAATAACAAAAAGTAATGCTGTATACAAAATAGTTGTGCCTATATAAATTAGCAAGAACGAATACAAAATATATCGACATGCATACATAAATTGATATAAATACAAATATAAGAGAACACCAATTAAAACAATAATAGTTACAGTGGCTACATAGAGTGGTACAACAACAATATCACCAACAATAAATTTGTTTAAAAATATATATACACATACATACATATATATCTACCTATAAAATATTATATAATACTTATATGTATATTGTATAAAACACAATACAAAGAGAGAATAAGAAAAGTGTAGTAATTTGTACCCATTCCAAGATTGATTAAATAAAGATATTTGTTTTGATAGAAATAACTTCAAAAGTTGTATTAATTTTATTATTTTCTTATGCGGAGCATGCCCTATAAACCTAGAATAATCGGCCTTATGCTGAATGTCGTCATTTAAGAGAATGGCGATACGTCAACTTTAGTATGTTTTTCATTGTTGGCAGCAGTATTGTCAGCTAACAAAAATGGGTTATAATCGTTACGTTATCGACTTCATTTTGCGTTGTTCTTCATTGTCAAGTATTTTGCTGGTCAAAATTAAGCTCCAACTTAAATTTGCAGCCGAATTAAAACGCGAATCACTTTTTCGTCTGTGCGTTTTGTTTTTGTATTTTGGATAGAACAAATACAAAATGGAGGCAAGTGATTCGTCGCGTCGCGATTTACATAATTCGGCAGTCAGTATCGGCTTTTTGACAGATTTTAACATGGAAAATTCGCCTAAAAAGTCGATACTATTTTTAAGTTTAAACTTAATTTTGACTATGAATACGCCCCAAGGGCGATAAAAAATGAAGTTGCTAGCAACAAGCGCCCAATTTTATATTCTTGTCTGATAATTAGAAAAAAAAACTGCCTTAGCTGATGGCCATCAGAAAAGTATACATACAACTTTAAAACATTGTGAATTAACTTCGGCACCGTAAGTTGAAAATTTCCTTAAAAATAAAATAGAATTTGTAAACGTTCTAATTGATATATTTTAGATGTGGAAAGATTTAAAATTTAAAGTGAAACGACTCCCACACCTGTATCGTCCAGAAATCAACTGCGAAGCATTCGAAAATTGGTCTTGATAAAAAAGCTAGTTGACATCTAGGACAATTCGTGAAGCGCAAGAAATGCGAAAGAAAGCGCTCGGTATAAGCGCAAACCTAAGGCTGATGCATATAATTTAATATTTTTTTTACATTTTAATATATACTTATTACATCTTCTCCTTAACTGGAAAACTAACGATAAGTAATAAAATCCTACATACAATATTTGTTAATATTTTGTGTTTCTTTCCGTTGTTTGAAACACAATATTAAGTCTCTGTGGATGTTTTCATTCCTTATATACAAGGGCGCTTTTACAATCATTCGCAGACACTTGGATTGTGTTCGCTGGAGATTTTCAATATTAGAAGGAGATTCGGTGCCCCATAACTGGATACCATAAGTCCAGATTGGTTTAATATTGCTTTGTAGAGGAGAACTTTGTATTCAAGATTTAACTTGGAGTTTTTATTTAAAAGCCACCATAAATTATTTATCTTGAGCTTAATTTAAGTTTTCTTGCCGTCTATGTGTTTGCACCATGTGAGTCTTCTATCGAAATGAATACCTAAGTATTTTTTGGAACATATATTTTGGTTATTAATTTTCAGTGGAGGACATGTTTCGAACATTAGTGTAAAGGTTAAACGTACGCATTTGGATTCTTTTACCAGTATGCGCCATTTCGAGAGAATCGAGATGAGTTTGTAGGAGTTTTGTAGCTTCTATGGGGTTGGAGTGAGAACACAGTATGGCTGTGTCGTCGGCAAAAGTTGATGTAAATGTACGGGAGTTAGTGGGCATATCTGCTGTGTACAGTAAGTACAGTAGAGGTCCCAATATACTGCCTTGTGGAACGTCAGCGTGAATATCCGATGGGTTTGTTATATAATCTGTTACCACGATTAATAGATATGTATATATATAAAATCGTCATTGTTACATATACCTAATGAAAATAAACATATTTGACATAACAAAACACACACTCACAACAAACACAATCACTAGATGTTTTTATCCATAATTTCTATTGGGCGCCATTATTGTCTATTCGCGCTGGTATCACAATCTTGACAATACCCCGACTAGCACACAGGATAGGTCGTGGTTCTCAACCCGTCGAGAAAGGATGGCGAATAGACAATAAAGCCCATCTGTCCACAACGAACCGACGGACCAACACATACACACATTCACCCATAACCTGTTACATACAAGTTTTTAAATTAAATATTTAAATTGGTTTTTAAAAAATTCTCGGAGCATTTAGCTCCTCTTTATTCAGTTGCAAACTTAAGACTGACTTATTATTAACAATTTTATTAACTCTAAACCTATTAATGCTTGCCTTGCATTTCCGGCACATTGCTTACTTGATTGCTCCAATTGGCGATTAACGAGAATTACTAAACTAAGAATCGCTTACCTACTGTCTACTTATTTATTTGCCCAATTGCCAATTTTACAATATTAGTGAAAATAAAGAGAAATAAAGAAGAAATAATTTTGCGCGCGTTGCACCATAGCAACAGACGGGGGAGCTGAGGAGGATGCTAACTGCAGGCTAAGCAAAGCAAAGACAGCATTTGGCCGGCTAAAATCAGTATGGGCAAATTCCCAAATATCCAGACGCACGAAATTACGAATATTCTCCGCATGTGTGAAATCGACACTACTGTACGGAAGTGAAACATTGCTGATCTCGAACTCCATCACGCATCACGTCAACAAGTGTTTGAGGATCATTTGTAGAACTTTCTGGCCTAACACTATTTCAAACGAGGCACTATGGCGTCGGACGACCAAGAAACACCTGGAGACGATCAATACTGGGTGAGCTAGCTGCTGCCGTCATCACATGGGAAGGCGCTAGATCAACTGCCCAAAATCGTATGCGATGGCGAAGCCTTGTGGAGGCCCTATGCTCCAATTAGGTGTTTAAAGGAGAAAAAAAAAATTTTTGCGCGTGTTAACTTACACACGCATTCAGATACCTCATTTGCAATTAACCAAAACAAAAACGGGCTGGTCTTAATCAACCGGGAGCCTAGGCGTGCGTACCCACCCTACCATGGATTACACGTCTCACCGGGACATTGCAATCCCCGATAAAAAACGAACGCTAGGGTGTTCAACACATGCTTTGAAATTTCATTCCCCTCATTAATGCCCCCTCAACAACAATTTAGCACATCATTATTTTCTTTGCTTAAACCGTATTATAGGAAATCATGTTTTTATTAAAGATGATGTTATTATATGAACATTAAAATAAATCCTTGCAACGTTTTAAAGTAATTACAAGTATAAAACAAATAAAAAAAATTGATAAATTCTTATAGTGTAGGTGGCTCACTCCCGAAGTAAGTGGAAGACACCGGGGATATTATCATTAGTAGAAATCAAAAATCAGAAGAATCAAAATCAAGATGCTAATGCGCACCTGCTGCGGGTCTCCCTACACCTATTGAGCTCAATAACTGTTGGAAACGCCAAAATACAAAAAAAAAACTATAAAGAAGATTTCTCAAAACGCAAAAAAAAAGAATCAAATTCCCCGCTGATCTCTCCAGCTTACTCAACATATGAGTAGGCAGAGCCCCCGTCACTTCACAAACCAAAAAGAAAAACACAAAACCAAGAATTCAAAAAAAAAAAACTAAAAAAAAGGACCTAATACATGTATGTACAATATAAATATAGCAATATATAAATTAATGAGATATGTATAAATCAATAGTAAATATATATATAAGAAAAAATTAAAAAAAAAATTAAATAATAAATAATTAAATCTAAATAATAGCGCCTACAAAAATAACGTGACGTGAATTCGTCGTATTCAGCAACTGATTGGTTGGCTTCACACCCACGTAACCGTAGATTTGCTCGGGTATTACTTGTCGTTTAAATCCTGTTGCATAATATGTAGTGGTTGAGTCGTTTTACACATAAAGTTTGTGCAACAATTATTTGTGCAAACGTAATGTGTTACGGGGAAATATGTCCAAAAAAAATTACAAGCATACGATGCTGTCGCAAGTGTGTGTGTGTGTGTGCTCTTTTCTATAAGGTGCGATGAAACACACATGAATACACGCATATAAAATACAGCGAATATATTCAATTCGGTCAACAATAACCGAATAGCCAGCAGATCCCTTACTAGCACCCACAATGTATAACACTTGCACATACACACACACACGTAATCGTATATTCTTGTTATACGTTATGTTACTTGCGGACAGACAAACGTAATATCCACCGATATTACCGGCCACCAGAGCACCAGGTAGTGGTAGTCATTGTTACGGCGCTTCACGTCGCAAAAAAAAAACAATATATATATAAAAAAAAAACACTTTAATATCCTTTTTCTTTGACCAACCTCTCTAGTTATGCGCCAGTTATTAATAATTCCTCCGACTCCTGGTATTCCTTCCACCAAATACAAATTCACTGGTAAATACAGAAAAAAAAAAACAGGTAAGGCTCTACCCCACTTTTGGACTTATACATTGGAGATATACTTACATAGGACAATATAAGGCACACCAACGCACAAACACACCACTAATCACTATCACACTTTACTTTCTTCACACAATTCACATGTACCTCTGGTACATAGCTCAACAGGAATGAAAATTAAGTTATAGAACGGACCGACATGAACTGTATGTTTTTTCCTAAAGCTGGACATTTCCAGCTGCCAACGGACAAAACAGTTCAATCGAAAACATACAAGTCTCGTTCTATTTCTCTTAACTTACACCGTAACATCACTGTGATCACTAACATTAACACAGATTATATTCGTTAACAACTATCAGTGACGTCACTTAACATAGACAACACATTTAAGCACGGACACCAACCAGTTATGGGCATAAATCATTCTACCTCTGATTATTATCTAACATGTGCAGACACTTATATTTCTTTCGCGCCACACGCAACAAATCTTTGTGATTTATGAGAAATTTCCTTTTCGTTAGATAGCTGCTGAGCAATGACGAAACATTTGCGGGTAATAAAAGTTTGAGTTTGTGTATGAGACCCTCGTGCCATACCTTATCGAAAGCAGTAGACAGGAGACTAATGGGTCTGTAAGATGCAACCTTTGTAGGATCTTTTCCTGATTTGGCTATCATAATAATTTTTGAGAGTTTCCAGCATTTAGGATAGTGTTTATTGCGGAAGATAGCATTGAAAATATACATGAGATGAACGACTGAAGCTTGAGGTAGCTCATTTATCATTTTACCAAAAATTTTGTCTGGACCAGGTGATTTTTTTGGGTTGAGGTCTCTATAAACTGCTTGGAAAATATTCTTTTTTTTTAATTTTAAGCGGTATTGGATTTGGCTGAGAATTTAATTCTAGTAGTGAGAATTGTGAGGAAGGTGTATTGGGCGTAAACACACCTTTTAAATGGTCTGCGAAGGCCAAAGCCTTTTCACAGTTACTCTTAGCCCAATTACCGTCAGTCAAACGGATGGAAAATGAGAATTGATCGGTTTTTGCTGCTCGCCATAAAGAGTTTAATATTGAAAAGATTTTTTTCGAACGGTACCCACCTGTCAGCAAGCTTCAATAAGAGCTCTATGACAAAGCTAAGAAAGAGTGATATCGCAAACCGGCTAATGTAAGTAGGTCCCTTGTAAAAGTGTCTTAAATTTAGTACGCTCTACAATACTTGGAAGAGGGGGTCTATGGGGTCTATAAGTGCCACATAAAAAGAAAATTTTAATGAAAAATACGTGAAAACCATCAGAGAAGCAGTAAATAGTGGTCCATATACAAGATTTTTTTAATTAAAAAAAATAAACAAAAATATTTTTTTCCGGTATGTTATTCATTCATGTAGCTGCCTCAGCTGGTTTCGCAGGACCGCATCCTGTCAATCCAAAACATTGGTAACGGTTTCTGGCTCTACCCCACGAACGGCTTCCACGATATTCGCCTTGAGGGCCCGATGCATTCGCTTCTCGGCAATCACGTGCGGGTTTTCGGATCCCCAGAAGCGGCAGTTTTGCTTGTTAACATAGGCGCCGAAATTAAAATGCGCTTCACTAGAAAAGGCGAAAGAAACTTATTTTCAAGAAACGCACTGTGTAGCCCACAACATTGACTTTGGAAGTAAGTTTGCATTATTTCCTAACGATGTTCAAGCGTAAAGCGATTCATTCCGTTTCGCAGAGATATGGTACTGATTTTCTATCAAGATTTCCAGTGGGAAAGAGCTGTCACTGTAAAAATCACATATACTTAAACCACTGATAGGTCCACCCTGTGCACAATTTTAAAAGAAAAAGTGAAAAGTTGAAGAATGTGGAAATCGAATACGAACTAAAAAAACACAAAACTTCAGCTCAAGTATGTCGCTAAAATAGCCAATAAATATAATAAATAAATAAATATGTGGCACTTAAAGCCCCAAAGGGCTCATTGGCCGAGCTTCTCTTCCATTACTGTTGTGCGTCTTAAATTTGGACAGTATTAGAAGGGACCTACTTATTTTAACCGGTTCCGAAAGGCAGAACACTTGTGACATCACTTTTTCTGAGCTTTGTCACAGAGTTCTTTTAGAAGCTTTTTCATGGCAATAAATATATGAGAGAAAATGTTTTAACGCGAATTCTAAAAAAAAACTACTAAGTATACACATAATTTTCGAATTGGCATTTTTGTAAAATAAGTTTCCTGACTATGAGTTTCCCTGGGGGAGTATGGCTTAAAATTTTTTACAAAATAGACTTAAAAACAGTAGAAAATCGACAAATAACTTCGTAATAGCCCAGGAACCACCACTAGGAGGGTGAAAAGCAACTCCGACTCGAATTACTTTTGCCAAACATATTTACCCCCTACGTTCACTCTTCAAAGGAGCTGTCATACGCTGTCCAGGAATCGCCTTATTTTCCCATCTAAGCGTGACTTGAGGGAGTGATTTTTATAAAAACATCAATTCCGTAGGAGAACCCCTTTAAGGGACAGCGGAGAAAATTAATAGGGGTCCTTCATACGACGACATGGGACGAAACTTTCTGTATACTTAAGCTGAAGCTCCGTACCTGGTTTTTCAGAGGTTGCGGCTTGATGCGCTCAAGGCTAAAAGTTGATTTAGTTCAATTGTATGGAAGCTGCTCCATTACCAAAGTCAGAAAAGCCTGCAAGTTGCCAAATTCCGAACTTGTTTCAGGTTTTGTAGGATTTTCAGGCGTCGTCTGACAGTTAACTCGCTCGAACATTAGTGTTTGTGAATATTATTATGGTAATGGTGTAATCGAAATCACATAATCTTTTTAATTTTAAATAAGAGAAATTTGCAAAGGATAGTGTTTATAATGAAAATGTTTATAAATAATGACTGCGAATTTTCAAAACTTCGAGGAAACGTCAAGCGCGAAAGTGTGATGAGGAATTACTAGCCTGAAACGCCTGTAAGTCCTGAACGACTTCGAAAGTTGCAACGGCTGAAAAACCTGGAATGGAGCTTCAGGTTTAGTACTTTATCAAATCGAATATTCTTAGCCTACGAGACCTACCCGGAGCCTCTTCTTGTCGTGATGGAAATGGGAATCTGGTTACAGATGTCCAGAGTGTACTGAGCCTATGGAGGGAACACTTCTCCACGTTACTGAATGGCGATGTTACGAACAATTCCGCCAGTGGAGGAGATTGCCCGATAACCCCAATTACAGATGATGGTGTTGATGTTCCACCACCCGACTATGACGAGGTTGAAACGGCCATTTTAAGGCTGAAGCACAACAAAGCTGCAGGTGCTGATGGCCTGCCTGCCGAGTTGTTTAAGACCGGAGGCGATGAGCTGCTCACCCGCATGCACCACCTCATAAGCAGAATATGGTCGGATGAAAGCATGCCTGATGATTGGAGGCTCAGTCTTCTCTGTCCTGTACATAAAAAAGGAGACCCCACAATTTGCACCAACTACCGTGGAATAAGTCTCCTGAGTATCGCATACAAGGTTCTATCGAGCGTACTGTGTGAAAAATTGAAGCCTATGCTCAGCAACCTGATTGGACCGTATCAGTGTGGCTTCAGACCTGGTAAATCCACCATCGACCAGATTTTCACACTGCGCCAAATCCTGGAGAAGACCCAAGAAAAACAGATCGACACACACCACCTATTTGTTGATTATAAAGCCGCTTTCGACAGTCCGGTAAGGTATTACCTCTACGAAACAATGTCTGAGTTCGGTATTCCTGCAAAGCTCATTCGACTTTGTAGAATGACACTGCATAACTCCCGTTGTGCAGTGAAAATTGGGAAGGACCTCTCCGCACCGTTTAATACCGAACGGGGTTTCAGACAAGGTGATTCGTTATCGTGCGACTTCTTCAATCTTATTATGGAGAAAATAATACGAGCTGCTGATCTACGACATAATGGCACTATCTTCAACAAAAGTGTCATGCTGTTAGCGTATGCCGACGATATTGACATAATCGGCATGAACACGCGAGCAGTCAGTGCAGCATTCTCAGAGTTGGAAAGAGTCGCGTCGGATGGGTCTCACGGCGAACGAGGGCAAGACGAAGTATCTAGTGTCAACAAACAAAGAGTCCCGGCGTCTTGGACAGCACGTCACTGTTGACAACTACGCTTTTGAAGTAGTAAGGGACTTTGTCTATCTTGGAACCAGCATTAACAGCAGTAATGACGTCAGCTTGGAGATCATGCGTAGGATAACTCTTGCTAACAGGTGTTACTTTGGGCTGAGTAAGCAATTGAGAAGTCGAGCCCTCTCTCGAAGAACGAAAACTACACTCTACAAGTCTCTCATCATGCCTGTCCTAACATATGGCGCTGAAGCCTGGACAATTTCCACCTCGGATGAGCGAATGCTTGGAGTTTTCGAGAGAAAAGTCCTACGCAAGATCTTTGGACCCATTTGCGTTGGTGGCGATTACCGAATAAGGTACAACCATGAGCTGTACGAGCTGTATGCCGATATTGACATAGTAAAGCGCATCAAAATCCAGTGGCTGCGCTGGCTAGGTCATGTCGAGCGAATGGAAGAACACGCTCCAGCTAAGAAGGTGTTATATTCGGAACCCGCTTGAGGACGACGCAGAAGAGGAAGACCAAACCTCAGGTGGAAAGACCAAGTACTGGAGAATCTGACGGCGCTTGGAATTTCTAACTGGCGCTAGCTAGCGAAGAACAGAGATGGCTGGCGAAGCATGTTATTTTCGGCCTAAATCGATATTCGGTTGTTATGGCCACATAAGTAAGTAAGAAAGTAAAACAAGGCCACATTTCGTCTTTAGTCTTTCGTCGCTTGAGCTCGTATTCCATACCTTTTACTTTAATTGCAAAACAATAGAAATATCGATTGATTTGACAAAATTGCAAAATTACTCGCCCTACAAGCGTCAAATGTATGAAGGACCCCTATTAATTTTCTCCGCTGCCCCTTAAAGTGGTTTTCCTACGGAATTTATGTTTTTATAAAAATCACTTCCTTAAAGCATTTTCTCCCATATATTTTTTGGCCATCTTAGCGACATATGTGAGCTGAAGTTTTGTGTTTTTTTTGAAGTTTTTCCATTTTCCATTTACGATTCAGCAGAGTGAAACGATATTCAGCATAAGTTGGACTATCCCCATCGCTGTTGCATTGGCGACACACTGGGTGATAATTTCAAAATCATGAAAACAAGGGTGGGAAGTATTGGTATGGAATGCGTGGCTGTTAGTGTTCATAAGGTCTTGTACTGAAGGAAACCAAATTGTAAAATCTTTTTTTTTTCGAATTTCTACTGCAAATTGCAAATAGATTTATAAGAACAAACATACATACAAAGGAATTTATAAAAAAATAAGCAAAGAAAAAAAAAAAATCACTTGGCTCGCCAACAATGAAGCATGTCAATGCAGCGGCGATAATTTTTGTAAATGCAAAACGATTGTGATTCACAAAGAACTTTCGCTCTTAGGTACCATTTATTTTGCGAATATTCGTATTTTATGTCGATATTTTTTTACCCATAGCACAAAATTATTTGCAAAAATTTGGAATAAAACTTCACCACTTTAGGAGGTTCCACCTGTGTAATGTCAGAGTTTCGAGCGATTTTTCATGAACTACAACAATTATTACGTCACGACAGCAATTTTTGTAATCACAACTTTTGTGTTTGATGTTGAATTGATATTGGTATTGACATGAATAGTCCATCGACAGGCATAGCATTGGTAACTAATTAAAGATATAGTAAAATACCTGACTGTTTAATAGATATTAAAGTATTCACATAAATAGAGCTAAAGTAATAATGAAAGGTATACAAGCGACGATTCATTCGAACATTTCTTCCTTTTGCTTCGCAAGAGGTGAAAACAATTACTCCCTCTATTATGAAACTACCAACCTGACAAATGACAACTCGGTAATTCATTGGCGTAAAATTTGAAAATAGCTTTTAAAAATAAGTTTGAAAATATTTCATTATGCCAATGTTACGATTAATATATATTATGTTCATAAGTAAATAAAAAAACTAATATTTCTAAGCCGTTGCGTCTAGCACATCATTTTACATATCTGTAGGACTCTGACCCATAGCGATTTTCTCTTGGCTCTCAGTCCACGCTTTTGCGATCATTTGTTTGGTTTTCGTGTCTCCACCTTGATACATTTTCTTCATAATATTCACTAAAGCATCTTCAGGATTATCTGTTGATGATTTAATCTCATTATCATGCTGTTCCTTGAGACGCTTCTGTATCGTTGTCAAATGATCCCAATTCTTAGACTCTTTTGCTTTCTTCATATAAATAGCTACTAGACCCGTCTTAATCTTGCGATAACTCTTTTCCACATCAATAGGCTCGAGCAGATTGTTTACCGTAAGTCCATAATCTTTGCCATTTAAATTGCTAACGAGTAAGTTAAGTGAACGATCAGTGAATGTAATGCGCACATTCGATTCGTCAACATTTTGGACGCCATCCAAGGTGACGAAAAGCTTTACAAATTTATCACTTTGATCCCAAGCATATTCATTTAACTCGCAAAGATATCTGCAAGTGTTGGAATAAACAATTCATTTATATAATTTCTATGTGTAAGTGTATATTATAGACGAACGTGTAGAAAGTGCTCGAACTTTTATTTACATGATATTACAGGATATCCTAACCTTTTCTGATTGCTGGCATCGTCATTTCCTTTACGTTCTGCAGCCTGGCGTTGCTTCATTTCCAAGTTTAGAATTTCTTTATCTACTTCAGCCTTCGCAAGTTGCAACGCATCTTTCACGCGGCGTCTAGACGCCTCACCCAGGAGTTTAGAAAACTCTTCGGAATCTTTTTTCAACTGTTTAAATAAGAAATACAATTTTCAGTTATTTCGCTTTTATGTAGTTTAATAATTAATTACCTCTTCAATGGACATCTTATAAAAAAAATATAAATTTAAAATTTCTTAACTTCCTTAGTCAAAATTCGCGATGTTTCCTACACACTTGTTTCCTATTATTCAGCTTGATTTGACTTTTCTAAAAGGTTGTTTTACCATGGTGCCTTAATTAAGGTAGAGCAAATGAAAGGGTTTTCTCTTGGCTTCGCCTTATAATGTTAGAAACTGTTTTCAAATATACTCTACTATAGTATAATTTAAAAATTACGGATTTTCCAGATAGGAATTTCGAGGCTCTCGTTTTAAAAGAAATGTATAGAAGAAATTCAAAAGACACTCTTTCAAATCTATCAGTGAAAAATTCGAAACCTGGTTATGCATTAGAGTCAAATATCTGAAATGCATTTGTCCATTTTTTCTTTCCGATTAACACTAATATCATTCTACTTACATCAACTTGTAAATATTTTTTTTATTTTTGCAATAAAATTATAAAAAATTTGTTAAAGGTCGTTTTGCTTTAAAATATGAAAAAAAAACGAATAATCTTGTACTCAACCAAAGGGCTTATCGTTTTTACACTGCTTGAATAGATTTTGGTATTCCCTCTACATTATTAATTTTGACAAAAGCCGAACAAGTTTTGACATATCCTGTGCATGACATGAGAACATATGGTGATTGCCGTACTTTGTTGCTCTACCTGTATAAATGATTAATATAATATTATAACGAGTATCGATAGTTGGTTACACATCACTATTGTGACTGACACTATTGGCAGCATCGAATCGAATGTCAACAAAAAGAAATAAGCGATAACCAGAACAAGCCAACGAGAAAGGAAGAGAAGAATCTCTATAAAGGAAGATTCTGGGGTGTTGCCAACAGAGTATAAATAGAGCCAGTGTTGAGACGTGAGAATGAATCTAATCCCGAACGTGATTGCGAAAACATTGATACAGAGGCAAAAGTTGCAAGTGCATTAGAGTGTTATTGTAAATAGTTGATTGTAAACAGAGTTGATTGTAAATAGAGATTATTAAATAAATTGTTGCTGTATATAGCTGTATAAAATAAGTGTTGCAGTTATTATTAACAGAATCCAGTGATCGAACAAGGTAATTCAAATAGAATTAAACGCTCACAGAATAAAAACGTAACAATTGGTGTCAGAAGTGGGATTCTGTAAAGATGGTGAAAATTGACCAACTAAAAGTGGACCAGCTTAAAAAGCTGTTGGTAGAGATGAATCTATCGTTATCAGGTGCAAAGTCGGAACTGCTGGTGAGGCTGAGGCAAGCTATGGAGGCTAAGGGAATTAATGTAGAAGAACATGAGTTCTTCGAGGAAGCCGATATACAAGCAGTTGTGCACGCTGAGGAAGAGAGAAAATAGATTCGAGTGGTCAACTCATGGATTTCATGAAAACCATGATGCTGCAGCAACAACAACAGCTACAAGAACATTTGGCTGAATTGCGTACGGAAATTCAAGGAAATGCGTTTCGCATTGACTCCAAGCTTCAAGAACATTCGGTACGCCAAGAAGGCGTTATTAGTGAATTGCGTATGGAAATTCAAGAAGGTTCGTCTCGCCAAGAGGGCGTTATTAGTGATTTGCGTATGGAAATTCAAGAACATTCGGCTCGCCAAGAACACGTCATCGAAAATCTACAAAAAGGAATTGAACTTAGATTTCAGGAAATTTCCGGAACCATTAATAAAAAGGTCACGGATTTAAAGGAACATGTAGATGACTTGGAAGATAAGTTCGAGAAATTACAGCACGAACTCAAACAACTAAAAATAAATGGACCAGCCACATCAGTGATTAGAGATTCAAGTACAATCAAATTAAAGCCACCAACATTTGACGGAAGCACGCCATTCAATATCTTCAAGCTTCAATTCGAGACAACAGCTTCGAAGAATCAATGGGATGATAGCGACAAGACTCCTGCTTTAATAGTCGCATTAAAAGGTAATGCTTCCGATGTGTTACAGATGATTCCAGAGAAAGATCGTGGTAGCTATCAGTCACTGATGGACACACTCCAGCGGAAATATGGAAATGAATACAAGAGTCAATTACATCGAGTGGAATTGAGATCGCGAGTGCAACGGAGTAATGAGAGCCAGCAGGAATTCGCTTCTGACACTGAGCGCTTATGTCATCTTGCGTTCTCTGGTAATTCGGAAGAGTTCGTCGAAAAAATAAAAATAGAGGCATTCATAGATGGCATACGTGATGGAGAGACAAAGCGTGCCCTAGTCATGTCACCAAGGCATACATATGCCGAAACAGTCAGTAGTGCCTTGACGTTTGAAGCCGCCAGTTTGATGTGTCGACCAATGCCAATGGTTGAAGCAGTGTGTCAGGCATTCAAATCTGTAGTGCAGCCTGAAGGAAGAACAACAGGTCGACGCGAAAACAAATTTACTGGTAAGTGCTTTATTTGCGACAAACCAGGACATATGGCGCGTGACTGCCGTCTACGACGAAAGCGATCAAGATCCAATTCTCCAGGAAGGCAAAAGAAGGAGAATAAGGTGGATAGCGATCGCTCCACTAACACAAATCCATCGTTAAACTAAATTGAGTCAGTTCAGCGGGGCGTGAACTGACTCCAACAGTGGGTTGCCCCATCATTCACATTTCACAACTACAGCGTGTGCCAAGCAGCTTGGCTATTGATGGAAAATTGGACAATATGGAATTCATGTTAACCCTGGATACTGGTGCATCACATTCTATAATCAAGAGAGATTTGGTAAAGAGGTTTGAGCCTTTAATGGAAATAAAATTGCGTACAGCAACGGGTGAGGATGCACAAATTCTGGGTAAGATAAAGAAACGAGTATCTATTGGAAATTACACGTGGGAACATGAATTCATTGTGGCTGACATCATCGATGACGTAATAATTGGTGTTGATTTTATGATTGACAACGGATTTACGTTAGATTTAAATCAACGGATGTTGCGCTATGCAAATGTCGAACTACCATTGAACATCGGTTACAAGCGTAGTGGGAACATCAAACGAGTACTGGCATGTCAACGCCAAGAGGTTCCAGCAAAATCAGAAGCGGTGATATGGGCACAGATGAATGTGGATGATGGGACAGGCAAGTTGTGGCTGGTGGAAGCAGATAAAGAAATAACGAATAAAAACATCATACTTGGTAGGACGTTAGTAGAACCTAAAGAAAATGGAATAGTACCGGTGCGAATTTTAAATCCAACCAATACATCTACAGTTGTAAAGGAAGGAATGGTGATTGGTCATTGCCAGGAAGTTACTGCAGTAGTAGACTGCGAAAAGGGTTCGTCGATAAAAAGTGGAAGATCAGGAACTGGCAAGGCGGAAATAAAAGCACAGATGGAGGAATGGGCAGGTGTGCTTACCAAACAGCAAAAAGAAAAGGCTTTACAAGTATTGGAGAAGTACAGTTCAATATTTTCTTCAAATGGAAAAACTGGAGGACGAACAACCATCGTGAACCATCACATTGACACCGGTGATTCTAGACCAATTCGTCAAACACCACGACGAGTTCCATTGGCCAAAAGAGACGAAGCCATTAAGCTTATTTCCGATATGCAGAAACAAGGTGTTATTGAACCATCAGCGAGTCCATGGAGTTCACCAGTTGTGCTGGTAAAGAAGAAGGATGGAAGTACTCGATTCTGTGTGGATTACAGAAAGCTAAATGATATTACGAAAAAAGACAGCTATCCACTGCCAAGAATCGATGACACTCTGGACACACTATCTGGTGCGAAGTGGTTCTCAACTCTTGATTTGCAAAGTGGCTACTGGCAAGTGGAACTTGGTAAGGAAGACAAAGAGAAAACAGCTTTCAGTATTGGCGATGGTCTATGGCAATTTACAGTCATGCCAATTGGTTTATGCAATGCGCCAGCTACTTTCGAATGTTTGATGGAGCGTGTACTCAGAGGACTACACTGGAAAACGTGCTTGGTGTACCTCGATGACATTATTGTGATGGGAAAAGATTTTAACGACCACCTGGAAAAGTTGAAAGAAGTATTTGAGCGTATACAATCAGCAGGGCTTAAAGTGTTCACTCTTCAGGCAAGAAGTTAAATATCTTGGTCATAAAGTAACAACAGAAGGGGTACATACCGACGAGGAGAAAGTAGCAGCAGTTCAAGAATGGCCTATTCCGTCGAACCTTCACGAGCTAAGAAGCTTCCTAGGCTTATGCATCTACTATAGACGATTTGTTCCTGGATTTGCAAACATCGCCAGCAGTCTGCATGAGTTGACAAGAAAGAACAAACCATTTGTGTGGGGCGAGGACCAACAGAAAGCATTCGAACAGCTGAAAGAAAAACTCTGTTCAGCACCAATATTAGCGTATCCAGTACCTGGTCAAAAGTTTGTGTTAGACACAGATGCGAGTGGCTATGGAATAGGTGGTGTGCTCTCTCAGATCATAGATGGGCAAGAAAAAGTAATAGCTTACTACAGTAAAATCCTGTCGAAGCCAGAAAGAAACTACTGTGTCACTCGAAGAGAGTTGCTCGCAATACTGGAATGTGTAAAGTATTTCCATAAATACTTGTACGGTCAGTAATTTCATCTACGAACTGACCACTCAGCGCTAAGGTGGTTATTGCAATTTAAAAACCCAGAAGGACAATTGGCGCGCTGGATTGAAAGGCTGCAGAGTTATGATTTTACCATCGAACATCGTAAAAGAGGACATCACGGCAACGCGGATGCTCTATCTCGTCGTCCTTGCAAAATGGAATGTAAACATTGTTCTCGAGTGGAAAGCAAGGAGCACATTGTCGACGTACGACTTACAAATATATTGCCGGAGGAGTCATGGACCACCGAACGAGTGCAAGAAGATCAGCGGAACGACCCAGATCTCGTAAAGATTATGGAATACAAGGAGCAGGGCATACGTCCAGATTGGCAAGAAATGGCTAATGAGAGTCCAATAGCAAAGGCATACTGGGCGCAGTGGCAAAGCCTGCACTTACGAGACGGATGTTTATTCCGAGCATGGGAAAGTGAGGATGGAAAAATCACTAATGATCTTCTAGTGGTACCCAAGGCGAGAATAAATGAAGTGATAGCTGAGTATCACAATGCCTCCAGTGGAGGGCATTTGGGAATCACCAAAACCGTCGAGAAAATAAAGAACCGATTTTATTGGGTTGGATGTCATGACCATGTCGCTGATTGGATTCGGAAATGTAAGCAATGTGCAATGGCCAAAGGTCCCACTAAGAAAAGTCTTACCTCGACTTGACTCGACTTGATGCACCAATACACCGTGGGTGCTCCATTTGAGCGAATTGCTATGGACATAGCTGGGCCATTTCCAATAAGCAACGCAGGAAACAAGTATGTTCTGGTGGTTATAGATTACTTCAGTAAATGGCCTGAAGTATACCCCATTCCAAATCAGGAAGCTAGTACAGTTGCGGATGTATTCGTCAACCAATGGGTTACTCGTTTTGGTGTACCGATGGAGTTACACTCAGACCAAGGTCGAAATTTCGAATCAGTTGTATTCCAAGAGATATGCCGTATGCTGGGTATATACAAAACTCGTACAACACCTTTGCATCCACAATCTGATGGCATGGTAGAACGATTTAACCGTACGTTGGAGGAATATTTGAGAAAAGTCGTAGATAAATACCAAAGAGACTGGGATGTACATATACCAATGTTCCTCATGGCATATCGATGCGCACAATATGATACGACGGCTACTACACCGGCAATGGCAATTTTTGGAAACGAGTTAAGACTGCCAGCTGATTTAAAATTTGGAGTCGTAACACCAACGAGATCAACCGAAGGTAATTATACTAGCGAAAAGCGGGAACAGTTGGATGAAGTACATCAGTTCATCAGAGAGCGGTCGCAGATGATAAGCGATAAGATGAAGGCCAGGTATGACTTGAAAGCAAATTCAAAAGGATTCTATGAAGGAGAGCTTGTAGTGCTTCATAATCCACAACGAAAGAAAGGCCTGTCTCCTAAACTACAGACTCATTGGGAAGGACCATATGAGATTATAGCAAAGATAAATGACGTAGTGTATCGTATTCAACGTGCCTGGAATAAAAGAGCAAAGTTTAAAGTAGTGCACTTGGAGCGACTTGCGCCATATCGAGGGGAAGTATAAAAACTTGTTCGAGACGAACAAGGTTAAGAGGCAGTGTAACGAGTATCGATAGTTGATTACTCATCATTGATTACTATTGTGACTGACACTATTGGCAGCATCGAATCGAATGTCAACAAAAAGAAATAAGCGATAACCAGAACAAGCCAACGAGAAAGGAAGAGAAGAATCTCGATGAAGGAAGATTCTGGGGTGCTGCCAACAGAGTATAAATAGAGCCAGTGTTGAGAAGTGAGAATGAATCTAATTCCGAACGTGATTGCGAAAACATTGATACAGAGGCAAAAGTTGCAAGTGCATTAGAGTGTTATTGTAAATAGTTGATTGTAAACAGAGTTGATTGTAAATAGAGATTATTAAATAAATTGTTGCTGTATATAGTTGTATAGAATAAGTGTTGCAGTTATTATTAACAGAATCCAGTGATCGAACAAGGTAATTCAAATAGAATTAAACGCTCACAGAATAAAAACGTAACACTACAAAAATCGCTTGATCGCTATTTTCAGTTTTTTACGGGATAGAATACAATTCGATTTTATTTTCTTTACCTGTATTCTACTACGGTTCATGTCTACGCTAAATTTTAGATGTCTACGCTACCGACAACTCTGATCTTTTCGTTCTTTTCGCCATAATATATTAAAAAATGGTAATATGAAATGTGCTACTAACCTGCTTTCAATAATAGTAATATCAAACCAACCGAACACAGCGTGGGAAAATATGTTTTTGTTTAAATCGCAAATTTAAATTTTAAATGTGACGCCCCTCTCTGTATAAGCAAGAAAAGTTTATTGAAACAGGGATGGTATTGTTTCAATTTCACTATTACAGCAGAGCTGCCATAAAGTATGTTTGCTCATTATTTCAAAATAGAAAAAGTATTCAATTCAAGTATAGTGTTATACAAAACACAACAAAAAAATTTGGCATTTTGGTAATATAACGTAAACTTTTTCAGAATATTTTTGTAAAGTAAAAGCGTAGAAAGCATTTTTGTCCGGCAGCGTTTAACAGTATGGATACAACAATTAAATGATTTGATGTTTAAATTTTTATATGATTTTATTTTAACGTTATAACAAAATAAAATTACAATATTTTGTAAAATTTACAAAATATTGTAATGGACATCCGTATGGACATCTTCAAATTAAGGGGAAACATAAAAAAATGTTCGTGGTTCTCATATGTTGTTGAGATAAATATATTCACCATCTGGCAATATTCTTTTACATACATATAATCCGAAGTTACCGATTAATAAAGTGCCAGTGCATTTTTTGAAGCGATCGCGTGTTGTCTTGTTATCGGTTTGTGTTCAGATAGCTAGTCACTCAGTTGAAAATTGCAATGCGAAGTTTGTGAAGCGCTATGAAATACGAAAGAAGGGCGAAATGATATGATCAAACTAGTAAACGAAATTACCTTCCCTTGTTACTGTTATGCCGATAAACAGTTTATGACAATATTCGTTTCCGTTTCCGTCACAACAGAATCTTAATTTCAAGTGTTTTTGAGAATAAAACAAAATCGTACATAATTTGGTTGTAAAACATAAATGATAATCGATAATAAAAATTTAAATTTTACAAAGTGCAATAGAAAAAACAAAAAGTTCTAACAGCTTAGTGTTGTATCTCGATCGTAAGAATTATATTTTTTATTAAATTCGACTTTCCTCTTTTGGATAACAATCGATATATTGTATTTATTATGTTACTGAATCTGCTAAGGTATGTTATTGTTTTATCAATTTATGTTTGTATGATTTTTTCATTTTGAATAATCGCGACTTGAGGTAGTGCCTAGAACAGATGAAAATACTTGAAATTTAAAACATAACAACAACAACAACAACAAAAACTCATTCCAATAATTGATAGTAAATGTTTGAAATACAACGATTCTCAACTAATTATATGTAACTGAAAACATTTGCCATTGAATTTTGTGTTTGACTTGGGGGAAATTCGTTAATTTCTTATTTATTATAATGCGCAAAATAAGTCGGTACCTATATTTGTTATTATATTAGTACTACAACAGAAATTACAAACTATTTTTATAACTATTAAGAGGAATGGTGTTTGCCTATATGCATATTTCCGCTGTACTTTAATAACAGTTACATACGTACGTAGTCTGAATAACACATGATTATTGATGTTGTTTAAATTATTAGTAATTTAAGTGATTCCATAAGCATAAAATATTGTAGGTATGTACATATATAAAATAAATTTGTAGAAGTAGAAGTACTTACACTTGAGTGCTTGCAAAAAAAAAAAAAAAACAAAAACAAAATAATAATAATAATAAAAAATACATTAAAATGCACTTTGTTTTAATTCTCGGAAAATGAATCTTGCCAAATTAAAGGTTTTCTTGTTATTCTGTTTTTCTGTCATCATACATACAGTATTGTGCAAAACTTAAGCAACTGGCATAGTGCTCTCATTGATTTCAAATTTACTAAAAAATAAAAGCGCTTAGACTGAATGTTTTAATATTTATTTGTTCCTTCATTAAATACATAAAAAATAACAACAACAAAATTTCGGTATTCTTATGAAATTAACTGTAAACAACAAAAAACAAATTATACTCATATTTCATCTGTGCAAAACTTAAGCAACTTTTAATATTTTGTGTAGTATCCCTTATTTTTAATTACTGCAGCACACCTTTTAGGCATAGAAGCTACTAATTTCGTTAAATATGATTTATTTATATTTTCCCATTCAGTTTTGAGGCCTAAAAATAGTTCGTGTTTATTTTTAAAGCGCTTTGAGCCCAAGCCTCGTTTTAAAATTGAAAACAAATTTTCAATAGGATTCAAGTCGGGCGATTGTGCCGGCCAATCAAGCACTTGAATCTTATCTGACTGTAGCCAATCCTCCACAAACTTCGATGTGTGTTTCGGATCATTGTCGTGCTGAAACACCCATCGAAGTGGCATATTCCATTCCGCAAAAGGCAACATTGCAGTTTCTAAGATGTCCTTATACATAAATCTGTCCATTTTGTGGTCAATCCTATGCAACGGACCAAGTCCACTCCCCGAAAAACACGCCCACACCATGACGTTCCCTCCTCCATGCTTTACAGTCTTTTTACAGTATCGCGGATTGAGGCCTTCACCTTTCGCATGTCGAACTCTTATTATTCCGTCTGAATTAAATAAATTTATTTTAACTTCATCACTGAACAGTACGCCAAACCACTTTTTTATGGACCAGCCCACGTACTTCTTAGCAAATTCAAGTCTGGAAAAAAAATATATGTTGTTGTTTTTGTTTTGAAGGCATTAAACCAAACATACCTTTTTTTTACATGTTTTGGTGTAATCATTGGTTTCTTTACCGCTTTGTAGCTTTTTAAACCAACTTTAATCAAATGCCTTCTTACTGTGCTTGAATCGACATTTAAATTAAGAGTATTTACTATATCTTTTGAAGACATGAACGGATTTTTTTTAATCAATTTTTTAATTTGAATAGCTTCCTATAAGAAATTTTTTGGGGTCTTTCTCCTGAATTTCGATCTGTAACGCTACCAGTTTTTTCAAATAATCGTATCCATCTTGATATCATAGATTTGTTGATATTTAATGATTTTGCAATGTCATTCTGTAGTTTTCCTTCCTTAAATAACGATATAACCTTCATCTTAAATAGATGACTATAACGGACACGTTGCATTTTGGATTTCAATATGTTTGAAAGAACTGTGCGCTAAGAAAGACTTTTTTGTACTGAGTTAGATCAATGTTAATGCACAAAGCAGAAAAAACTCAAAAAAGATCCTTTATTTTCTGAACAAAGAAATATCGAACACCTTTGCACTCCGAGTTGCTTAAGTTTTGCACAGATGAAATATGAGTATAATTTGTTTTTTGTTGTTTACAGTTAATTTCGTAAGAATACCGAACTTTTGTTGTTGTTGTTTTTTATGTATTTAATGAAGGAACAAATAAATATTAAAACAGTCAATCTAAGCGCTTTCATTTTTTAGTAAATTTGAAATCAATGAGAGCACTATGCCAGTTGCTTAAGTTTTGCACAATACTGTACATATGTTTCAACTTAATTTTCAATTGTTTAGCCATGCATTTCTATGCAGTGCGAAGGGCTGTTAAGAGTATCTATTTTAAATGCAAAACATTAGCGCGTCTACTGCAAGGTCGTAGTCAGGACACGCGAAATTTGTAAAACTTTTAAAATTATAACATTTTAAAAGTAGCAATAAAAAGGTGCAAGGTCTCATAAAGACATATAACCTAATTTCAAGTTGCATAAATATACGGTAAATGTCAACGATCACGATCGATATTCACAAGGTGAATACCTTAACTATTTTTTCAAAATATAAAATTCGTAAATGTTGGCAAATTCTTGAAGAAAGAATTATCGATTACTTCGTGATTAGCAAAAACAAATTTTCGTCTATCGGAGTAAATGCTGTTAAGTTGATCAATTTGGGGAATTAAATCGAGGTTCTCGTATATGGAAAACTAACTCATTAAGTAAAGATACGTAGATATTCTACATTATTTTGCTACTTTTCATCTTCTTTTTTGTTTACTCTCTTCTATGATGTATAAAAGAAGAACATACACGTTAATTTATTTATTATATATGTCGTTAGGTAAATGTTCCATGTTCATGCGCAGTTTTATGTATTTTTATATGTAACTGGATTTTGTTGACGTCTGTCAACCTCTATATCAGCTGTCTTTTTAATTTCATATGGATTTTGTATAAATTTCCCGGTTAGTTTTTTGTTTGTTTTGCTTATTGTTTTTCTTCTGTGTGTGTGTGTTATGATATTGTCTGTGAAGAAATTTTCCGAACAAAATCTCACATCGACCACCCAATTTAACATGTGTGTATGCTAATTGTACACATACACACACACTCACACACACACACTCGCACTCACAATTGACAATCGACTGGCAGTCTCTTCTTATAGTCGTCCTTCTAATGAAAAATTTGCTGTGGAATTTTCTTTCAATCAGTTAACTTTTGCCCTCTGTTGTGTGTCGGTCGGTTGGTGTCCAATTGTGGTTAGTTTCTGTTGTCGTTATTTTTATTCTTTTGCGTGCATGTGCAGAAGAAAGAAGGAAAAGAAGAAAAAAAAAATTGGTGAAAATACAGTCATCGTTTTTTTCGCATACCATTTTCAATCGGTGTTAAAGTGATTTTAGAATAGCTGCAACAATTACAATTATTTACCTTCAAATTGACGATTTTAAATTTGAGCCGCACATAAAAATTTGTGTCATAGTATTTTCTGCAAAATAATGAATGATGAGGTGTGAAATATTTAGTGCTTCTTTGCCCTTTGAATGGATTGTGGTGATATGAACATGTGAGTATACTATGTAAAGTCTCTGTCACGATATAAGATAGTTAATTTACAAAAATTGATTTCACATCGGAAAGGAATTTGCTTTAGCACAATAATAACAAAAATTTAGAGATACCCTATGCTATGGACGCAATTGACTCATTTGATGATTAAGTGCGAAAAGCTTGGAAACGGTTTGTGGTCGGTAGGGCATATTGTACTTTCGATTACACCTATTCTCGAGCGATTATTCAGTCAAGTCTGGTGATTATTGAATTCAATAATATATTTACATATGTACATATGTATATGCTTTCTTGCTACTTTTTCTTATGGGTATTAACTACAGAAGAACAAACATTTTGAAAAATTCAGAATTAGTAGAAAACAGATTATAGACTTTATGCACATTGGATGGGATTTGACATTACCTATATGTACTAGACATTTGTATTTAAACGGTTAGCTCAAAAATTGCCGATTATAGAAAAATTTCCAATTTAATCACCTAAGTAATATAGTATTGTTAGTATGGCATTAGGAATGTAATACTGGTATGAAATTTCAGAATACAAATAGAAAATTATACTCGCGCCGTACACAAATATTTAAGTAATTTGTGGTGCAGTGAGCATCCAAATAGATAAATACATATAGACGTATATTCCCAATTGGGAAATGTTAGCAGTGGTAAGGGATGATGCTAGCAAATTTTCCTAAGATTACATTCAACTGAAGAAATTTTCAATGATGCATTTCGTTACCTTGTAAGTTGGCTTACCTCTTCTCTTATCGTTTCGCTGATATGGTCTAGTTTCCAACTAGATATGGTCCTACATTCATAGTAATATAGCGATCTGAGCATAATGTTATCGTTTATATAGTATAGTTATGTTGTGTATGTGTTTGTATTGATTTCAGTAAAGTACGTACTATTATACCATAGTACGTATGTGTATGCATTTGTGAAATATCATAACTCAAATAAACATCGTACATATGCTACATTCTTATTTGTATGCATACATGCATGTGCAAATAAATGCACAAAAGCAATACAAACAGTGTCAGATAATATATTAAATAAATAATATCTTGTTTTGAAATGATTTAAAAGATTAAATTGTGCATAAAATGTTGTTAAAATAACAATTGATAATAAATTTATAGATTTATAGTAAAGCGTTATAGCAGATAGCAAATAGAGAATAAAGAGAGAATAAAAAAAAAAACAATAAGAAAACATGTGAAACCCGAAAAAGCCACGTTCTTCTTCTATCTTAATGTAAGTAAGTTTATTTTCGCTATATTTTATAGAACTTTTATTTTACACATAATAAACTGAACAAAAAAATGTTTTTTTTCTGCGTTTGTGTGCTCTCATGAATAAATAATTAAAATAATGAAAGAACGAACATTCATACATTTTCGTATGCGAAGTATGTTTGTGCATTAACATGGTTCTTAGCGCTAATAGTTAAGATACACTCGAATCTAATTGTCAATTGTTAGCGATATTCGAAAATGGACTGAATCGGAGAAAAACATCAAGCTGATATCAGTACATACCATTGGGCGTGCTGAATCGACGAGTTCGAAAATAGGCGAATAAATCGACGTCTACCTCTGATACAAATTTATGTTCTCAACTTTCCATGGAAATTCTCTTTCTTTTATAAAAATTTTCATTACACTTCAATAATATTAGTTTATGAAATTAAAATTAGCTTTCGATTGACCCGATCTTCATTAGTTGTTGGTTTTAATTAGAAGAAATTTCCTGGGTCCGCTGCATAAGGAGCCATTTTGGCATTTGACAGTCGGCTGTGCTAATAAAGATTCGACACGAAACTATGACACATATTAATAACCGTGTTTTATTCGACAACTCACTATTATTGTGAGAATCAAACGACAAAGAGGCTAAGGTTCCTAAACAGAGTTGTCTTCCTTTTCCTTTTCTTCTTACTTTTAATATTTTTGAAAGAACAAAATTTGCAATCACATAAGATTCCAACACATCAGCATCGAGTTTCTTGAGTAACCAGTGATCAAACTAGACTAAATGGTGCGTAGCATCTAAAGTTATTTAATTTACACCGTTCAAATATAGAACAAAGTTTACATAAAATATTAAAAACTATAAAATATGTAAAAATGTGTTGTTTAAAAAATTGGTACCTTTTCAGAACCTTTACAAGAGCATATTTGTATTCTTAATATGAACACCGGAATATACTAGGTGTACAAGCTTAAATCCGCTGTTTGCTCGTAGATGGCGTTAGTGAGCATATTGAGCTATTATCGACTGTGAATATTTTTTTTATGAGTTCGACACCTGTTTACATCAATTAGTAAACATCATCAGTGATTTCATACAACAACATCATTTTTCTTCGTATAATCATGTCTAGTTTCGTGCCAGAAAAAGAGCATATGCGTGAGGTTCTACTTTTTTGCTTCAATTTGAAGAAATCTGCTGCTGACTCGCATCGAATACTTGTGGAGGCCTATGATGACAGTGCGCTATCGGAAACCACTTGCAGAGACTGCTTTCGTGGGTTCAAAGAAGGCCATTTTGACATATACCCAGAGAAGTTGAGGACCATGATTTACAGGCTCTTTTGAATGAGGACGACACCCAATCGCAAAAAATGCTTGCCGAACAGTTAGATGTTACTCAACAAGCCATTTCCATACATTTACGAGCCATTGAGAAGGTTCCAAAATTTGGAAAATGGGTACCCCATGAATTGAACGATAGGCAGATGAAGCGACGCCAAAACACATGCGAAATCTTGCTTGCTATAAAAAAGAAAGTCGTTCCTGCATCTTGTGGTGATTTGCGATGAAAAGTGGATATACTTTGAGAATCCTAAACGAAAAATATCGTGGGTCGATCCCGGCCAACCAGCAACTTCTTCTCCAAGACCAAATCGCTTTGGACGCAATATTATACTGTGCGTTTGGTGGGATCAGTAGGGTGTCATCTACTACGAGCTGTTGAAACCTGGTGAAACTGTCAATGCTCACCGCTACCACCAACAACTAATGAAATTGCGCCATGCTTTGGGTGAAAAAAGGCCTGGTTATGAACAGAGACATGAGAAGCTGATTTTTCTCCACGACAACACCCTATCGCACACGTCAAAACTGGTCCAAAACTACTTGGAAACACTCAATTGGGAGGTGCTACCTCATCCCGCTCGCCGAACAGCACTTCGACTCGTATGAAGACGTCGGAAAATGGCTTGACGAGTGGTTTCCCTCGAAAAATGAGGAATTATTTTGGCATGGTATACACAAATTGCCCGAGAGATGGGAAAAATGTATAGCTAGTGAGGGCAAATACTTTGAATAAATTAATTTTTGGCTTTCTATGAAAAAAAAAATGTTTTTTTTTACAGAAAAACAGCGGATTTAAGCTTGTACACCTGGTATTCAATATTTTTTGAATAGGATTTTGACCATTTGTTTCGATAAATAAAAAAAAAATTGATAGTTAAGAATCACCTTAACGTACGATACATATGTACATCTATGTATATACCATACATATCGTTTTAAATAATATCACTATTAAAAATGTAATTCCACATAGAAAGACGTATAAGTCAACTTTGATAAAATATGATATTAATCATAATTAAAGGAGAATAAGTAGATAGTAATAAGTGTTTTATTACAAGCACATGTGTGTACACTTATGGATTGTGTATACTGACGTATACAATATAATGTATTTGTAATAAGCCAAAAATATACTACTTACTAGTAAAATTCGCGTGAGTCATTTGGCGGTGACGCGATTGGCAACACGATGATTACAAATACATAAGTGTATCGGCCTTTTAGGAAGCCGAGCACATATCGTACCATCATTGTCTATAATGCGTATGCTATACACAAAAATGTAAGAACATTCTTGGAGCCGGTGTCCTTCATTGAAGTGTCAAGGCAAATAAACAAGCGTATGAGTGGTATGTAAGAATACTCTATTCGCAAACAGTTGAAAGTCTTGCTATGTAATTTTCTATTTGTTTTTATGAAATATATTGTTTACGCCCATTTTTGTAAAAGATGATTGTACAGGTGTAGTATTAATGCGTTGGCTTTCAGTGCATGAGGTCATTTATTCGATCCTCGAACGCTAAAATTCAATCCAATTTTTTGATACATTATGAACAAAGAGAGTATTCTATTTGCACTTATTTACTATTTCTGCATTGAGTTAGGCACATGAGTTTTTCTTCATATATTGTATTGGAGTTAACCCATATGTAACATGTATGCAGGCTACATTGCATTCTCTTAGTGTAATTTGGTGTCCTTCAGTTTTCAGTAATGTAATCATAATATTGTATTTGTACAACTGTATTAACTACTAATTCACACGCATGCTCCTTTTAGTTTATTTCTTTCAGACATGCAGCAAGTAACTGTATCTATGTCGTACATATTAATGAATTATTTCTTTCTAACATATACCTAATATGTAGCATTTATTTTAATTTTGCAATAGAGTGCGATTGAGTTTCGAATTCGAATTACCAAATATTGTATATGAGAACTTATACAATGGCATAGTGTTTCGTCAATAATATATATTAGCTCACTAACGTAGCCAGGTGGGAGAAGGGTAGCAGGGCGATAACTGCTCCCTTCGCAGATCTAATAATTCATTAACTAATTTATATAAAGTTTAAGGGTTATCTCCGTTAGTTGCATCAGACAATATTTTAAATTTGTTTTGTTTTGATTTATTTCTACGAAAGATATGAAATGGCGTATAAATTTAAAAACAACTGAATTGGCAGTCATTGAGCATAAAATAAAATTAATTAGTTCTTACATAAATAAAATAAAAAGTAAATATATGGCACTTATAGCCCACGAAGGTCCATTTGGCCGAGCTTCTCTTCCAGTACTGTTCTGCGTGTTAAGTTTTAGGACAGCATTAGAAGGGACCTACTTATATTAGCCGGTTCCGAATGACAGAACCCTTGTGACATCACCTTTTCTGAGCTCTATCACAGAGCTCTTTTTCGTGGCAAATTGCTACTGCGGGAACAATTTCCAATTGCTGCCCGATATGTCTCTTAACGATATTAAAGTTGTGCTTCAGCCAGGGTTTGAATCCACAACCAATGGTTCAGATGACCAACGCACTAACTACACAGCCGACTTATATAGTAGAATGCTTATTAAAAATCATAAAATTTTACCAGATGGAGGTATAGAAAAGTATTGTATATTGTTGGTCGTCGTCTGATCGTCTATTTATCGATTTAATTATATTCTTCGATTGTACTTCTTGTTCCTTTTTATAAATAAACATTGACAGGAAGTCATTGTTCTTTGGCGTGCATTTTGTTTTGGAGTAGGTAAAAAAATGTGGAACTAATTTAGTGAAAAATTAAATGTTTGGCCAATTTCGTTGCACTGCAGGGTACTTATATACATAATATTGTACAGGCATTAGAACGGTTCAAATTTGTATTGAGAAAATTATTAAATTACTCGGATTTTAAATTTTGCCAGTTTTTTGGAGAAAAATGTGTCGGATAAAACAATTTATGAGCAACACTCATGGCAATTATTGCCTTTGACGTTACGAATAGTAGTAACGATTTATTTGGGTATTTATACTCTGCTCGTACGATACAATATTCACCCGTGCATGACTCTACTACGTACTATCTTAAACGTTAACGCTTCTTTGTTTGCAACGCATTGATGCTAATGATGACGCCACATAATAAAAGAACTCCCGCTAAGACTCATTCGATATGTATGTGCCTATACATTGGCCTGAAACAGATGCCGACTACCAGGCGGGTGGCTGAGTCATTTTGCATATTATTGAAACAACAGCATGTCATTACAAATGTTTTAAAATGAGGATGATATCGTTTATGGATATTTATTTTAGTGTAGCTATTTTTATATGATGTCATAGATGATAATATTGGATACTTGTAATATCAAGTTCATCTTTTATGCTGATTTCATTATTCAATAACATTTCACACTATTTTGTTATTGTTCTATTTTGTTTCTGCAGCAGGGAGTGAGTGAGTAATTGCTATGTTCTGCATTTACAATATAATTTTTTTTTTAAGTTTCAGAAATAAGTTATAATCGAAATGTGAAAGAATTACGCAATGAATTAAGTTTTGGTGGAAAAGAAAAGTAAACTCGAAACGTTGTTATAAGAAATATCATTACACGGTGATAAAAAAAATTGAATGTACTTTTCAAATGAAGGCTTCAGGTTTTGTATAATATCAGAAAACGTTATCGGGTCTTTTTCAGCCGATTCGGAAATATGATCTGGTGATCGTTTTCAAGGAATTCTACAGTCTTAGTAACCTCATGTGACTGACTCTCCCCTCATCCAATATCATTTCATCACTTTAGGAGTAGGTAGTTGCACAACCGAATTCAGTAAACCACTTCTTAACCATATTTATTAAGCCAGGATGAGCACACGAAGTTCTATTTTTCCATTTTCATCGAATTCAGGAGGTTGTCTGCTTTGAATGGCTGTCAAACATAAACTAAACGCAGCTTGCTCAAAATTTGTCGATAGTCTATTAATAGTTGGTAATTGTCGGGAGAAGTGTTGCGTTTAAAGCAGTGGAAATTCAAAATGGTACGGACTTATGTAAGAGCCCTCGTACGTAGTAAATATTTATTGGGTAAATAAATATTTATTTCTTTCACTTTCGTCGTAGTCAATTGAAAACTTTAACGCAACACAACGACATAACATATGGAACATTTGTGATATTGCATTAAAAAGGAATACGTTTAAATCATTTTTCTCCCTAACAATTTTGTGAATACTGCAAATAATTGCCAAATATAACAATAATTTGTGTGTTTTTAAATCAATTTTGAAAAGTCGAATATTTATTGTGGCGAAGCACAACGCTTTCGGGGTAACATTGAAGGCGGGAATTCATGATTCCGGGATTAGCATCGCTAATACTTACTCTTTTACAATATACATATATATATATATATATATATATATATATATATATATATATATATATATATATATATATATATATATATATATATATATATATATATATATATATATATATATATATATATATATATATATATATAGATTTCTTTCGAAAGCATTTGAATAATACAAATTTTCAAAGATATAACAATTGACCTCTAAAATAATTTAGATATTCACATACATATGTTATATATGTACTTACATTTTTAAGAGGCACGGTACAACTTGAAATGTATGCCATTATCACAAATTTCATACTATTAGATTTAATAGCACATACGAGTACTCATGTGCACATATGCGTACATATGTGTTTATTTGTATACGCAAAAATATATGTGTCAATATATATTGTACTTGAATGACTCAAATTGAGTGCATACGTAACTCTCAAGTATTTAGATAACTTTTATATATCCCCAATGTAATACCTATTATTGAAGTAATGGAATTATTGGAAAGACCTTAAATAAATTTGGCAATGAAAGAGAAATATGCAGCTTACTTTCTATCGCTCTCTCTTTCTCATATCAACGAATTTCTCAAATGACGGCCAATAAATTTCAAGTGTGAATTGAGACTTCTGAATTTATTTGATATTCTTATTATAATATTTATAATAATTCCTAATTAAAAGGTTATCGCTTTAAACTGGTAGAATTTATGTTGTTATTACTTGTTTCGGTGTACCAGTTGATATATGCATAAATTTATAAAAAAGCACTCTTATAAAATACGGAAAGCGTCAATTATTAGTGTACTTATGTATGTAGTTAAAATTATAGGTTTGTCTCAATGCCAATGGCAAAGCGAACAAATTAAACAGAACCTGCTAGTGACAAAGAAACAAACAAACAAACAAACGAACAATCCCAATAAAGCTAAAAAGTCAAATAGCGACTACGTATTAGAAGGTGTGTAAGAATAGAGATAAAATTTGTGTTTATTGAAAAAAAAAAAAACTAAGTTAGTTTTTCAACGTAGAAATAATTTTTTTGGAAGTCAGCAAAATTGTACGTAATACAAGTGCATGGAGATAAGTACAATGTAGTGTACGTGTGAGTTGGGATTTTTCTCGATGTGTTAATGATATTCGAAAATCGTCATTTTATGATTGCGACTGAGAAATTTATATCCAAAATACATTTTCATATTACACAGCTTATGCGTAATACGATGGATCATTTTATGTCTACGTTCAGTCTTATGAATAATAATATTCCAATATGTGTGCACATTGTGCGAGCCGAAAAAGTCTTCACTGCTGTAGAGGTGATTGCGGATTCGTCAAGAAACCATCACTTTATTGGTCGTGCCATTTTTGTGACCGAATCATCTCAAGAAATCTGTCTGTTTATTTCAATATCAGTGAAAAGAGTGATTGCGATTTTTATTCACAGCAAAATATCATGATAGTAGAAAAATGACCACACGTACAATGTTAGCAAAAAATCACCAGCCGCTAATTCTGTTCACTAACAGCGAAATATCGTATTAGTAGAAATATCACCAATCACTGTTATTGTTGACCAGCAGTAAAAAGCACTATAGCGATTTTGTTCACTAACAGGGAAATACCATATCATATTGTTGACTAGCAGTAGCAAAATCACTATAGCGATTTTTCAAGCAGGGTGATTAAATCACTGATAGTGAAAAATCACTCATCACTAGTGATCAGCTAGACCATGTGATTTGACTCCTTTGGACTATCTGTTGTGGGGATTCGTCACTTTATGCTGATAGACCAGCTACGATTGATGGCCTAGAAGTCAATATTTGACGCATTATTAGCGAGATTAGCGAGGCCGTTATTCCGACGGGATGATCTTCATAACGTCCAGTTGAAGTTATTGTCCGAAATTATTTATAAACATTAAATGTCATAAAATTAACTAATTAATAAAGCAAAAATATTGGACACTTCGTTGATTACTTTGCATTTAATAAACAAAAAATAGCATTCTACCTCTAAGGGCCAGTTTTTCAGTGAGATTTCAACGTTTCATCCAATCTAGCTGGGTTAAACTTAGTTTAATATATCAGTTGTTCAGCTGTCTGTTCTTGTATTTCAGTGCATCTGTTCATGCTTGCACAATTTCTCACAGACAATTTAATTTATTTTAGTACAATATACACTTTTTCCATAATTTAGAAACCGATTAGAGAAATGCAATCGTGAAGTTAATTCAACGGGTTAAAATTAGGATTCGGATTTATGCACTTCAGGTTTGATGATGGCCTATGAGAATTCATTAATTCAACTACAATTTAACTACACACTCTAACAATTTGCAATACAACCTTACTGCCTAGTTTACTCTGTTTTTTCATTATGATTGTGTTGTAAATACGAATACTTATATGCAAATTCTTAAATACACCCTGAGGTAATATTGTAACCTTAATTTGGATTTAATTGCGGCATTAATAAATTCATTTTTCTTTATAATTGTTTAACAAAATTTTTTCTACCCGAACAGATGATATGTACATTCGACCGGGTAACGAAAAAAATGTTGACAAAGTCCCAATATTTTTGAAAATTTATAAAAAAAATTGCAATATTTTTAATTAATTTTCGATTTCGCCTTTGTGATATCTGAATTTATAGGTACCCTCTGAATATAGTTCAAAAAGTTCAAAATCTAGATAATTGAAATATTGTTTTCAGAAACATCTTATTTACTTCATACACAACGACTATGCATCTGGATAAATATCATGAGAAAATACTTATTTGTAGACAGTGGCGTAGCCAGGATTTTGGCAAGGGGGATAAGGAAAAAATTTTTAACGAATGATTTTTAAATATATATATATATATATAAGATCTTTGGTGGCGTTGGTGGCGAGTACCGAATATGGTACAACCATGAGCTGTACGAGCTGTATGCCGATATTGACATAGTAAAGCTCATCCAAATCCTGCGGCTGCGCTGGCTAGGTCATGTCGAGCGAATGGAAGAACACGCTCCAGCTAAGAAGGTGTTATATTCGGAACCCGCTGGAGGACGACGCAGAAGAGGAAGACCTAACTCCGTTGGAAAGACCAAGTACTGGAGGACCTGACGGCGCTTGGAATTTCTAACTGGCGCCAGCTAGCGAAGAACAGAGATGGCTGGCGAAGCATGTTATATTCGGCCTAAATCGATATTCGGTTGTTATGGCCACATATGTAAGTAAGTTATTTTTATTTTTTAATAAGTTCATCGGACAAGGGGGCATCTATCCCGTGAACCTCTCCCCTGGCTACGCCGCTGTTGGTAGATAATGTATACCATGCTATAAGTGTGTTGGTTATAAAAATAATAAAATTATGACGAAAAAACTATTTTTGCAATTTTAAAGCAATACTATGGGTGAATATATTTCCAGTCCTACAAATTTCTTTAAGTAATCTTTCAAAATCTGAGTGCCCTGCTTGTATCCTGCCCACCTTTTCAAAATCAATCTTTCAAAATAAGTGTGATTTTTTGAAACATTTGTTTTTTATTTATGGAATCCGACCCAGTTTAATGTATGCTATACCATATGACCCGTCCGTATTAATAAACATGATTTGCGCATGCGTAAATTAATGCAAACACGTAAAAGGCGTATAAATATTGTTATTTTACTAATTTTTTTATTATTATTATTTGTTTAATTAACTTGCTTCTTTATTATTTCTTAGACTTTGGTTCTTTTTTATAGTGTTATTTGTGCTAAGTAGCTATCATGGGAAAATATTAAGTTCATGATTTATTCCTATGTATACTCGTATGGACATATATATACACTTTTTTATAGCTATGTAGCAAATATTATTAATTATTTTATAATTTTCTACAATAAAAACAGTTACAGTAATTTTCCTCACAGTCTCACAATAAGAGAGAAGTATGTTAGCGATGGACCAGAGTAGGCACATAATATGGTTTTTTGGTCATTGAAGTCGAATCCATGGTTGGACTTCTGCCATCATCTTCTCTTTAATACGTATTTTAAATTAAAACTTATAGCATAGACAGACAGCAGCGTTAATCCGGATTACCGGCGCACTTAATCCGAATAAAATATTAACCTGACAGACGGCAGTATTGCGGATTAACTAAACGGCTGATTACAGTTTTATTAGGTCTGCTCCCTTACATTACTATCACTATAAATTTCTGTCATCTGTCACTCTCGATATGAGAAAATCTACAAGTAGTACGTGAACTGAAAACTATCCGAAACTTGTAAATTGACATTCACAGTTCGTAATTGACAGCTGGATTTATTTGTTCGCTAACGCTTTTCTTTCAAATTTCTTTAAGTAATCAATTTTCAGCAGTGTTGCCATCGCAAATTGCCCTAATCCTCTTTTATTTTGAGAATTAACTCATAGAGTTAATGCGGATTAGCTGCAGTTAATGCCCGAGTTAATTCGGATTAACTCGGTAATCCGGAACTAGGCTGCCGTCTGTCTATGCTATTATGTGTTACAGAGTTTGGAAAAAGCCCCAACTCAACGATCAATCTTTCCAAAAGAAGGTTTTCGAAAACGGAAATCCATATAAAAAACTGGAGAAGGAAGTGGAGTTGGACGACTTATGGTAGGTTTCTAAAGCCCTTCTGAAACCTACCTATAAATATAATTATATGTGTATGTATATATAAGATTTTTACTGTAATATACGGGTGGAATTTTAATGCTTTTAATGATATATGAAAATTTATTAAATTAAGAAGCAAAATTAACAAATGCGTATATAATATTGATACATGATTAATTATTGCCATGTAGACACTCGCATATGTATGCGTTTTCTTTGAAATAATTTCTTCTATAAAGCTCATAATTGGATATACGAAGTTTTCATAAGCCGGACACACATAACACCCGCATATCTGTTCGATTCTAACCCACTGTATGGTATTTTATAGTCATATATATAATGAATATCTGTATGCATAATTGAAATACATACAGTGGAATGGAACTTAGTACCTAAAGCAAATTCAAAATTAAGTCTTATGGGGGTAATGTTCTATTGTTGTACTGAATCGTTCTTTTAGACATCATATTCTATCTCATACAAATAAGTATATCTGTATGTATGTATATATGAGACAAATATTCAGAATACGACTGCTTACACTGAGAAAATTTCATTCAATTTGCTAAAGTGTAAGAAGATATATATTTGGTTTCGTAGAATTATGAACTCTCTTAGACTCTGGACCTTCCTATCATTGAGAAATTAGCTTGCTGTCTGAAATATATCGGAATTAAACATTGCAAGAAATATTTCTAAAGAGATGATGATTCGCACATCTCTTTCTAAAAAAATACTATTAAGTTGGCAGCTAGTGTACTTAAGACCTTGCCTTATTTCGCACTAGCGACTTTTTTGCTTATTTGGATACGGCCGTAAGGTATAATTTTGTACAGTGTTGACACATCTATCATAAAGAATTTACACAATATGTGTTTAAGCAGCAGTAAAGAATACCGTAAGAGTATTTTCTATTTATTCTCCGTTTATAGAATTTTGCCTGAAATGTACGGGAACAAATCTGAAATTGAAGAGCATCACACTCTCTCCAATGTACTACTCGTACTATGTGTATGAATGCTTATATACCCACACACACACACATAAATATGTGCATAAGTATTTAGTACAAACGCCATGTACCCGAGGTTATTAATGCAGCAGTGAAGTTTAATCCCATTTATCCGTCTATGTAAAGAACAAGTATAGAATGCAATTTTTCAAATTCACTTTCAATGTGCTGCAAGAACAAAATATGAAGGAAATACCACAACGAGAAGAAATTAAAGACGTACTAAAATGGGTAGTATGAAAGAAAGGGCGAAAGTATCAGGGCGACACGTGCGTTTACGCATATGTATTATATATGCTATGCGACTTCATGTGATGAGGCATATCTAATTAGAAAACAGTTGAATTTATTGCAGTTTCACAAAAAAAAAAAAAATTAAAAAAAAAAAAAAAATATATACTTGTTTCTGATTTTAACAATTGACAATAATTTTATATTTGGTCGTTACAACGTTATTTCGTTTTTTTCTTATCTAATTATTATTAGTATATTTACAACAAAGTTTATTCACTTAAGCATATACGATTTGCTTTGGCCACTTTTTACTATTTTTACGTAAAATTAATTGTTATATCCTCATAGAACTTCTACTGTACACCATTTCGGGGAGATCTGAACTGATAGAAACAAATGGTAGTTGGATTGTGCAAGGTCAGAGCTAAAATGAAAATGCTTCAAAACTGCTCAATCAAGCTTTGGTATGTCTTGGCATATCAAGTACTACACAGTTTTGTAACTCTTACTTACTTACCATAACAACCGAATATCGATTTAGGCCGAAAATAACATGCTTCGCCAGCCATCTCTGTTCTTTGCTAGCTGGCGCCAGTTAGAAATTCCAAGCGCCGTCAGGTTCTCCAGTACTTGGTCTTTCCACCGGAGGTTAGGTCTTCCTCTTCTGCGTCGTCCTCCAGCGGGTTCCGAATATAACACCTTCTTAGCTGGAGCGTGTTCTTCCATTCGCTCGACATGACCTAGCCAGAGCAGCCGCTAGATTTTGATGCGCTTTACTGTGTCAATATCGGCATACAGCTCGTACAGCTCATGGTTTTACCTTATTCGGTACTCACCACCAACGCAAATGGGTCCAAAGATCTTGCGTAGGACTCGAAAACTCCAAGCATTCGCTCATCCGAGGTGGAAATTGTCAAGGCTTCAGCGCCATATGTTAGGACAGGCATGATGAGAGACTTGTAGAGAGTAGTTTTCGTTCTTCGAGAGAGGGCTCGACTTCTCAATTGCTTACTCAGCCCAAAGTAACACCTGTTAGCAAGAGTTATCCTACGCATTATCTCCAGGCTGACGTCATTGCAGTTGTTGATGCTGGTTTCAAGATAGACAAAGTCCCTTACTACTTCAAAAGCGTAGTTGTCAACAGTGACGTGCTGTCCAAGATGCCGGGACTCTTAGTTTGTTGACACTAGATACTTCGTTTTGCCCTCGTTTACCGTAAGACCCATCCGACGCGACTCTCTTTCCAACTCTGAGAATGCTGCACTGACTGCTCGTATATTCATGCCGATTATGTCAATATCGTCGGCATACGCTAACAGCATGACATTTTTGTTGAAGATAGTGCCATTATGTCGTAGATCAGCAGCTCGTATTATTTTCTCCATAATAAGATTGAAGAAGTCGCACGATAACGAATCATCTTGTCTGAAATCCCGTTCGGTACTAAACGGTGCGGAGAGATCCTTCCCAATTTTCACTGCACAACGGGAGTTATGCAGTGTCATTCTAGAAAGTCGAATGAGCTTTGCAGGAATACCGAACTCAGACATTGTTTCGTAGAGGTAATCCCTTACCGGACTGTCGAAAGCGGCTTTATAATCAACAAATAGGTGGTGTGTGTTGATCTTGTTTTTTTGGGTCTTCTCCAGGATTTGGCGCAGTGTGAAAATCTGGTCGATGATGGATTTACCAGGTCTGAAGCCACACTGATACGGTGCAATCAGGTTGCTGAGCATAGGCTTCAATCTTTCACACAATATGTTCGATAGAACCTTGTATGCGATGCTCAGGAGACTTATTCCACGGTAGTTGGCGCAAATTGTGGGGTCTCCTTTTTTATGTAAAGGACAGAGAACACTGAGTCTCCAATCATCAGTCATGCTTTCATCCGACCATATTCTGCTTATGAGCTGGTGCATGCAGGAGAACAGCTCATCGCCTCCGGTTTTAAACAACTCGGCAGGCAGGCAATCAGCACCTGCAGCTGTGTTATTCTTCAGCCTTAAAATGGCCATTTCAACCTCGTCATAGTCGGGCGTCATCATCTGTAATCGCGGTTATCGGGCAATCACCTCCACTAGCGGAATTGTTCGTAGCATCGCCATTCAATAACGTGGAGAAGTATTCCCTCCATAGGCTCAGTACACTCTGGACATCCGTAACCAGATTCCCATTTCCAGCACGACAAGAAGAGGCTCCGGGATTTAAACCTCCACTCAGGCGCTTGATCTTTTCGAAGAATTTTCGTCTCATTCTTGCCGGTACACATCTCTATCTCCTTATACTCGCGTCTTTCTTGTTCTCTTTTCTTGCGCCTGAAAAGACGTCCCTCTGCACTCCTTCTCTCTCTGCACCGCTCCTTAACAGCTCGCGTTGCGCCTGCACGCAGGGTTTTTCTGTAGGTAGTAACCGGTAGTAACCGATTACCTCCTCGGCAGCAGTAGTCATGGAGTGGGATATATGTGTCCACAGTGCGCATGTATCATCAAGTGGGGGAGTGTTCTGTCTCTGGTGATCGCAGCTTTCTGACGTCGAGCTTTCTCTGTGTGGGACTTCTCTTGTTATTTGTTATTTGCGACTGTGCTTTACATAAATTCCAATTCTTTACTTCTGTAATACTGAATCTTAGATATCTTACACTATGACAGAGACAAAAGAAAAGTTTTTGCCCTGGAGGTTGGCGTGTTTTTTATCCGATTTTGCACCATTCTACAGCTCGATGACAGACATTCAGACATATATGGCTAAATCGACTCAGATCGTGATTTTGATTAATAATAGTCGTATTTTATTCAACAACTCGGTATCTTTGTTCCGTTATGCGTAATGTTTCCTAAGCCGAGTTAATTTGATATTTAATTTTATATAGAAATTTCAAATAGAACAAATAATTTTGTTGCAAAATTCTTCCTCTAACGCGCTAAGCTACGGTGGGTGCCGTACAGTAGAAAAAATGAAAATAATTGGAAGCACTGAACTAATTGTACTCTAAAACTAAAATGTACTCGTTAAGGATAGCACCTTTGTTGTTGTTTTGCCATATATGTAGGTGCCATTTATCGCGGTGCCAGCTGAGCTGAGTGGCTAATATATTGTATGTACGAGTATATGTATATACTTTTTTATATATGTCATCTTTCCTTGTGGGTGTTACAAACGGAAGCACCAACTCAAAATGCTCTTAATTCTTTGAGTGTAGGATATAAAACAAAATTTAATTGAAGATGTGAATGAACTTCTTAGCTTAATTTCAGTAAACTTTATTGAAGACGTTCTTTCGTGGAAATTTTAAAACAGCAATCAACAATATTGCCTAGGTTCATGATAGAGAGCACCTTCATTAGTAGTAATGTAGATAGTTTTCATAGTGAATTATATGTTTATGTGTTAGTTAAAATATTCTGTCTTTATTCTTTATTTTGTTTTGCGATTTGAATTAACAAATTTGATCTTAATCGCTTTTATAATGTTTACTATTATTAGAATCTGTTAGACCTTCGTACTTATGTTACTTGAAATGAAAGAATTGATAAATAAAATAAATAAATATTTATCAGAAAGAACTCTCTTTATGTAGGTTCTTGAATTCAAACAAAACCAGTAGGAGCCTTAATATAATTACTTTATCTGTTGATTTACTTTACCAATGGTGTAATGCAAAAATCAACAAAATATTGTGAATAAACAATAACAGAGCAATAACATCAAATAATGGAAAAATATATAAATAATATTGAAACGCTTAGTAGTTTAACGATAAGATATTACATACAATATATGCATGAGTATACATGAACTAGCCTTCTATAAGTATATATGTATGTAAGTATATTAGCATATATAACTACAATACAATCAAGTGTTGATTCGTATGTTGATCAACAATAGAAACACTATCAACTAATGGACGTAAACGGCGAGAGAAGCGATAGTGTGTTATACATTCAGTATCGTAGGGGAGTATTCGTTTGACAGGGGTCTAAAGATCATGTATGTAAATATTTACCGAAACTTTTAGAGTGCAAAGATCTTAGTTATAGCAAAATATGTAGAATAGTCTAGAATGCGGTTATGTACCAACAAGCGTTTATTGTGATATCACATTTCGATTGTGCCCAGTGCTGAGTAGCTTTAAGTAAGATGGTTTAGCAAAATACCAAGAACAGCCAATATCAACTCCATTGTACCACTTTCGGCGTGATTGTGAACTTTCATTTATTAATATAAAATTATCACAAAGTTAAATCAATGGCATATATTGGCCATTTTTCATATTACCATTTCCAAGCTTTCGAGAAGCTGTATGATTCCGTGCTCGCAGAACGACCGGTCTATAACGGCGAAGAGTTGGACAAAACGCTGTTTGATAGTCAGTCTCACTAGGATCGAGCGAACATATGGGGTTGCTTCGATCAATATCTTTATTTCACCGACGTCAGCCTCAGTTGGTTTTCTCGAGTCAGGAAAATCGTTGACACCAAAATTCTCAACTTGAATTCGGTAAACCATCTTTGAAGGTTTTTTTCCTTAATGAAATCATTTATTAATAATTCGATAATATAATTTTTCAAGTTCAACTGTTCCAAAGTCAATTAACCAATGTATGGCCTATTCTTCAAGCTTCGATTTCTCTGTCAACTTGTTGTGATCGACAAATTGAATTGAAAAGTTTGGTTTTTTGCCCATATTTTCAGTAAGAACAGCAAAAGTTGTGGTTGATTTGGAGTTTTGGTGTCGTACAAACACTACTTAACCCTCTACAGCCTCATACCGCCTTAAGGCGGGCAGTTTAAAAACCACTAACATTCAAATTTAAAATTGAATCGCTTATTTTGAAACAGTGAAAACAATATTTTTTGAAGTGATAAATTCAAAAATCGAATAATATACTTTATGTGGTCAAATCGAGAGAGAAAAATATTGGTGAGTAGCTAGTGATGTTATCTGTTCAGTCTAGTTGTTTTTTAGTGACAAATACTTGATTACGGTCCATATATTCGCTCGGGCAATCAGATGGCCTGTAGCCGTTATCAGGCTGAGCAGTGAAAAAAAATTGTGCATTTCATGGTTCAAATTGTACTTTAACTCTTAGTAGCTATGAGTAGAAATTTTTTTCAAACTGTATGAATCATTTATGTATTTCGCCAATCCTTGTTTATCTGAAGACTTTGGAAATTCATTCATTAGTGGCTATACGTTCCAATCGAATACCAAATTCAAAGCTGCCTTCAAATTCTGAATTAAAAAAAAAAAAAATAAAATCTAGGATTCTCTGTTGAGCACGCTGGACCTGTTTACGGTGTTGGCCTTTCAAATGTGTCTTGGAAAGATAACAAGCAAGTTCAGATGGTGTTTACTTATGCGGGGATTGAACAGTTGCAAAGCGAAACAAACTTTAAACCGACGATTACTCGATATCTTCGCACTGAGAAAAAGTACAAAGAAGTCCTCGTTCCAAAGTAATTCATGAGTACAATCGCCATATGGCAAGTATCGATTTTATGGAAGAACTCATCGGACGTTCACATTCGTATGAAATCATCAAAATATACCAACAGATTGTTTTACCACCACGTTGAAATGGCCATTGTTAATGCATACATTTTATACAGACCTATTAATCATTAATCCAAGGAATAAACAAACTCAACCCCGTGGTTTCCGATTTCAAACCGTTTGGTCCCCGAGAAAAAAAAAAAACATCCAAAAATATCATCTATGTACCTTCTGATCATTTGCATTACGTTGGAATGGAGCATTTCCCAAAAATTTTGTCTCGATCAGCAAAACGAACTAGTAACTTGCAGTTTGTATTTCTGATTTTCAATGCATATAATATAAATTTGCACTCCACACCGAACGGACAATGTTTTTACGATATTCTTCATAAAAATTGGGTCACTAGAGGGTTAATCAGCTTTCTAACAATTTTGCTTGACATTAGAACAGAATATGAACTTTAATCATTTAATTTCTGTTATTTGGTCAAATGTGGACTAGAACTGCACTGTCACTTGAAATATCAAAGTAAAATTCAGACCACTTGAAAAAACCTTTCCTAATATATGTATATCTAGTCGTCTAGATAATATTAACAGATATTGTATATTTTAAAAGAAATTAGCTGTAGCAGAATTGGTAAGTAGTTATACATTAGTAAATACAATATTTCGACATCAATAATTGATTTGTCGTAAATCAATGACAAAATTCTAACTGTTAATCCCACATATATATTTAAATAGTAGAAAATTTTATATGCGTATATATGTAGAAACTTGTTCATAGACTCGCCGATAGTGTTACTAAGTACATATGTACAATTATGTACAATAGTTGTCAACAGGTTACTACTTACATATAGAAATATTGCCAATTGCGGTATTACTTTATCTTAAATTACGTATATAAATCAATGCTCAACACGCAGTATTTAATATGAATCCATTCGAAAACTATAATATAATACATATTATACGCGTACCTACTATACAGAAAGCAAGTGATCAATGTTACGCCTACTTTTAAGATTTTCTTTTAGTGTTTTTCCAAACGGCAGCATTTAGTTTCATAATTTCTTTATCGTTTCATATATGGACGTATGTTACGTAGTACAAATATATCTACATATGTATTTGTCACTTTGTCGCTTTGTGATTCCGGCTTTTAACCTAGTTTTACAATTCAACAGTTCAGTCGGTTTACTTATCACAACTACGATATCAGACGCATTACGACAAATGTTATAAATGAAAGAAGTACTCGTATGCAAGCAGTAGGTATCATAAACAAGAGAATGTTTTTAAAAATGTTTTAAATTGTTGACTTGATGCGTCGCACAGTGGGGTGCATTCACTTTATACACAAGTTGATCATAAACATGATATAATAGTAAAAATAGAACTATGAACTTGACCTTTTTTTCTCAATCTGTTATGAATGAAAAGTGTGAATACTATTAAAATATATCAACGGGCATGCCTACGTCCGATATAAAGGAAAATTAATTGCTAAATTTATTCGAAGTGCTTCAAAAGGAGTGCGTCGAATAAAATTGTCCGTTACATTTCTTCCCATTGAAAGATTCAAAATCTAAAATTTTTATCTTAGTAGCTCTGATTTAAATGTCAGAAAATATTATGTGTCAGTTATGGACAATAAAAATCTTTTTAACGCGAATATGGCAAACGAAGTGGAAGTGCGAGAAAATATTATTGAAGTATTTCAAAAGCAATCTCACTGGTCATTTAAAAAAATTGCCAAGAGGCTAACCCTAAAACCATTTCTCGCGTTATTAAACGCTTTAAGGAAGAACCGCGTATTGATCGGAAGAAAGGCTCCGGTAAAAAGAAGGAACCACATCACCTTGAAAAGGCGAAGAATGTTGTGACAATTTTGAAGAGAAATCCAGCTTCTCTTCCATTACTGTTGTGCGTCTTAAATTTGGACAGTATTAGAAGGGACCTACTTATTTTAGCCGGTTCCGAACGGCAGAACACTTTACAGAGTTCTTTCAGAAGCTTTTTCATGGCAAGTTGTTACTGTCGGAAGAATTGCCAATTGCTTGCCGACAGGTGGGTACCATTCGAAAGAAAAATCTTATCGATATTAAATTTGTTATGCATCAGCTGGGGATTGAACCACAACCTACAGATCACAAGGCGAACACACTAACCACTGAGCTATGGCACCCACAAAAGAAATATGCTGAGCTAAAATTTCGTCAAGCAATTTGAATGCTGCATAATGGACGACGTGACTTATGTTTTAGCGGACTTTTTCCAGCTACCTGGCCAGGAATTTTATACGGCCGATTCTCGAGAAAATGTTGCTGAAATATTTAAAGCCAAAAAAATTACAAAATTCCCTAAGAAATTCCTTGTTTGGCAGGCAATTTGCAGTTGCGGCAAAAGGAGCAACACATTCGTGACATCGGGTACAATAGACCTCGAAAAAAAGATTGCCTCTATTTTTGTGCCAACATGAAGTGTCCACGTTTTTTTTGGCCTGATATCGCTTCATGTCACTACAGTAAAACGGCCTAAGAGTGGTTCCAAAATAAAGAAGTGATTTTGGTGCCTAGAGCAGTCAATCCACCAAACTGTCCAGAACTAAGGGCCAGTTGAGAGATAATGAGCTTTAGTAAAAAGGGAGATGAAGGCAACAAAAAAAGTGGCCAAAAACCTTCAAGACTTTCTGAAGAAAGTGGTATGCAGCAGCTGTGAGGGTGTCGGATACTACCATAAAAACATTAATGGAAGGGATTCCTGAAAAATAAGACTTTTTGTTAAAAAACAATAAATCCTGTTTTTGAAATCTAATAATAATTTTCAATATAAAATACTTTAGTTTATAGAAATCGGACCACTGATTCAAGAGATTTTATTATTTTTGTACCGGACAATTTTATTCGACGCACTCCTTATTAGACATCAATTTCCAATAATTTGAAAAAAAAAAATTGAATAAAAGTAAATATGTGGCACTCATTGGGCCCGAAGGGCACCTTGGTTCAACTTCTCTTCCAGTACTGTTGTGCGTCGTAAATTTTGGACAGTATTAGATGGGGTCTACTTATATTAGTCGGTTCCGAACATTCCTTTTTCTGAGTTTTGTCACAGAGCTCTTTTCGAAGCTTTTTCATAGTAAATTGTTACTGTCGAAGAATTGGCAATTGCTTGCCAGAGTACCATTCGAAAGAAAAATGTTTCGATATTAATGTTGTGCTTTAGCTGGGTATTGGACCCATGACCTACGCACTAACCACTGAACCACGTCAGATTTGATAATATAGATATAGATGTCAAAATTTCAGTGTCACTTGTACTAGAGGAAGATCTTGGGGTTGCCTATACGACGGCGTGTAAAAATATTGTAATTTTTTGATATTTCGCTGACAAAATTATTTTATTTAAAATAGCAATAGCAAACATTTTACAAGCACTCGTTTCTGGTATATTGCACTTTTAAAGTCTGAAGTTTTTTTTTTTATTTTTCATCAGCATATTAAGACCAATATCTGGAAATGGGTTGAAATCTTTTCGATATATTCTTCCAGCGAAGAAGCAAAAACCACCCACAAAATAAAACGTCCCCCGATACATTTAACTGCTATAGAAGACCAAATTAATTGTGTTTGGTGGTCACATGTCTTAAAAATTGCAATTTTTGCTCAAATTTTCAAGATCTAATATAATATTTCGAAAATGGTTAAAATTTTTACATTAATTGCTTCCTTTGCAATCATGCAATCATCATGATGACAATATAATTAACAAATAATAAATGCTTACACAATTTATTCTAACTTGATTTTCGGTACAATTTCGATGGTGAACATTTTCGAATTGATGTTCGAATGGTAATTCCAATTCCTTTCGGTTCTCAAGCATGATGTAATGGCTCGTCGAAGAGAGATAAGATAAGATAGATAAGAAATATATGCTTGGTTTGAAAATCTTTCGAAATCATCATTTATTATTTTGTAAGATATTCCAATCAATGCTACTTATTTGACCTCCATCAACATCCACCATTTTTCCACGCTACTGCTGTATCAAATGTGTAGGTATTTCTTGCGTTCATCGCCAACAATTTGCCCATTAAATGCCAATATCCGGTAATTCTATTTGTAAGTATACATATCGAAGTGTGCTCTTGATTACAATAATTTCGTTATTGATGATATTATTGTCGCTACTGCTTGTCTTTGTGTCGTGTTGTTTGTCTCTTTGTTGGTTTTTAACATGTTTTATTTTATTTTGTTGCAAATCAGTAAAATCGATCTTCAACATACATACTATAAATGCACATTAACATAATTTCACGTTATTATCAGCCGTATCACAGATGCTCCACACTACATACATATGGACATGTGTATGTTACATATACGAGTATATATTCGCCCAATATATTTTACTTATATTTATATAAATCTCTCACATTCAATCAACCAGTTCTTCTCATGTTGGTAGCCATAGTATTATTCTGTGTGCTGTGTTGGCAAGTAGTGATCATGCATGCTTTTGCGTTGTTAGCAACGCTGTCAGCTATTCTGTTGTCGCTAGTTAGCTAGTTAGTTAGTTCATTTTGTTAGCAAATTGCCATTTGTTACTTCTTGCTGATTGAATCGTTCATGTACGATTATGTGTTTGTATTGGAAAATTCTTACAGCTTGTCGGAAATTGTTTGTTTGTTTGTTGTATGTAGTTCATTAATTGTGTACATATATATGTATGTACATATCTATTACTAATAAATACAGGTGTGATGAAATTGTGTGCTTTTGCGTGTGTGTATCAATAACAATAATTAATAAAATTGCTTTTTAGAGAGAAAGTGACAAATAATCGCAATCGTAGTAGTCGTACGAGTAGTCGTATTTTTTCAAAATTAGAACATTCTTATTTAGTCATGAAATATCATTATTGTCTCATTTGTAAACATTTAATGTAGCCTACGAGTTGCCGTAGCTCAGTGGTTAGTGTGTTCGCTTTCTGATCTGTAGGTCGTGGTTCAATACCACATATTTATTTATTTTTTTTAGCCTACGAGTTATTAACTGACTAAAAGATGCAATATTTGAGAAACCAGTTAGGAATTGGTTGTAGTAGCAAAACACAGATACAATACGTTACTGTATGAAAGAGTCTACGTTGTGTTGTGATTAGTTTTACATATGCAAGCCTCGGAATTAATTTCTGTTTGAGAGATATGGGTGCTTTTCGTCCGATTGCGAATTCATAAGTTTGTGTTAGAATTTATAAGAATCACGAGTTCCGAATTCAACAGTAGAGATTTTATTATGAATGAACAAAAAATTGTATATACAAAATTAAAACGATCAATGTCAACAAAGTAGACACGGCAAATTTGTGTACAGTTGCCATTACGCTTCATTTTTATTTTCAACAGTCTATTCATTTTCATCCTGATAGATCTGTATTTATCATAGTTGTCGTGTGAAGTAGTCATATCTATATCGGTGGTGGTGGTTTCGATCACGAATGTATATGACTGTATATGATATATCTTTTTTTATCTTTTTTTTAAAATGTAATTAATGTCTATTTTGTAATTAACATTTTGAGGTACGAGGTACACTTTCTCTTTAGCTTTATTTGAAACAATGACGTCACAAGTGTCCAAGTGCTTTATATTCGAATTTCGAATATCACAGTGTACCGGAATTATGTTAGTCAGTTTAATTTATTCGACGATTTCATTGCTATGCATTTCAATATCTTCCTAAAAAAGAGCACGCTAAACGTGAGAGAGAATAAAATAATCGTTTAATAAAATTTTCTATGCAATTTATTGTAATTGGTTCACATTTTAAAAATAAGTGATATTGCATTTTATGATTGGTTCTAATTTCTGTGACAAATTCTTTGAAGAAATGGTGCCACTGTAGTTCTGTTAGTTTTAGTTCTGCCCTAAAATACATTACTCAATTTTCCTAGTATGCAGAATAACAAATTGTTGAAGTTTATTATCAAAACGACAATATGTTGCCGCCCCTAATTCAATGCCTTAATCATTTTACTTTATTAACCTTCTATTTTATCGGTTATATTACGTTATATTTAATTATAAAAACAATTACATCTTTCAAAATTCAGAGGATAGAACAAATATATACGTTAGGGTGGTTCATGAAAGACAATTAAACTACCAAAAGGGTACCAAATGTTGCATTTTGGTCTAAATAAATACAATGCTTAATGGATCCAAATGCAAAGCTAAAATGCTGTAAAAAAAATCTCCTTACAGTCGGCTGGGGCCTACCAAATTATACCCTGCATATGTAGAGGTATATATAAAAAGTTTGCTCGTATATCCATCCTTTTCTTTCACTACTTTGTATAGGACCTACATTAAGAAGCAGGCGTACCTCATCAATTTTGGAGGATCAATTTCTGCCTATAATACTAAACTACATAGGTTGCAATGGGTTGACCTAGGCGTATTAATTAGTAAGTTATGGGTGTTTTAATGTTTAAGATAAATCCGAGACTTTGTACGGAAGCTATATAAAAAGTGGGCGTGACGTATCTCTTTCTGGTATATCTAATTAATTTTTCAATATCAATCCACACCTTAAATTTGGTTGTCCTACGCTAAATGGTTTGTACGTTATGGAGCTTAAAAGTTTTAGTTTAATTCCCTCGACTTTGTATGGGAGACCTATGAAGGAGTGGGCGTGGCACACTGATTTTGTGCCAGATTTTTGCCGACTACGATATTAATTTAAGTGTCAATTATGGTTATTCTAGACAGAAGATTGCCGAAGTTACAGCTGTTTCAATTTAAAATTTGTATGGGGGCTACGATAAACAGTGGGCGTGGTGCGCCCATTTTCTGTGAGTCTAGTTTCTCGTACAATACTAATCCACATCTTAAATCTCGTTGTCCTACGCTAAATGGTTTGTAAGTTATGGAGCTTAAAAGTTTTAGTTTAATTCCCTTGACTTTGTAGGGGAGACTCATGAAGGAGTGGGCATGGCACACTGATTTTCTGCCAGATTTTTGCCGACTACGATATTAATTTAAGTGTCAATTATGGTTATTCTAGACAGAAGATTGCCGAAGTTACAGCTGTTTCAATTTAAAATTTGTATGGGGGCTACAATAAACAGTGGGCGTGGCGCGCCCATTTCAAGTGAGTCTAGTTGCTCGTACAATACTAATGCATACCTTAAATCTCGTTGTCCTACGCTAAATGGTTTGTAAGTTATAACCGGGAACATTTTTTTAATTTCCGCAACTTTGTATGGGAGACCCAAAAAGGAGTGGGCGTGGCACACTGATTTTCTGCCATATTATTTCCGACTACCATGTTAATCTAAGTGTCAATTATGGTTATTCTGGACAGAAGATTGTAGAAGTTACAGCTGTTTCAATTTAAAATTTGTATGGGGGCTACGATAAACAGTGGGCGTGGTGCGCCCATTTTCTGTGAGTCTAGTTGCTCGTACAATACTAATCCACACCTTAAATCTCGTTGTCCTACGCTAAATGGTTTGTAAGTTATGGAGCTTAAAAGTTTTAGTTTAATTCCCTTGACTTTGTATGGGAGACTCATGAAGGAGTGGGCATGGCACACTGATTTTCTGCCAGATTTTTTCCGACTATGATATTAATTTAAGTGTCAATTATGGTTATTCTAGACAGAAGATTGCCGAAGTTACAGCTGTTTTAATTTAAAATTTGGATGGGGGCTACAATAAACAGTGGGCGTGGCGCGCCCATTTCAAGTGAGTCTAGTTGCTCGTACAATACTAATGCATACCTTAAATCTCGTTGTCCTACGCTAAATGGTTTGTAAGTTATAACCGGGAACATTTTTTTAATTTCCGCAACTTTGTATGGGAGACCCAAAAAGGAGTGGGCGTGGCACACTGATTTTCTGCCATATTATTTCCGACTACCATGTTAATCTAAGTGTCAATTATGGTTATTCTGGACAGAAGATTGTAGAAGTTACAGCTGTTTCAATTTAAGAGAAGTACAGACACTTTGTATGAGAGCTATGCTAAAAAGTAGGCGTGGCTCAACCACTTTTGGCGAGGTTATATAGTAGTATAATATAATTCTATGTGTCAAATATCGTTGTCCCAAGTGGTATATTATGTGAGTTATAGCAAGTTAAAAATTTTGAAAATTTCGAGGTTAGTCGCTTTGAATGCTTGGTGTGGGCGTGGTTATTGACCGATCATGCCCAATATCAATCCGCTCCGTACCCTTGGATCATAGATTACTTATGCCAAATTTCATCGAAATAGCTCAATATTTACTCAAGTTATCGTGCGAACCAGCCAGGTGACAGACAGACGGACGGACGGACGGACATCGTTAAATCGAAAATTTAATCGACGCTGATCACGAATATATATCCATGTCTATATCTCCGGAGATTCCTTCAAGTGGACACAAACATCTGACCGAAATGAATATACCATGCATATTGCATTATGCAGGGTATAAAAAAACAAATATAAAGCAACTAAATAGCCCATAACTAATGCACAACAATATTGGAAGAGATATTCTGCCAATTATTACAAAAAAAAAAAAATAGTTTTCCCCCATGTGTAATTTATGGACAATTCTATTAATTTCAAGGGCATTTTAATGATGTTAAGTTTTCTTTTGTCAATTTTTCTTATGGTCATGTGGCATTATCATTGAATTACTTTGTATTGAGAAATAAGCAACAATCAATTCAACCAATGATTTATAAGTAATTGTATTTAAGTAGCCTACGCATTTTCATATATATTTTAAAGATATCAAATAGTATATAATATAAATGCGCATTTTTCATATATGCGTATACATAGTGGAGAGTCTATAGTATAGTAGTAGTGCATAGTACATATGTAGAAGCTATCATTTTCCGATTGAATTCTGCGATGCCTATTAAAAATTTGCTGGTGTTTGGACATACATTGCCGAAATTCTTTTGTTTATACCTTAATAAATAAACCATCGTCTATATGTATTATGCTATTTTCGAAGTTTTTCACCATGTATCGTAAAATGTAATATTTGATTCCTCAATTTCTAATAAGAAAATAAATAAATAAACAAATATGTGGCATTTGTAGTAAATTTTGCACAGTATTAGAAAGAACCTACTTATATTAGCCGGTCCCGAACGGCAGAACCGTTGTGACATCACTTTTTCAAAGCTTTGCCACAGAGCTCTTTTAGAAGGTTTCTGATGGCAAATTGTTATTGTCGGAAGAATTGATGACAATTGCTCGCCGACAGATGGCTAACGTTCGTAAGTAAAATCTTTTCGATATGAAAGTTGTGTTTCAGCCGGACATTGAACCAACGACATGCAGATCAGAAGTAACCACTGAGCTACGGCACCCACCCACCTCAGTTTTTAATAGCGTAACTTTTTTCACGGGCTTATTTCTGGCTTAGTGAACTGAAAATTTTCTGAAAACTATGTCGGATAATAAAATTTAGCTCTAAATTTTATAATAAATATTTCATTAACGATCAACAAATGGCTTGTACGTCGAATACTTCTTTTTGTCACTGTACATTAATAGATCTACGAATGACCATAATTTTTTATTTTTATTTGTTTTTTTTTTTAGATTTTCTGTCATTTCTTTGTTCTTTGCTATTATAATTACGTGTACTGCAATGAGTACGACTATTTTTTTTACGTATTAGGTTCGATATTTAAAAGTTTATATTGATTCATTTTTAACTTGAAACGTCAACATAAATATGTAAAAAAAAAAATTAAACCGCGTGGTTGTATAGTAAACTACCTTAGCAGATTGAATGCATATGATCGTATGTGTATGTGTATGTTATGTTTGTTATGTTATACCAGTATGTACATATTTGAAGAGGAAGTTAGTTGTTTGGCGTTGCTATCAACATGACACGCGATGATTCATTAAAAACAAATATATATATCATACATATACAATATATGCAATATACATACATTTGTAGATATTCAATAAAAAATAATAAAATTTTTTAAAGAAAATATATGCAAGTTAATATATACAATATTTTGTGATAAGAATGGAGATTGCGCAATCCCATGTTCGAAAATGCATATCTACTGCGCGTGTACACATGTGAGTTTGTCATGATATGAAATGTAAACAACACAACATAACCTAAATGTTGCTTGTGTTATATAGTTAAAAAAAAACTATAGAGAAATAATTTTCAATTTCAAGGCAGTCATTTTACATATATTTTGTATATATACAATATAGCATAATATTTTCGAACATTTTTGTTCACTTTAGCATGTAAAAATGTATGCCAGAGCGTTTCAGTGATGCAGTTTTTCAGTTCCGGGCATCAAAGTCATTAGTGCATTAGTAAATAATAATGCACAGGCGTCACAGAGTTTCTGTCTTCATACTTTCGTGTGCAATCGCTGCAAGATTCATTGCAAATAATACTTTTGTATGCAAAAAACTACAAATAGAATATTTTCTGACAATGCTTGGGAGTTCGAATCCCAACCGAGCTAAATACTTACTTAGTTACTTATGTGGCCATAAAAACTGGATATCGATTTAGGCCGAAAATATCATGCTTCGCCAGCCATCTCTGTTCTTTGCTAGCTAGCGCCAGTTAGAAATTCCAAGCGCCGTCAGGTTCTTCAGTACTCGGTCTTTCCACCGGAGATTAGGTCTTCCTCTTCTGCGTCGTCCTCCAGCGGGTTCCGAATATAACACCTTCTTAGCTGGAGCGTGTTCTTCTATTCGCTCGTCATGTCATAGCCAGCGCAGCCGCTGGATTTGATGCGCTTTACTATGTCAATATCGGCATACAGGTCGTACAGCTCATGGTTTTACCTTATTCGGTACTCACCACCAACGCAAATGGGTCCAAAGATCTTGCGTAGGACTCGAAAACTCCAAGCATTCGCTCATCCGAGGTGGAAATTGTCTAGGCTTCAGCGCCATATGTTAGGACAGGTATGATGAGAGACTTGTAGAGTGTAGTTTTCGTTTTTCGAGAGAAGGCTCGACTTGTCAATTGCTTACTCAGCCCAAAGTAACACCTGTTAGCAAGAGTTATCCTACGCATGATATCAAGCTGACGTCATTACAGTTGTTGATGCTGGTTCCAAGATAGACAATGTCCATTACTACTTCAAAAGCGTAGTTGTCAACTGTGACGTGCTGTCCAAGACGCAGGGACTCTTTGTTTGTTGACACTAGATACTTCGTCTTGCACTCGTTCACCGTAAGACCCATCCGACGCGACTCTCTTTCCAACTCTGAGAAGGCTGCACTGACTGCTCGCGTGTTCATGCCGATTATGTCAATATCGTCGGCATACGCTAACAGCATGACACTTTTGTTGAAGATAGTGCCATTATGTCGTAGATCAGCAGCTCGTATTATTTTCTCCATAATAAGATTGAAGAAGTCGCACGATAACGAATCACCGAGTTAAATATAATAGAAAAATAGAAAAATGAACAATATTCCGAAAGAGCTTCGTATCAAAGCTCAGAAGACAGTGATGTTGCAAGAGGTTTTAACATAAGTAAGTGCCTTCGAATGATATCCAAATTTAATAGGTACAAATTTACTGAAAGCGAAGCAAAGCCAAATCAAAGTTCACTGTCAACTGACAATGTTATATGTGATATATGTGGGTAATATATATATTAAATCCCAAGACTTGTTAGGAAATGTTCTAAAATAAATTAAATATGTGGCACTTAAAGCCCCGAAGAGCTCGATAGCCGAGCTTCTCTTCCATTACTGTTATGCGTGCTAAATTTTGGCCAGTATTAGAAGGGACCTACTTATTTTAGCCGGTTCCGAACGGTAGAATTCTTGCGACATCACTTTTTCTGAGCTTTGTCGCAGAGTTCTTTTAGAAGCTTTTCCATGACAAATTGTTACTGCCGGAAGAATTGCCAATTGCTTGCCGACAGGTGGGTACCGTTCGAAAGAAAAATCTTTTCGATATAAAATTTGTTATGCTTCTGCCGGGGTTTGAATCCAGGAAATGTTCTATTTGTAGTTATTTGCTAGTTCCCCCTCTACACATAAGGGGAGTAGGCGTGCTTTTCATTAGACTCCATCCAATAGTAAACTCCTCCATTCAATTTAGTAAATATAATATCGAATGTATTGAATTTCAGTTCGGATGTAATAAATGTATTTACCTAATAGTAGTTGTTTGAGTCATTTTTTTTTTTTTTTGTCATACTACTTATACTTGTAATATTGTTTATGACTTCAGATCAAAGTCTACGTTGTCACTGAACTTTTCAACAACAACAATAACAAGAATACTAACGTTAAGGCAATAATAACAAAAAGAATTGCATTAGTGCATTAGTGTATGGAATATACGCTCAATAGTTGAAATACAAAAAATAATAACAACTTTTGCGCGTGCGCATTAAGAATTTTTTATGAACAGCGTGACCACATCGTTATACTCATACCATTCGATACCTCAATCAACACGACAGCGATGGAAATATGGAAGTATGTACGGTATGTACATACAGAGTAACGCTAAAAACTAAAGACGTTTTTACACGAAAACAAACAACGTCAATATTTAATTTTACTTTCAGTGGCGCAATCACGATAAGACATTAGTTATATAGTACATAGTACGAGCAGAGTACATATTGCACAGTAGTTGACAGTCACGTCCAATGTGGTAACGAGTATACTCGTTCGCTTATTATTATTGAATGTACTTACACATTACCCCACTGATAAGTAAGAATTATATTATAATCAATATGAAAAAAAAATGTATAGGTACCTATATTGGAAAAAATACATATATATGTTTATATACATATTTATGCAAAACATTTATACAAATTGCTTGCTTGCTGCGATTTTAAAAAAGTAACAAGCCTGCAAGCAAAATATCAAAATGTTTTTGCAGGCGGTAAATTATCAAAGAATATATATATATATATATATATATATATATATATATATATATATATATATATATATATATATATATATATATATATATATATATATATATATATATATATGGTGGTCTGGTGGTGTTTTCGCAAGGTAACGTGTCTAACTGCCTCAACCAGGTGGGGCTAGCGCAATCCTTGTTGAACTCATCGCAAGTCAACTCACTGGCTGTCATGTAGTTTGATCTGAGCGCTATGTGATACCTTTATTTGTTAATGAGGGGTAGTCATATAGCTTGCTCTGCTTACTCTGTGATGGCGCTTTCATTATTATTAATGGGGGCCCTCCATGTGGCGACCACCGGGCAACGTCTTCCTGGCACCCGCTGGGAGGCGGCTGAAGTGAGTGGCGAAAATCTCCTCGGTTAGAGGTTGTGCGTTGGGTTTGGGACCCGCCACATAAAAAACCCCCCCAATGAAAAAACAAATATGCCTCGGATAAGGACTACCGCTTTTGTTGATGACCCCCGCAAACGAAAAAAGGACCACGATTTACGGATATGCACCTGGAATGTCCGATCCCTTTATAGGGAGGGTGCCTCTATCCAGCTGGTTGATGTCCTCGAAAAATACAGAGCTGACATCACCGCTCTCCAGGAAATGCGATGGACAGGACAGGGCTGCTCCAAAAGAGCGTCCTGTGACATCTACTACAGTTGCCATGCTGAAAGGCACGAATTAGGATGTGGATTTTTGGTCAGCAAGAGACTACGACATCTTGTCTCACAGTTCACGCCTGTGAACGAACGGCTGGCCACAATCCGCATCAAGGCAAAATTTTTCAACATCAGCCTTATATGTGCCCACGCTCCGACGGATGAGAAGGACAATGTGACCAAGGAGAGCTTCTTTCAGCGCCTCGAAGAAGCTTATGACCGCTGCCCCCGCCACGATATCAAAATCGTGCTTGGCGACTTTAATGCCAGGGTGGGCAAGGAAGGTACCTTTGGTCCAACTGTCGGAAAATTCAGCCTCCACCAGAACACCTCCGATAACGGAATGAGGCTGATCGACTTCGCCGCAGCACGAAACATGGTAATTGGTGGTACCAGATTCCAGCATCTCGACATCCACAAAGCGACATGGCTGTCTCCAGATCAACGTACAAGAAACCAAATTGATCATGTGGTGATTGACGGAAGGCATGCTTCCAGTGTGATGGACGTGAAATCGATCCGTGGTGCCAACATCGACTCGGATCACTACCTTGTTGCAGCTAAGGTGCGCACACGCCTATGTGTCGCAAATAACAAGAGAAGTCCCACACAGAGAAAGCTCGACGTCAGTAAGCTGCGATCACCAGAGACAGCAGATGCATTTTCCACTCGACTATCGGATCTGCTTATGCAGAACACTCCCCCACTTGATGATACATGCGCACGGTGGACACATATATCCCACTCCATGACTACTGCTGCCGAGGAGGTAATCGGTTACTACCGGCCTCTGAGGAATGAGTGGTATGATCAGGAGTGTCGCGACGCTACCGCAGAGAAAGACGCCGCCTACAGAAAAACCCTGCGTGCAGGCGTAACGCGAGCTGTTAAGGAGCGGTATAGAGAGAAAAGGAGTGCAGAGAGACGTCTTTTCAGGCGCAAGAAGAGGGAGTTGGAAAGACGCGAGTGTGAGGAGATAGAGATGTGTACCGACAAGAATGAGACTCGAAAATTCTTTGAAAAGATCAAGCGCCTGAGTGGAGGTTTAAATCCCGGAGCCTCTTCTTGTCGTGATGGAAATGGGAATCTGGTTACGGATGTCCAGAGTGTACTGAGCCTATGGAGGGAACACTTCTCCACGTTACTGAATGGCGATGCTACGAACAATTCCGCCAGTGGAGGAGAATGCCCGATAACCCCAATTACAGATGATGGTGTTGATGTTCCACCACCCGACTATGACGAGGTTGAAACGGCCATTTTAAGGCTGAAGAACAACAAAGCTGCAGGTGCTGATGGCCTGCCTGCCGAGTTGTTTAAGACCGGAGGCGATGAGCTGCTCACCCGCATGCACCAGCTCATAAGCAGAATATGGTCGGATGAAAGCATGCCTGATGATTGGAGGCTCAGTGTTCTCTGTCCTGTACATAAAAAAGGAGACCCCACAATTTGCGCCAACTACCGTGGAATAAGTCTCCTGAGCATCGCGTACAAGGTTCTATCGAGCGTACTGTGTGAAAGGTTGAAGCCTATGCTCAGCAACCTGATTGGACCTTATCAGTGTGGCTTCAGACCTGGTAAATCCACCATCGACCAGATTTTCACACTGCGCCAAATCCTGGAGAAGACCCAAGAAAAACAGATCGACACACACCACCTATTTGTTGATTATAAAGCCGCTTTCGACAGTCCGGTAAGGGATTACCTCTACGCAACAATGTCTGAGTTCGGTATTCCTGCAAAGCTCATTCGACTTTGTAGAATGACACTGCATAACTCCCGTTGTGCAGTGAAAATTGGGAAGGACCTCTCCGCATCGTTTAATACCGAACGGGGTTTCAGACAAGGTGATTCGTTATCGTGCGACTTCTTCAATCTTATTATGGAGAAAATAATACGAGCTGCTGATCTACGACATAATGGCACTATCTTCAACAAAAGTGTCATGCTGTTAGCGTATGCCGACGATATTGACATAATCGGCATGAACACGCGAGCAGTCAGTGCAGCATTCTCAGAGTTGGAAAGAGAGTCGCGTCGGATGGGTCTCACGGTGAACGAGGGCAAGACGAAGTATCTAGTGTCAACAAACAAAGAGTCCCGGCGTCTTGGACAGCACGTCACTGTTGACAACTACGCTTTTGAAGTAGTAAGGGACTTTGTCTATCTTGGAACCAGCATTAACAGTAGTAATGACGTCAGCTTGGAGATCATGCGTAGGATAACTCTTGCTAACAGGTGTTACTTTGGGCTGAGTAAGCAATTGAGAAGTCGAGCCCTCTCTCGAAGAACGAAAACTACACTCTACAAGTCTCTCATCATGCCTGTCCTAACATATGGCGCTGAAGCCTGGACAATTTCCACCTCGGATGAGCGAATACTTGGAGTTTTCGAGAGAAAAGTCCTACGCAAGATCTTTGGACCTATTTGCGTTGGTGGCGAGTACCGAATAAGGTACAACCATGAGCTGTACGAGCTGTATGCCGATATTGACATAGTAAAGCGCATCAAAATCCAGCGGCTGCGCTGGCTAGGTCATGTCGAGCGAATGGAAGAACACGCTCCAGCTAAGAAGGTGTTATATTCGGAACCCGCTGGAGGACGACGCAAAAGAGGAAGACCAAACCTCAGGTGGAAAGACCAAGTACTGGAGAACCTGACGGCGCTTGGAATTTCTAACTGGCGCCAGCTAGCGAAGAACAGAGATGGCTGGCGAAGCATGTTATTTTCGGCCTAAATCGATATTCGGTTGTTATGGCCACATAAGTAAGTAAGTATTATATATATATATATATATATATATATATATATATATATATATATTATATATATATATATATATATATATATATATATATTATATATATATATATATATATATATATATATATATGTATATATATATATATATATATATATTAGGGTGGGTCAAATTGTAGGGGGCCGAAAAATGTTAAGGGGCTCATCGAGATTCTTGTTCTACGGGTCATTTGAAGATACTTTTCCAAAGAAACCATAGCTCTTAAATGATTTTCGTGCCCCCGGATTTTTCAAAATAGGTTTTTTCCCCAAATACTCAAGAATAGATGTAAAAAAAATGCTATTTTCTCTAGCCAAATGTGTATGTGGGGGTTTTTGGATCGAGGAATCCATTTTTGAGATCTATTTTTATTTTTGAGCACCACCAGAGGGCGCTTTCGTTCATTTTTTAATTTTATCGTTTTTTTTTGGGTAAATTTACGAAATTTTTCGTGTAAATTGACGAATATTTGACTTTCTCACAAGACAACCCAAAACTTTAAATAGCCCAGAGTGTTTAGCGTTAAAAATGATGGGGGAAGGGGGGGGGTTATTCATTCACGACCTATATCGAATTTAAGACAAAGAGTAAACAAAGCATATTTTACTTTATTTTTTTCTTCTAAAATTCAACATAACAAATAATAAAAGCATATAAAATGTAATTAATAAAAAAAATTAATTGAATTCAGTAATTAAGAAACAAAACGAAGAGTTTTAGGAAATAAACGCGAAGGAGTTATTTTTGAAAGTCTTTCTTGCTGTCAAGTCTAGCGAATTTTTCACGACTTTCTAATGTCACCGCCATAACTCCTTCTCGATTATGTTCTAAAACTCTTTTGGATACACTAGCCAGCAATTGAACATGTCTGTTTAACTGCATTTCGAATCGTCGCAAAATTCCATTTCTTATGCCAGTATTTGCTCGCTCACCATCACAGCATATGCCAATCAAAGAATCTAGAGACATTGCTTTGTTGATGAAAAATTCGTTCAATTTGATGACTTTGTGTTCAGAATCTTCATTTTCTACTTTTATGTAGCTGTTTTGCTTGGTAATAGACATACTTGGATTGCATTTAGTTGTATTTTGGCTGTTTCCAGAAGTTCGTGGTTGTGACAATGGCTTCCCGTAAAGAAATATCAATTGATTTGCGAAACTTAGTAGTAAAGTATAGAAATGAAAACAAATCAAAATCAACAGTTCAAACAATATTCAATAACTACAAAAAAACGAATAGTCTTGAAAATAAACCGCGTAGTGGTCGCCCAAAGAAGCTGAGTCGCAGAGATGTATCGTTCATTTTGAAAGAAGTGGATCAAAATCCGAAAGTGGCAGGCACTAAGTTGGCCGCAGAGCTAGCAACTAGGTCAAATACAAATGTGCATCCACGAACAGTTCAAAGAGCCTTGAATAATAATGGGTTTCACAGCAGAACTCCGCGTAGGAAACCGTATATAAGTGAAAAATATCGCAAACTTCGTTTGGAATTCGCGCAAAAGCATTTAGACAAGGCAATTGATTTCTGGAAACGAGTATTATTTACAGATGAGTCAAAATACAATTTATTTGGAAGTGACGGTAGAGCCAAAATTTGGAGAAAACCAAATACCGCAATGAACCCGAAACACTTAGTTCCTACGGTGAAGCATGGCGGTGGGAGTGTAATGGTTTGGGGCGCTGTCGCTGCATCTGGAGTTGGAAATTTGGTATTTGTGGAGGGTAACATGGATCGCTTTCAATATAAATCTATTTTGAAACAAAACTTAAAAGCATCGGTTGATAAACTATGCCTTGGTGAGAGTTGGATCTTCCAACAGGATAGCGATCTAAAACATACCGCCCACATCGTGAGGGACTGGCTGCTTTACTACGCTCCACGACAACTGTATTCACCTCCTCAAAGCCCAGACTTAAATATTATTGAACACGTTTGGGAGCTTTTGGAGCGGAAGATACGGAAACATCACATTACTAGTGCCCTAGTACTAAAAGAGAAGCTGCAACAGGAATGGCAACAAATAACGGCCCTTGAAATCGAAAATTTAGTCGTTTCAATGCCCCGATGTTTGCAAGCAGTTATAGATGCTCAACCAAATATTAAACGACGACTTATTTTAACTTTTAGTGCCTTATCAAAGTATTTCCTTTTGATTTTCAAATCGTACGTAGACTTTTGTCATTGAATTTTTTTCGTTTTATGTTAATAAATTGTTAAGTTTTTAATGAAATAAGATAATTTTTGCTATGTAATAATAAAAACATATTTAAAACAAAATTGCATCATTCATCATATATATATATATATATATATATATATATATATATTTTACTTTTTATTAATATCGATCATTTAATATTTATGAATATTAAAATAAAGCCCATATGTAGGAGCTGCAGTTTTACAATATTAGGTTTGTATTCGTCCAAACGCCATTTTGTTAAAATCATGCAAATCGAATTGGAAATTATGGAACTAAATACTTGTAAAATTGTATACAAGTAGTAGACTGACTTCGAACTATTGAATCATGTGAACCCATTTTTGCAAGACTTTGTTGTCGGCTTTCGTCCTATCTCACGAATGGCTTGGACAATATTCGTCTTAAGGTCCTGAACTTTTACGGCATCCCACAAGAGAAGCCGAACGTGTTCAAATCGAAGTGGCGTTCATTTGATTACCGAACTCTAAGCTTCAAAAATTGACTGTTTGATGGGCTGCGTAGCATAACGCGTCATCCTATTGAAACCAAAGATCGTCTATTCCATGCCCTCAATTTCAGTCCACAAAAAGTCTACAATGATGGTAATATTCGATATCGAGTCGATGTTGCTGGATTGAGTTGCACTCTCTCGACCAAAGTAGCCACATTCTCGTCGGCCAGTCTCCCAAACTTTTTGCATCTAAATGTAATGTAGGGCGCTGAAGCCTGGATAATTTCCACCTCGGATGAGCGAATGCTTGGAGTTTTCGAGAGAAAAGTCCTATGCAAGATCTTTGGACCTATTTGCGTTGGTGGCGAGTACCGAATAAGGTACAACCATGAGCTGTACGAGCTGTATGCCGATATTGACATAGTAAAGCGCATCAAAATCCAGTGGCTGCGCTGGCTAGGTCATGTCGAGCGAATGGAAGAACACGCTCCAGCTAAGAAGGTGTTATATTCGGAACCCGCTGGAGTACGACGCAGAAGAAGAAGACCTAACCTCCGGTGGAACGGTCGGTGGAAAGACCAAGTACTGGAGAACCTGACGGCGCTTGGAATTTCTAACTGGCGCCAGCTAACAAAGAACAGAGATGGCTGGCGAAGCATGTTATTTTCGGCCTAAATCGATATTCGGTTGTTAAGGCCACATAAGTAAGTAAGTAATGTATGGATATGGTCTAAAAATGTTCTAAATTGAATAATATAAAAGTTGCTTAGTAGAAAATGTTGGATATAGGTTAAGGTTACACTCGATACTCGTACCTAAAAATTATAAGAAATATTTTTGTGAAATATTGTGGCAGTCGCAGATGCTTTGTTTTCACCGCCATCCCTACATATGAACACTAGAGTGAGTTATTGAATATAATATAGTTTTATGGGAAAAATAAAATATGAAATATATGAACTTACTAAATAAAGAGATAAAAACTTCCAAAGTTCTTTATAATTTGTATATTTCATAAAAAAGTACAGATAAATGGGAGATAATGCGAATTTCGCATATAAGAAACAAAAGAGCTGAATATAGATTGCAGTATACCGCTTATATAAAAATACTATTTTTATACTTTGTTTTTATAATGTAAGTGATAAAATGTAGTTTTTTTCTTGTTCTCGGGTAAAATACGACACGCCGTATACGCAGTGTTGTTACCTCACGATAGTACACACCAAACGACGTTACTCGTATATAGAGATTGGCTAATTATAGAGTTAACGATTTTATTATATACATGTATGTCTTTAACCTAATGGCCATTTGATTATTTTTGATAGAAATTATCACCTCAAGTGTTAAAATCTTTTATACGATTTATTTTCGATTGACTTGATTTATAAGTAAGCACAGCAACAACATTTTCATGGCTAACGGGTATATTGGTCATAGTTTGCCGCCGACCAACCTAACTAGACGCTCAATCTGTCATTTAACGAAGTGGTCTGTCAGTGAAACGTTCATTTCGTCGATTGATTTTTTATATATGCTTTAATTTGTTATTTGAATTTTAGCTTATTATAAGCCGATGGCAAAAAATTTTAGCATGCGTATAGAGTGTGCATGCGTATATGCACCCTAATATAATATTATTCTGTGTTTGATCTATAAACAGCATTTTATATAGGTTTTAAGGATGGAAAATTCGAAAATAAAGTCTTGTTGGTTAAATGTTTGCTGATTTGTAATATTTTTTGGATCAGGCTTTTAAAAAATGTTCACCTTATATTCATATCGGTACATAAACAAATACAATATATGTTGTGTATATAATCTCATATCAATATATGGATATACATATCCATAAATATGTGTAAAAGTCCATATTGGATTGGCAACTAAATAAGTGCCGATTTGACACATAGATGTTTCTGACTATACACATATTTTTGATACTTTTTGTCAATGTTATGATTTTCCCTTGATTAAGAAGCAAATTGCACATATTTTTGTTTAAAGGTTGTAATTTGGGGTCAATATATGTATGAAAACATCAGTAATTACTTCGGCAATTTCTTAGTTGCCAAACCAATATATTCATAAATACTTGTAGGTATGTGTACGATTATTTGCTAGTAGTACTTAGTCATATAATTGTACGTAAATATATAGTAAATAGACACTCAATGAAACCTACTCATGCCGGAAATCGCAGAACGTGTTTTGTTCCAGAATTGTTTGCTGTTTTAATGTGACGTGGTTTGTGTGTGCGGGCTTGTACAGAATACAAACATATAAAGTAATAAAATAAAATACTACATCAAGAGAATAAAAAAAAAACAAACGAAAATTTAATTCACAAATTGCATGAAAATGTTAAGTAGCAAGCATGAATGAAATTTCTTCATTCATTAGACTGAGTAGATCATCCAGACATTGCATGCATTCATACATACAATAATGTACAGTGTATAAAGATGTGGGTTGAATGAAGGGACATTCTAATTCGATTATGTCTGAAAAAACAACGCTAGTAAATGCTGGACATATATAGGGTTGCCAGCGAATTTCGTTCTCTATTTATTAAAATATTTTTAAAACATTTCATAAATGTGTTGTTGACGTAAACTCAGATTGCAATTCGTTAGCGAAATCAAATTAAAGACGACCTTAAAAATAATAGTGGGACAAACTTTCGTTTTCGTTAAATCGCGCCCTAAAGCTCCATAATTCATGTTAAATGTGTTAAATTTCTTAAAACCGATTTTGGAAATGGTTAAAAATTTCCCATTGCCTTCTTCAGATTATATACATATGCTCTAAATAAAAAATTTTCTGGCACACATAGAATTATTTAACAATAATAGGAAATGCTTTTATAGAATTGACTTCCAAAGCTCTCAGTAGTGGAGCTAGGGGGTAAATATGTTCTGGAAAAATATTGAATTCGAAGAACTAGGAATTGACCCCTACTTTGAAGGCCTCTAGATACAGTTCTTCGGCAGCTATGGGGTTCTTTGTCAATTTTAAAATATTTTTAGATCCATTTTGTAGGCGAGTCCTCTTGAATGTTGAATATGTGGGTACAATTGTTCGGGAGAAATGTTGAACGTTAAGAATGAACGTCGTGTACTTTACTCCTTTAGAGGCAGTGGGAGCATATTTTATAAAAATGCCAATTTCGTAGGGAAGCATCCCCCTCGAAGAGCTTGTTCTGAAAAAATTTGATGTACAAAATTGTAATGGGGTCGGTCGTACATTCTATCATTCGAGGGACGACTTCTGGGAACAGGCTGGGATATTTAACCAATCCATTTAAAAAAATTTTTTTCAACTTGACCCCAACCACTCCTACCATTTTTTCGCCCTTGTTTATTTTTATGTAACTTAACAAAATATGGGCGTCACTATCGTATGCCTAGTATTCCGGACGGAACTAACGACATGTCAATGAGGTGTGTGATAATAGACGGTGGCCAATAGTATAACCTTCTATTTTATAATGCTTCAAGAATTATTTTCCAGTGAGTGTAATTATTTCTGTGGCATGTGTGTACAATTTTTTGAAAACAAAGACGCAGTTCAAATTATTAATAATACGTTAATGGAGTATACGATTTAAAATGTGAGTCCATCATTCGGAACTCCTCTTTAAAAGTATATTTCAATCTGACGTCTTTGTCTTTTGTAATGCTTCGAATATTCCGTTTCAGTGAGTGTTACTTATTTCTTTATCATGTGCGCAAGTTTTATTGACGTTATTGAGTTAACGCATATCCATATGATACTAATTGTGTTTACCAATCACGTGCACAATGTCAAAGAACTATTCAACGACTCTGTTGAAGCATTTTTTTCTTGTGTGGGGAAGTGTGTTAATGAGAGAATACCGGCATTTCGTGAAGAGTTTGGAGATACATAAAGGCTTTGTGGCAACAATCAGTTGAATACCTTTATGCTTATGTATGTATCAAAAATAAAGCAAAAAATGTGGAGAATATAAGAAAAATTATAAGAATATTTTTTGGATATGAATCCGCTTTGGAATGAATCCGCTAAGATGGAAAAATGCTTGTACTCGTATTTTAAGTACATATGCGATCCTACGAAAATTACTTTACACTACACAATGATAATAAACTTCAAATTATATTTTATTGAATTAATAATACCTCTAAGAATTAATTTATGTTTAAAATTATCGAATATATGTACTACATAAATAGAGAGGTACTTTCAAGCATATGTAATAATGAAAAAGAATTATAAATCAATGTCAAATAAATTTTCCTAAACTATTGTACATATATCCGGTACACATAAGTTTTACTTAAGTGATGTATGAAGCATTTGAGTTGTTGAAATGTCATTGTACAAATGAAACTACGGTGACTGCTATAAATAAACTAATAGTATACTACAACTGCTGCAATAGCGGTATAACTGCTATTTATTAATAGCAAAATTTTTTAACTCCAATAAAATTTTATGCTTTTATTCTATTTTTTACATCTAACAATAAGTTATAAAATTATATAGAATAAACTTGTACAAATAATGTGCAACAATTCTTAAAACAAATACTTCTTCCTATCAATCTTTCAAATAACTCCATTGTGGAATTCAGAATTTACAACTTTTTCGGAAGAAAATAATTTTAAAAATTACAAAATCTAAACTATTTCATGTTTGCCAAGCGATGGGGTAGCTTCTGTTTCAAATATAAACAAAACTGTAACACAAATAGAATTATTATGGTATGAATTAAAAACCGATTATAGTCAGTATATTTAATAATCCATTGACTTTGAATCATTGTGTACTATTTTTGTATGATGCATACATATATGTGCTTTAAATAAAAAATATAATTTTTAATGACTTAATTTTCATTGTTTATTCTAAATTCAACGAAATTTAATATCATTAGCAAAAGAAAACCTTGAATATTACGAGTAATTATTTTTTAATATATTGTATAAAATTATTTAACAATTATCTATTTATCTATGTACTCCTACAATATATATACAAAGTACTTAATAATAACTTAAACTTTTGTTTTTCATTTCATTTTTAGGTAAGCTCTTTTTTGGAAAGCGTTTTAATTAAATTGGTCAATCATTATGTGATGATGATGATTGGTAAGTAATTGAAGACAACTTAAATACATTATTTTTATATGTATGTTTTTATACAATCAAATATAATATTGCTCTACATATTTATAAGAATGAATTAATAGTCGGCCAATGTCAAATTGTAGGTGGATAATTTCCTAACAAAGCGATGAACGATGAATTGATAAAATTCAATAAATTAAATTAAAGTTGCGAAAACTCTTGATGATGATTTTTCTATTGTATTGAATCGATTAATATTTATAATAGCGCAATATGGTTATCCAGCACTTATTTCTATATCTAAAAATAATGAAATGTTGTGTATTTGAAAGTTACCAGCAAGTTCAATAAATACTTTTAGCAATAAATGTTATCATGATTAAATAATATCTAATAGCCGTACTTACTTCAGATCAATAATTATATTATAAAACAATATTAAATTTTTGGCTCGGTATTGAGTGAAATCATGCTGTGATAATGTTTGGTGTTAATAATACTAGGTATATGGCTTTTTTCGAGTTTGGCTCAAATAAGGAAGATATCCATAGTTAAATACATGCGTAAAATAAAGACAATATTCCTATTGTTAAATTATATCGTTAAATTAAGTTAAGCTCTGGAAAAATATTCTTAGAAAATACTTATATACGAGTTTTTTTAGTACGAGGAATTCATTTCTGAGGTTTTTTTTTTTATTAACCGTTGGTTAGATGGCTCTGTAGGAGAATTTTAGTGCACTTCCTTTATTTTTCGTAGATATTCTTCGAAAATACTTATAAAAAAATATAAGTACTTATACATGGTGTTTTTTTTTGGTTCGAGGAATACAAGGTGCGACAATTATGTATTAAAACTCGAACCATACCTCAGCAACCAAGCGCGCCATCTATGTGTGAGCACATGCGTTTTGAAGCTTCAACTTTCCTCTACTAATTGTCAAAATTTCATGGCATTTGGTTGACATTTAATGTTTATTGACATTCATTTTACAAAACACGTGTTCGTTTGATGTTGAAATTTTAACATGGAGCAAAGAGCGGTCATTAATTCCACGCAAAAATTGGTAAAAGTCCATCAGAAACATTCGGAATGGTGCAGCAAGCGTATGGCGATGCTTGTTAATCAAGATCAAATGTTTTTATATGGCATTAACGGTTTGTGGATGGTAGAGAGTCGCTGGAAAATGAAATAAAAGAACTAAGACCAATTTCAGTGCGGACGCCTGAAGCGATCCAGAAAGTTCGTGATTTTAATACAGAAGACCGCAATGCTTCAGTGAAAATGATGGAAGAGGCATTAAACATCAACAGAGAAACTATCCGACTCATTCTTCACGAGGATTTGGGCAAAACAAAAGTTTACATTCTTCGCGAGATTTGTTCCACACACATTGACCAAAAATTAATGAGAGTCAGTCATTCTAAAGACATGGTTGCAGTTGCAGTTGCAATTGTTACGGGTGATGAAACATGGTGTTTCCAATACGATCCAGAAACCAAGCGTCAAAGTGCGGAAAGGAAATCAAAAAATTACATTTTTCGATAGTAAAGGAATTATCCACAAAGAATTTGTTCCAACTGGTCAAACAGTTACTTCCTCATGTTACCTCAAAGTTTTGAAGCGTTTGATGTCCAGAATCCGTCGTGTTCAACCAGAATTCCGCTATCCAAAAACTTGGATAATGCACCGAGTCACACAGCACTCATTGTTCGTCAATTTTTGGCTCGTAATCAGGTCTGTATTGAATCACCCACCGTATTCACCTGATTTGGCACCGTGCGACTTCTTTTTGTTCCCAAAACTGAAATTGAAGTTGAAAGGATGCTTTTTTGATGACATTCAGACCATACAACGGGCTTCGACGAGGGCACTGGAGGCAATTCCGAAAAATGAGCTGGAACACGCGTTTGAATCACTATTAAATCGATGTAACAAGTGTATTGAATCAGGAGGAGAATATTTCGAATAAACATACCGAAAAATTAGCAGATATCGTGTTTTAATTGTGTTTTCTAGAGGCAGTCATAAAACATAAATGTCGAACCTTGTACACATTTATTCACATCTAAAACTGTCACTTGCTTTTGGTTTCGCTCAATACCGATTTGGCTTGTAGCACTGTATGTATTATAGTTGTCAGATCAGTAATTAAGTATGTATGGTGTATTATACATTCCAGTGTCGGATAGTGACACTAAAATAAAATAAATAAGTATGCGGCAGTTATCGGCTTCGAAGGTCTCTTTGCCCGAGCTTCTCTTCCAGTACTGGTGTGTGTGTGTTTAAATTTTAGACAGTATTAGAATGGACCTACTTATATTAGCGGATTCCGAACTGCAGACCCCTTGTGACATCACTTCTTCTGAGCCTTGTTATAGAGTTCTTTAAGAAGTTTTTCATGGAAAATATTTACTTCTGAAAAAATTGCAGATTGCTTGCCGACATGTGAGTGCCGTTCGAAAATCTTAATACTAAAGTTGTGCATCAGCCGGAGATTGCACTAATCACTGAGCTACGGCAACAGTATCACTGCGGATAGTGATACTGCTGCATGATATAGGTCATCTATACATATAGCGGTGAATTCTCCAGAGACATCATCGGACGTTTCGACGTAGCGCCTTCCGACTACCACTTATTATGTCAATGTACAATAGCTTCATTTGTCTCGATGACTATTTTGCCTCGAAATAACATGATTTCTGCCACAAAGACATCACCTACATGTCAATTGGAAGAGAATGAATATGTGGCACTTATAAGCCTGATGAAAATATAAAACTATCAAACGGAAACTCGATACATAATATTAGATTTAGGTACTATAGTTCTGCGACAGGCACCTCAAAATCCGTCCCTGGTGATGGAAACATACAGATGCATTAGAAGAAAAGTATTAATTAAATGTTTATGATAATGTCTTTCGAGTTGAATCCAAATATGGACAGACAGTATTAATATCAAATAGCGCTCTCGCCTTAAATTCTATACTAGGCACATTGTAAAGAAACTCGAGCATCTTTTATATTGGTAGTAGGTATGTACCTATTCGTTGGCATGTGTGTACGTACATGCATTCATACGAGTATACATTGCATTCATGTACTCGTATGCTAGTGCAACATAAGTGTAAGCATTTGTTTATTCTTTTTGCATCAAGCTCACATCACAATTGGTACGTGCTGCATATATGGGCTACGAGTGTTATATGATATCTCTCAGTGATACAATTGTGTCACGCCTTTATGACTTAAGGCTAATTCAAGTATTTACTTCTCTTTACGCTGTTATATTGTGGTTGTTGTGGCTGGTGCTGTTTGTTTGTTTATGTTTGCAGCTAAAGACAATAAAAATCAGCAGTATTCTTGAAGTCTGAATGTTGAATGCTGTTTAAATTGGAGCACATGTTTATGGAGTTTCATCTCTCTTTTTTTCTCTCTGTCTACCTTTTTCTGTCTGTGCTAACGAATCGCCCGGTGATGCTGTGTTGTTGTGTTATTGTGGTGGTATCTACTTGTAAGTAAGTATATACGAGGGCGGTCTCAGAACTACCCGACTTAACAAAGAAAACAACAAATTTGGAAAATTTTTTCTTTATTACTCAGCATAATCTCCTTTTAGCTCTATACACTTTTCCCAGCGATATTCTACAGCTTCGATACTCTGTTTATAGTATGAACTGTCTAGCTCATTAAAATAGCCATCTACCGCAGACTCCAGCTCTTCATTGTTTGCAAATTTTCTACCACCAAGCCCTTTTTTCAAATTTGGAAATAGAAAAAATCCGAAGGAGCTATATCTGGCGAATATGGTGCGTGCTGAAGCACTTCGAGCTTTAACTTATTGATTTTGGCCATCGCAATAGCGGATGTGTGAACTGGTGCATTGTCTCGATGAAACAACACTTTCTTTTTCGCCAAATGCGTCCTTTTCTCTTTAATTTCGTCACTTAAACGCTACAACAAATTAGCATAATACTCGCCGTTGATTGTTTTTCCTTTTTGAAGATAATCAATAAAAATTATCCCACGTGCATCCCAAAAAACAGACGCCATAACCTTGCCAGCTTCGCCTTCTTTGGACACGATTCCCCCCTTTCAGTTCAGGTGTGGTGGACCCATGCCTCATCCATCATTACGAATCGACGCAAAAACTCGACTTTATTACTGTGAAACATCGCCAAACACTCTATAAAAACATCTTCACGACGTTGTTTTTGTTCTATTGTGAGCAAACACTGCACCCATCTTGCACACAGCATTTTCATCTCCAAATTTTCGGTCAATATACGATGTATATTTATTTATTTATTTTTATTATACGATGTATAACACTTTTTGAAATGCCTTTAATTTCACCTAGCTCACGCACCATCATCCAATACCATTTTGTTGATTTTCTTAACCGTTTCTGGCGTGGCCACCCTAATTGGTCGACCTCGTTTAAACTCTGCCACCCAATATTTTATGGTCGTAAACGTAGGAGCAGACTCCCCCAGAGTAGAATCTAGTTCGGTTTTAATACTCGTTGGACTGAGACCTTTCAAATGAAAGTATTGAATTACATAACAGTCACCAATTTTTTCCATGTTTACAAATTCACTAAAGTCGTTAACTTTCGATGGCTCCAAACAAAAAAAAATACTAAACAACGTGGCGCCTTGAAACTTAAAATATATGTTTTATAAGGTTGCTACTTTTCACCAAAGTAATTTTTTTCAAACTACTGCCCCCATCTATATGTCAGGTCGGGTAGTTCTAGGACCGCCCTCGTATGCTTGTACGACAAAATTATTGAAGGAGAAATTGTTGTCACGCTTAGTAAGGTAATCGTGCGCTTAAAATGGTACTTGAGAATAAGGCCACTTCCTATTTTCATTGCATTTTGTTTGTGTTTATGTCTATGTGCTCATATGTCAACATTTAGGTAGCAAGTATGATCGTATATAAAGAAATATGGATTGAATATATGCTTGGTCGCTTGATTCTGTGTATGTATATTTCTATTTAGTTAGATGTTTGTATTCAGTTTAATCCTAATTTGGTGTCTTCGTCATCATTGTCATCATCATCATCATCATAATTAAGATGATCGAAATACATATATGTAATATATATCACATATATACTGTTCAATATTGTTGTTGTTGCTTTTCTGCATAATGATGATGCATTAACTACCACGTTCATGCTCTTGAATAGTATCATGGTAATATAAGTCATTTCAAAAATGACCATATTTGGTCCAGGGATGATCCAATAATAATAATAATGCGACTACCAAACAAAACTATTTATGCCTTGTGAACTCAAGTGATTCGGTGCGAAATGATCTTTGTAACGAAATAACTATAATCTAATGACATGTAATCGGTGAATATTTGAAGTAGTAGTTTGAAGCAACATGTCATGAAGGAGTCAATTGTGCTTGCCGAATTACGTGTCTTTATTGTTAAACACCCATCGAATTTGTTAGTGGGAAAAAGCCAATAAATGAAATTTGGTCATTTGCGCTGTTTTTTAACGCATTTCTTCCGTCGGTACTGGATCCCTTTGGCCGATTTTAAACTTTTTTTGGTGTAGCGTTAAAAAAAAAAGAAAAAACAAATTAAAATAAATATCTGTTAGCTTTCGATGTGTTAATGCATTTTTCATATGAACTCAACTCCCGAAATAGTGTATCTTTTCAATTCTCAAAGAAAAAGATGCAAAATGGACCCATAAAGGGTTATAATATATTGTGTGAAAATATCGTATTATTCGCACATTTTCCTACCATATTGTCCATATGTACTTCGACTTCTCGGAGAGTAAAAACAACATTTTTCTCCCGAACAATTTGAACCGCTCTAATGCACAACACACACGTCATAAAACATTTCTGTGATACAATACTTTGTCTTCAACAATGTCAACATCTTAAAAGAAAATTAATTATGCAGGTAACACATAATACCTTTATACATGGAACACACATAGTACGTAAATATACCTGTGTGTCAGGTGTAATACCATTGCAACTTTATGACCTTCACATACTTATGATTTTTTAGTGTATTTTTGTGGTATTTTTTACATGGCGATGAAATTAATTAAATCTCCACTTTAAACTATTGTAATAACATTTTACAATAAAATATGAACATATTTGCACAAAAAAAAAACCACAAATTTTCAAAACAAAATCACTTTTTTTTGTACAATGTGGTGCTTCACTTGAGTGTTACATATAAACCTACATATTGGCTTGCATTGTTATCTTTTACAAATGGCTATATTTTCTATTAAATAAATCAGATCGCAAGAGATGTGTGAATTTATATTATAACTATATGTTATTACGGTGCCGTAGTTCAGTGGTTAGTGCATTGGTCTATTAATCTGAAGGTCGTGGGATCAATTCCCGGCTGAAGCATAAATTTAACATCGAAAAGATTTTTTCTTTTGAACGGTGTTCACCTGTAGTTCGGAAGCAATTGGCAATTCCTCTGGCAGTAACGATTTTCAATGGAAAAACTTCTAAAAGAACTCTGTGACAAAGCTCAGAAAAAGAGATGTCACAAGAAGACGGCTCAACACAACCTTGGCTCTTTTGTAAAATAAGTTCCTGTGTAATTTTAGGTTATGGTGCTGTCAGGATTGTTTATTTGTATGGCTACGCAAAATACCATGTTTATGCGAAGAAATGTCTCACGCTTGAACTTATAAAGATCAAAATTCATGAAGTCACGGCTGAAATGGCATATGAAATTATGTTTGAAAACAATGTAAGTCACAAAGGCAGGCTTGAAATACATCGTGTGATGGTATTTCTGGCATACTTACTTACTTACGTGGCCATAACAACCGAATATCGATTTAGGCCGAAAATAACATGCTTCGCCAGCCATCTCTGTTCTCTGCTAGCTGGCGCCAATTAGAAATTCTAAGTGCCGTCAAGTTCTCCAGTGCTTGGTCCTTCCACCGCAGGTTAGGTCTTCCTCTTCTGCGTCGTCCTCCAGCGGGTTCCGAATATAACACCTTCTTAGCTGGAGCGTGTTCTTCCATTCGCTCGACATGACCTAGCCAGCGCAGCCGCTGGATTTTGATGCACTTTACTATGTCAATATCGGCATACAGCTCGTACAGCTCAAGGTTGTACCTTATTTGGTACTCGCCACCAACGCAAATAGGTCCAAAGATCTTGCGTAGGACTTTTCTCTCAAAAACTCCAAGCATTCGCTCATCCTAGGTGGAAATTGTCCAGGCTTCAGCGCCATATGTTAGGACAGGCATGATGAGAGACTTGTAGAGTGTAGTTTTCGTTCTTCGAGAGAGGGCTCGACTTCTCAATTGCTTTCTCAGCCCAAAGTAACAACTGTTAGCAAGAGTTATCCTACTCATGATCTTCAAGCTGACGTCATTACTGCTGTTAATGCTGGTTCCAAGATAGACAAAGTCCTTTACTACTTCAAAAGCGTAGTTGTCAACAGTGACGTGATGTCCAATACGCCGGAACTCTTTGTTTGTTGACACTAGATACTTCGTCTTGTCCTCGTTCACCGTAAGACCCATCCGACGCGACTCTCTTTCCAACTCTGAGAATGCTGCACTGACTGCTCGCGTGTTCATGCCGATTATGTCAATATCGTCGGCATATGCTAACAGCATGACACTTTTGTTGAAAATAGTGCCATTATGTCGTAGATCAGCAACTCGTATTATTTTCTCCATAATATGATTGAAGAAGTCGCACGATAACGAATCACCTTGTCTAAAACCCCGTTCGGTACTAAACGGTGCGGAGAAGTCCTTCCCAATTTTCACTGCACAACGGTAGTTATGCAGTGTCATTCTACAAAGTCGAATGAGCTTTGCAGGAATACCAAACTCAGACATTGTTGCGTAGAGGTAATCCCTTACCGGACTGTCGAAAGCGGCTTTATAATCAGCAAATAGGTGGTGTGTGTCGATCTGTTTTTCTTGGGTCTTCTCCAGGATTTGGCGCAGTGTGAAAATCTGGTTGATGGTGGATTTACCAGGTCTGAAGCCACACTAATAAGGTCCAATCAGGTTGTTGAGCATAGGCTTCAACCTTTCACACAGTATGCTCGATAGAACCTTGTATGCGATGATCAGGAGACTTATTCCACGGTAGTTGGCGCAAATTGTGGGGTCACCTTTTTTATGTACAGGACAGAGAACACTGAGCCTCCAATCATCAGGCATGCTTTCATCCGACCATATTCTGCTTATGAGCTGGTGCATGCAGGCGAGCAGCTCATCGCCTCCGGTCTTAAACAACTCGGCAGGCAGGCCATCAGAACCTGCAGCTTTGTTGTTCTTCAGCCTTAAAATGGCCACTACAACCTCGTCATAGTCGGGTGGTGGAACATCAACACCATCATCTGTAATTGGGGTTATTGGGCAAACTCCTCCACTGGCGGAATTGTTCGTAGCATCGCCATTCAGTCCTGGCATTGTGAGAATAATTCTGCTACCAAATCCATACATAGTATACAAACTGAGGGACGAAAGGAGACTCACATAGGTGGTCTGTTTCGGTTAAGCACTGGACCACGCAAAACCAGACCGAGGTCTGTTAAAGGGTATGAGCCCTACGGCTGATACCTCTGAGGGCCAACCACAAGTGTTACGGACACTGCGACCATGCGAGATCTTTTGTACCCAAGCCCGTTTACGACATTAGAATATCCTCTACCTTTTTAATGAAGGATAGAATTGATTTTGTCGAACTTTTGATGATTGAAGCTGGTGTTGGGAAACTCAGCTGAAAGTGTTTGAGGCGTAGTCTGGCCAGGGCCGTCATTCGCAAAGAATGTGGATTGATGTTTCATCCTCCTCCAGACAGAGTCTACACTCCGTGTCAGAGGATAGTCCCATTTTGTGAAGGTGATATTTTAACCAGTCATGTCCTGAGAGATAGTCGATTATTAGGCTTAGGCTTGTTTTACTAAGACTAATTCTGTCAAAGGCTGCATTAAAGCTGATGAGAGCTTTCGCTTGGCGAAGACCCGTCGAATTTGCCCATTGTAGAATGTATTTGTCATGGTAATGTTTTTCTATCATAGCTTTGCCCGATGCCCAGCTTATACCGGAGATAGGCTCCGGGCCCATTCGGTTAAGCTTAAATTAAAAGTTAGAAAACTGTATGTTTTCTTGATAAGGGTCACCTAAATAGTCGATTTAAAGATGTTTGTCCACTTTCGTCCGGCTCTCTTTGTCGTCTGGATGGTTCGCACATTAATTTGAACAAACGACATATTTAGCAGATTTTTTAAAAACTTTAAATCTTCGCTCTAGGACAGCCATATTTGACGCATAGATTAACATTATAAGAAGAAATCATTTTGCGAGAATTGAACTATCCACAACTTCTATTTAATGAAGCTCTCATATGGATTTTTTAAGAACTGCAAACCATCATAATTTGAACCATATTTCGCCTCGAACAATAATATTGTATTTGACACTTTTTATATATACTATATGTGCAGGCTAAAAATTGGTCATTCCAGGTCGGCTATAAATGTCATTTTTTAAAACGACAAAATGTATTACCCTTTACTAAATGTTTCACAACAGACGAACCCCTGTGACATCATTTTTTTAATGCTTCGTCATAGAATTGTTACTGCCGGAAGAATTGTTAATTGCTTGTCGACAGGTGTATACCGTTTAAAATAATACGTTTGTTTTTGTTATTAAATTCGTCGCGGTCGCAGTTCGAACCAACGACCTCATGCATAGAAGACCAACGCATTAACCAACTGAGCTGTTTGTGAGATTTTGCTATACAGTAATCGCAATTGACTCTTAAAAAAGTTTTGATCAGCATAATTTATTAAATATAATAAATTAATGAATAAGCTTTTTATTTATTTAATCATTCAAACATGCTTGTTTTTCAAACACTTATTAGAAAATATAGATCGAGTTAATTAATTGCATTAATACAATACTTTGCCACAATGTGTTAAAAATCGTTAATTTTTGTCGATTAATATCGGAAAGGCTTAAACAGAAATTCACATACAAGTACATGTATGCGTTTGTTGTTATTTAATATTGAATCAATAAATTTAAAATGATGAAAGACAAAAAAAAAACTTAATGCAAAGGTATGGTACAACAAAAAGAGAATAACAACGAAAAAACAAAAAGTGTTTTCAAAGAAAATCCAAAAACACAATAATACAACAAAAAGCATACAGAAACATTAAATTTATAAATCCAAGTTCAAGGTCAAGCTGTAGTTTTCTGATTGTTGTTGTTGCCATTGAAGCAGCTTCTTATGTTTATGGCTTAATAAATAAGATGCGATGCCATCCGATGCGAAGCGCGCAATGCCTTTGTTGGTCGATCTTGTTGTTGCATATTACCACCGAAAGTGTTAAACTTGGAACGGCTGATATTGTTGTATTTGTTATTATTGTTGTGGTTGCTTTTGTTTTTTTTTTTGCTGCTTTGCTGCGGCTGGCTTAATCTCACATTAATACATTCATAATCACACTGGAACTAAGAGACGAACAAATGAACAGCTTTAGGCTCATATAGCTTGAAATTAACAACAACAACAGCAATAGGAAAACAATGAATTAAAAAAATATTAGAGAACATGAAAAGGGAGAAGAAGACGAAAAAAGAAGAAGCAGGAAAATTAAATACATGCTTAATATAGCTAATGTTTAAATGTTGTAGAAGCTGATGAAGGTAAAGATGCTCCGTTAATGGGACCTACACCAAGCCAGACAAAATATACAGCTAAACAGTAAAATAAATAACATACAAGTATTTAGGTATCACTTATTATTTACTTTAAATTCATATGGACATTTCTAGTTGTAAGCGTTATAGTCATTCTTGTTACGGTTACCGAGTAAAAATAAATAAAATACAAATAGAGTGACAAAAAAAAAATAAAATAAATAAAATAATATAGTTCGACACAGCACACACAAATTAGGTAAGTCCACTAATAGCGATATCTTTTTACTGATTTAAAAAAAGAAAACCGGAGCAATCCAAAGCATTTACGTTCATTTTATATGATGGCTCCCCTATGGGGCACTGGATGAGATAAATTTTGAAATGTACAGTTGCTTGATTTCAATATATCAATATATGTAAACCGATAAGGTGTAAGCGACCAAAGAATGGAAGTGCTTTTAAGATGTGAAAATTTACAAAATTCTATGGTATGCGAAGAATATTTTTTCTCCCAAAAATACCGGTGCGAAATTAACTATTTTTGTAAAACAGCTGTTTAATTTATTCAGGCTGTCTCGGGCTAAGCGATCCATGATGAAATGTCAAACAGTGAATAAGAATACCAGATTTACGGTTTGATCTCTCATAGAACCCCTACTGGAAAAAGTGCCGTCAAATGAATCATCCTACTATACAAATACCAATGTATATGAGTCTGTTCATATTGGCTTCAGCGCATCGACTCATTTTTACGCCTACCGGGAAAGAGGAACGTGGGAAGAAGAAAAATTACTGTACATGAGGCAGGATTTAAAATTTCTTTTTTAATTCACTGAATCGTTTCAGCATTTGTTGATACGACATTTCATCTGGTTACATTTTTGGTGATACGATTCTATCTGTATTACTAGTCAAAACTAATGGAAAAATGCTACACAAATTTTCAAACCTTGGGTACAACGAACAATGTTGTGCTGTGTTGGGTCCCAGGGCACTCTGAAATTGAAGGTAATGAAATTGCTGACCAATTAGCTAGAATTGGTTCAGCAACAAAACTTATTGGTCCTGAACCTGTGGTATAAACTGCGCCGAAGCTAAATCCAAAATTAATAACTTGGACCATAACCTCAAAATCTCTTATTGGGAGGGGCTTCATACACTGCGCGAAGCTATACCATATACCATATACCTATAATAGGAAACTACGCAAAATTAGCAAAGCAGATATTAGGAAACTGGTCGGATTCCTCTCAGGTCATTATTACCTGAAGTACCATCTCACTAAAATCTATCTTCTGGATGATGCAGAGTGTAGGCTCTCTCAAGAAGAGGATGAAACCACAGAGCACATACTGTGTAACTGTATTGCATTAGCTAGAACTAGGCTCCATTATTTTCATCGAGATCAACTGGATCCGGAAGAAATAAAAAATATTCCTGTGATGGACATTCTCAACTTCATACTTAAACGGAAAAAATTAATGGAAGGAAATGGCTTCGTACTTCCCCCGTTCCATAGGTAGGGCACAACCAGATAGGAAGAGGCCCTAACCAATTGATGCTATGGCATCAGGGTTAATGCAAGTGCTAGAACTGGTAGGGTATAGCAAGAACTACTAAATCGATCATATGGATCAATAAATTAAATGGATAAGGGACTTCAAAGATCTTTTAGGTCGCAGTGCCAGCTCTTTGGAGCAACCTACTACAGTTAAATTATTATTATTATTATCTGTCGCAAACATTCAATTCGGCTGTGCACAAAAAAAAACTAAAAATATTTAAAGTATTCGGGCAACTGATAAATGTTGCCGCAGTGCTCAGACAACGATTTAGTATACATATGAGGAAGTGCCCTCACGTCAAAATGTGTCGATGCGCTAAGGCTAGTTTGAGCCGGCTCTATAAAATAAGAGTTGTTTGAAAAAAAAAATATTGAAGATGGAAACAATATTATTTGATCAGATTTTTTGAGTTTGAATTTCCATATCTAAATATTTCTGGCAATATAATGGTACATATGGTACTTTAAAGGTATTGTAGATAAGAATTAATTAAAAACATTTGAAATGAAATGAACAGAAATTTTAATATCTTAAGCATTCAGAGATACTCAAATCAAGACTTCACATTACTAGGATTCAACAATGTAAGGCTTCCACATCATTACCATCCCTACTGAAAATATATACTTACTTACTTACTTACAATAACATATATAATAAAATTTAGTGGGATGAATATAGACATATTTACATATACAGGTTGATTTTTTAAGAGCTTTTGGATTTGATTTAAAAAAAAAAAATCACATAAAATTTAGAGGAATGTATGAAATCTTTATTTGAGTCGATAGAATGATTTATATAATTCAATGTTTAAAGATAATTTCATCTAAATGCTGACCGTGGCTGTGCCTCAAATGGTTCATATGCTGGGTCCAGTTTTGGCATACTCTCTTCAACATATCGGCCGGTATCACACGAATAAATTCTTCAATATTGGCTTTCAGTGCGTCAATCGTTGCGGGCTTTTCGCTATAGACATGAGCATTAACATAGCCCCACAAAAAATAGTCTAAAGGCGTTAAATCGCACGATCTAGGCGGCCAATTGACCGGCCCCAACTGTGAAATAAGCTGCTCACCGAACTCGCCTCTTAATTGGGCCATTGTTTCGCATGCTGTGTGGCATGTGGCACCGTCTTATTAAAACCACATGTCAGCCAAGTCCAGCTCCTCCATTTCGGACAAAAAAAAAGTTTGTAATCATCGTACGGTAGCGCTCTCCATTCACAGTAACTTTCGTAACTTCGCCGTCTTTGAAAAAGAACGGTCCAATGATGCCACCGGCCCATAATCCAGACCAAACATTCTTCCACACCAGCATTTTTCGAGATGCATTGGCAGTTCTTGCAATGCTTCTGGCTGCTCTTCACACCAAATACGGCAATTTTGATTATTCACGTATCCATTCAACCAGAAATGAGCTTCGTCGCTGAACACAATTTTCCGATAAAAAAAGTGGATCTTCATCCAACTTGCCAGCACCCATTCATCAAAAGTTAGCCGCTGTGGTAGGTCGTGTGGCTTCAATTCTTGCACCAGTTGTATTTTAAAATGTTTTACACCCAAATCCTTCCGCAAAATTTTCCACGTAGTGGAGTAACAGAGGCTCAATTGCTGCGAACGGCGCCGAATCGATAATTCACGGTCATCAAAAACACTGGCGGATACAGCTGCGATATTTTCCTCTGTCCGCACTCGACGTATGTGTGCTGGTGGTTTAATGTCCAATAATGTAAATTTGGTGCGAAATTTAGACATAAGATTCCGAATAGCCGCCTGAGATGGTCGCCCAAACTGACCATAAAATGGAAGATGTGCACGATGCACTTCCTTAACCGAGCATGAATTTTGAAAATTGAATAATCTGCAAGCGTTGTTCGTTTGTACGTTGATTCATGTTTAAATTATAGACCAAAATGTACATGTTTGACAGTAACATGTTACACGAAAACAGCTGAGCTGCCAAAAAGAGAGTTGCTAAAAAATCACCCTGTACTTCTAAAGTACAATATATAAATGCGTAAAAAGGATCATTAAAATATATCAATGTATATAGTAGAGTCCAGCGCGATTAAATAAAAATGTACTCATGTAAACATCGCCGAGTAGAATGCGGATGAATAATAACTGTAAATTTTGCATCGTCTTATCTCGCATCGTCAATATCGTATGCGTAAATACGCGAATAATGAGTTTCTAAATATATCACGGCATGGCAAACATTAGTATTTGCACTTGACTCGTAAGATACAGTAGTCAATCGTACTGGACTCTAGTACATAGTGCATACACATTGCTACAGTATTGACACGTCTATTTAGTTATATGGAATGAACGTTTCCACGTTTTTCTTCGGAAAAAAAAAAACAAAATATAACCACCATTGTTCTCTTAATTAATCTATGTACATATTTTATTTGACTAAAAAATTCACGATTTGGTATTTTTTTCAATTCTCGTGACATTTATAATATTAAAATTGATATTATCTACGATAATATGACGAAGGCTGACGCTTGACAGAAGGATTTCTCTATATAATGTTCTTATATGGATCTCTTCTCATTTGTATTTGTATTTGAACAAAAATATAAATAAATGACATTAATTGTGGACATTATATAGAATAGGAAATTAATAACTTATGATTAATTTATATTTATATGGTCACGTCCAGGCATTACCACGAAATTTCTGACTTAATTTGGATGCACGAATATATCGCTGTGTTACAACATACTCGTATGTATGTATGTATGTCCACATGCGTAGTGTGAATCTATTGTTAAATTGGAATATTTATAATGAAGCTACTTTTAGTTTTTATATTAAGTATCCATTAATCAGTGAACGTGAACGAGTGTGTGTTCGTCTTAGATTGTACTTTAATTTAATTTATATCAATTTTAAAAGGTAATTCGTGTACTATGTAATTGCTAGAAAGGTGATTGGTGCGATGGTTTTCTGCTAATAAGTCATGACTTCGAACTACGGCCGAAACAAATTTAATAGCATAATTGTTTTAACTAAATAAATTATTATTAATGTCTATTTACTATTTAATTTAAAGATTTAATAGAGATCAACTACCTAAAAGTAATTTGCAATTCTTCCGACAGTAACAGTTTGTAACCAAAAAGTGTCCGAATGAGCTCTGTGAAAAAGCTCAGATAAAGTGATGTAACAAGATTTCGGCCAATACCACTTCCAAATTTAATACTTATAATATGATGGAAGATAAGCTTTTTCGAGACTGTAAATCTTATGAAAATAAAAAGATTTTTTTATTTTATATTGGTACCATCGATGTAAACCCTGAGATCGTCCAAAGTTTCCAGATTTTTAAATATATCTAAATAAATATTCCAAAGGAAAACAAAATATTGTATGTTCCAGGTTAAATTCGTCATTGTTCTGGAAAAATAAATTTTGCTTCTTAAATTAGTACTAACAATGTTGTCACATTTTCTACTATAGACACGACTTATTTCGGTGGCTTATGGTCTTCGTCCTTCTATAAGTATTAGTGGAGAATTTACCCAATAAACAAACCAATAAGCATACCGAAATATTTCCTGGAGTATGTATGCTTATAAAATGTTTACATCAAGAAATATTTTCCCTACGGTTTCCATTTGTTTAACAAATAAGCCAAGTATGTTTATAAACAGCTTACAGTAGGCTACTGTATTGTAAAATGTTTCAAAATAATAAACAATTGTATATAAGCAACATTATTTACATCCGCTATCAATGAATAAATGTTGCAAATAAATATTTTAGGTAGAAATACACAAGTTTACATTGAATTATTGCCCATTAAATTATATTTTCATATGTCAAACTAACGTCCAAGTTGAATATCTTCAATCGTTCCTTTATACTATATGAAATGAATATATATTTTGTAGAATTTATTCTACTGCGGAAGTGGAAACCTGTAAATTTGATAATAGTTTTTAATGTTCTTCCTCGCCGTTTTTACCTATTAAATAAAATCTTTAAACATTGTTTCGGTAACAAGTTTTCATATATAAAATCGAATGCATTTCCATAAATAAATAACAAAGCAAACAGACAAATAATATGAAAATAAAAAATATAAACGCGAAACAAAACATGATAAAAAAAAAATCAAATCCGGATGAAGTGAACAAACAAACAATATAATTTTTGCCGTATGTGTAGATAATTCATGTAAATTTATGCGAACTAATCAAACTACTGCGAGAAGTCGATGAGTGCGCTCATTCAGAAGTTAGCTGAACTTCAAGGTATACATATGTCTTTGATACGATGTACAGTGTTGCTGTAAATGGATAATAACCAACAAGTAACATAACAACAGTGTCAACAAAACGAATATAAAAGACGCCGCCAACATAATATTGTACATGGTACAAGTAAACGAGTATGTAGATACAATAAAATCTAAACTTTTGTGATTTCCATTTTCAAATGTCTGTTTGGAAATTAACAATGCCTTCGATTGTCGCTTGGAGTATAGTTGATAATTGCGATCACGATAGTTTCGTACAATAGAATTTGTTAAGTCGAGTGGGAAAGATTCATAGCAGAATTGAATTGTCGATTGATTTAGACCTTAGAATCTATTGAAGTTGTTTCTTCTATTAAAAAAAAATCCATATACATAAATTCTATTCTAAAACTTAGTAAAAGGGTTCTCCAACTGTTTTAGGGCTGCTTATGGTGCATTGTATCATAGATCAAATGTCCGCCAAATACGGTGCCCCCTAGTGGGTTTTATTTTAATGCGGTTACGACGAGTAGAATGAAACGGTGAAACACATTGTCTATGATAAATCGAGTTTCCAGATGAACCAAATACATTGGTATGTCTTTCTTCAATGGACTCGATGAAATATCGTAAATGGGCCTAATTGATATTCTAATCTTCTTCGCGGCTTCAAAGTGGTTTACAATTACTAGGTAAAATTAGTAAGGGAGCTTCAATTGTTATCCAAAGAAATCTCTTGAGTACTTGAGTTGTTTGACTCCGAGATATTTTATACTTTGTCACTCATCGGTTTAACTGAATAGTTCAGGTGTGGGCCACATGAGGCGAATGAAAGCCACATTTTGGACGATATCTACTTACAAGCCACTCCTGACTACGTGATCCCTCTTAGTGTTTGGGAAACCCTGATTTATAACACAGGCTCCGGCAGAAAAAGGACAAAAGTCCAGCAGATGAAGTAAACATTTCTGCTTAATATTAATCTGTGATTGTTTTGACGTAGTCAGGTAGCATTTAGTTTCTAACTGCAAAAAATTATGACAGTTGAAACATTCATTGAAATACCATGAATCGTTTTTAGAGGAGTAATATGTTTGACCGAACCTCATTGATTTCTTTTCCTTAATATTTCTCTCAAATATATTTAGCCCATATCTTCACCTCATGGTTTCTGAATTTGAGTTTTGTTTAAAGCTTTAATTTTAATAGAAATATCAATTTTGTAGGGAGCCCCTGTAAGAGGTGAAGATAGCGTTTATACATTGCACCATTTTAGGGTCGACCGCTGAAAAATTATGAGGTTATTTGCCGATTTTCGAGTGCTTTCAAGTTCATTTTATAGAGAAGATTAAAGATAGGGTGAAAGGATGTCTAGAAAAAATAATGAGCAATAAAGATAAGTGAGACCAGTAAAGAGAAATACGCCATATTTTACAGTTTTCTTCTATAAAGGCGAAAACGCAAGGACGCTGAAAATGTGAATAGTGTTTATGGTCCTGATACTATAATAGCCAATCACGTGCAATTTTGGTTTCGTCGATTCCGTTCCGGTAATTTTGATGCAAGGCCAATTGTCGAAAATATCGATAAAATAATGGAAATCGTCGAGTCTGACCCTCATGTAAGCCCTGTTTCTATTGTCCAGGAGCTAAACATTGAAACCGTTTGAAACTATTTAAGTAAATAAAATCTTCAATTTAATGCAAAAATAATGAATTTCCTTTTACTACACCTAATATATAGTGAACCAATACATAATATTGTATTTTATAACTTTGAATATAATTCATTTAGATCGAACTATGGTTGTGTCTGTACATGTAGCGAACGCAATGAGCATTTAAACGCTATTCTATTATGTTCTACCTACGAAATTGTATTATTTTCAAATGTCAATACTTTTTTTGGAATACCTCCTCCAAAGGTTAGAAAGTAGCACTCAAATACAGGTTCTACTTACCAAAAACACCACCACACTACACCCCACAGATTCCGTTTTACTTCGTGAGTAGATCTGATGTTGAGTTAAAGAGCTCAGCTCAATTCGAAGGCTTAAAGTCTGGTGTGGGCGAAAGTAGAGCAAAAAAAATTTATCACTTTTCTTCTTCCACAGAAAGGTCATTTGGACTCAAGCGAATCACCGTTAAATGCTTAGTAATATAAAAGTGACCGATAGAAGTTTCTCCTAAGAGATAGAATGGAATCAGTAGAGCACTTTGCGACTTTTAGGCAGCATATATTTAGTTCATTGGCAGCTCTTCGTGATTCGGATCATAATTTTTAACTAATTTGTCATCAAATTATTTAAAATCATTCATGGCAATTTTGTGAGATTATGAGTTGTTAAATATGAGCACATAATTTTTTATTTATTTTCCGTGAAAGATTCTATTCTATCGTTTGTATTTCTGTTTTTTCATATGTTGGGAGGTCATGCTATGGAAAAAAAAATTTAAATAATCACATTAGTTTTCGGCTTGCTAAAATTATATGCTGTAAGCGAATTTGGCTAAACGTTTTGAAATGAAATGAAGGAAAAATGGATTAAAATGGTTTCACTACAACTACATTTGCCCACGTCTGATATAGTTCATGGCCTCTCTGCTACATGGGAATATTTTTTATTATGGTTGATTGTTTTAAAACACTTTGAGCTCTTCTTGATCTATCAATCTTGGATTGATTCTTTATTTTGTATTTAGTTACGATGGTAAATGTTTGCTATATGTAGCGGTGTCTAGTAACTGCAAATGAGTACATTTGTGGTTCACTAGTGGTATGCATATAAATATGTACGTGTACATTACGAACATTTAATATATGAGTACATATGTATAATGTATGTACTTGTGTATGAAGACAACCCACATAAGTTTACACATGCACATACTGAACATTTTTTGTACTGTGCAGACATATGAATGTATGTAGTTTCGGTACATACGAGCTCATTTATGGCATCTTGGCTGGCGCACATGCGCAAATATACCACAGCTTATATATTTATTGTTTATGTAAATATATTCTATTTATTTAATATCAACATGTGTCGCTCGTCAATGGTTAAGTTGCGCTTATTTTTTGTTTGCTTCATGAATCGATTTCAAGTTATATAGATAGAATGAATATATCTATGCGTTTGTTGTGTTACCATGTGCCTATACCAACCACACCAAATGTATTTGTATTATTTCTATTTGATTTTTCCATTTGTTGTTTGTTTGATTTTTTTTTTTACATATGAGAACAAGATCTTTACTTGTTTGACTATTCGATCGTTGCTTGGAAGTATTTTAATATATTCATAATGTGGCATTCGTAGATATACATATTGTATAATAGTCGTACTCAAATCGTACATACATTTAATAATTGTTGTAGTACGTACGTATGAACTCATGTAATTTTAATTAAATTCAATGAAATTGCGACAACAACATCGACAATAGTAGTAACAACTTGTTGTTACGCTATTACATGTTGTTGTTGTTGTTGTTGTTTCTTTTAATTTTATTCAATTTAATTTATTTGATTTCTGCTTTGCCACTCTTTACTAAAAGAATCTGTATATGGTACGTTATTATTGTTATTGTTCTAAAACCGTGTACAATACATAGATATCTAAATGTAGATGGATAGGTAGATTAGTTTTGGGAAAAATCTATATTGAAAATAGTAAGTACTCGATTATAAAGAAAAAATTTAAAATACCCAATTCGTGAAATGATCGATTCTAAGTTATAATATATTGAATTAATATTCGACACCATTCTGAATATAAATTCAGTCCCGAATCGATAGTTGTGCTCCCCTTATTAAATGGCTCCCGGATCTGTGGCCTTGGTACCACCGAAAAACCATGAACTGAAGCAATAACGTCTAAAGTGGAAAAAGTGCTGCCATATTCTAAATTATTTTAAATTATGAAATGTAGTTAAAAATACGTTTTTGTAAAAAAAAGTAATTAATTCTTTCGAAAAATACCCGATTCTTACAAGTTTCAATATCAAAGTATTCGATTCTCCGAAGTATCCGATACCTCACATCATTAATAAATATTTATCTATAGGTACAAATGTACATATTTATGAGCATATTTAACATTATTTACCACTTTGACATTATCCTTGAAATGTTTTTAAATCGTGCTACAAACGTAGCATAAGCAATTGACATTTGTATTTTTTTATATTGTACTTGTCATTTATACACAATCAGTCAATTCAATTTATTTATTAAATATAGATATTAAATGTTTTCCAGATACATAGTTGACATTTATTGAAATAATTAAATTAAATTACAAGCGTTTTCTTAAAAAAAAAAATTATACTTAACATAAGTTTTTTTGTAACATGATTTTTTTTCGCACTTTCAGTGAAGCACTAGTAAGAAACGCTGTATGTTTTAAACAATTTTTATTATGAAGGCACTCCTAAAAGATAACCCTTTTATATACCTTTTGCATTCAAAGAAACACCAATGGCCGAGACATATATTATAAGGTACTTTGAGGTGGATTTTGTTTTGACAAAATGGAACAGGAAGAAGTCATTATTTCAACGAAGACTTCAGGCTAACAAATGGTTGTATATCGAAACGTTGTGTTCGGTTCGCTGGTAGTAATCTCGTTGGCGCCGACTTTAAAAATAAAGTTTTTAATAATTTTTAGTACTTTTTTAAAGTCGTGCTTATTATTTTGTAAAGCAACTTTTTTTGAGCAACTGTTGAAAGCACATCTCAGACTTTAGACTTCAGACTAGGCTTTTTTGAGCTACAGACAAATTGGATGGAATCCAACGACTGCTATGTTTCGTCATTGTTAAACGTTCATGTCAAATATTAAAAATATATTTGACTTTTATCATTACTTAAATATGTCTATATTTTTCGCTGTTATATCTCAGTCTGCTTCAAGAATCGCAGTTTGCTGGAACAGAAGAAGTTGATGAGCGGCCTATAAGTAGTTCGTCTCTATGATTAATACGCTTAAATTCTGCAAACAAATATAAAACTGTGGTTTCTTCATTATAAAAACGGCAATGAAGTCGATCAATAAAATAATTTGCATTTTTTTTACAAATAAATATTCTTGAGAAATTTATTAAACGATTATATATATGTATGTATATGTATATATGTATGTCGCAGGGCATCCTCCATAAGAGGATAGCGGGTGTGCAAATCCCGCGGCTACCCTAGTCAAAAACCCAAATCTAAGGTGGAACAGCATATGCCAAAAGATAGGGTGCACGGTAAATAATGTGTGAACTCAGAATACCTGCCGCCCTTCTGTTTTAAGCTAGGCTTCCCTTGGCAATCTGACTCTACCATGGGTGACTCATCAATGGACTTCGAACTAAATACTATAATCTATAACTGGATGGAGTTTTTATTTATACTGAAAACGTTATGTCGTATTGATGAACAAAAAATTTTTGTTATTATTCGAATAGTATTAAATTTTTAACCATCTTGTTATTATTTTTCTTAAAACACTGTTATCTACTGATTACTGCAATATAATAATTAGTTATATATTTTCGAACACGAAGATCAAACCATTACGATATCCATATATACTATACGTTTGATAGATATGAACATATGTACATATATGAGCAGCTAGTAATTCAAGTTCTATCGTATATGGTGGCAATAATGAAATGTGAGATCGTTTTTTTGCTTCTTTCAAGAATTTTTATGTAAGATTTGCGATAGTACAAACAATAACAACAATCATAAGATAAATGTTAGTAACTAAATTAAATTGGTAATGTTTCATAATTACAAGAAAAACAAGAATTCATTAATTTGAAGTGATTTTTTGCGTGTTTGATTTGTTTGGTTTCTCGACAAGTTGCCAAAACTTTTAATTATACTTTGTTCATTTTGTTGTCTTTCTGATCTCTAAAAGCGTAGGTAGGTTTTAAGATAATTTTTGGTTGAGGTTTTAAGCTCTTTTTGTTTTTGCAGTGGGCGTCCAAATTTGTATTATTTGTATGTAATTTGAACGCAAATCTAGATTTTTGTATGCATTTATTTGTATGTGGTACTCGAATGTATTGTATTAGTAAAGTATACTACAATGGTATGGGTAATGCAGTAGTATAACGATAAGCAAAATTAATAAACATGTTAAGTATATGTATATACAATATATAAATAGTAAGTATTTATATGCATCAAAGATGAAAAATCGATTTCTTTTTTGTCCACAACCATTTTCCCTGAACATCTCTTATACCTTATTTTCATACCCTACAAACACCTGAAATCGGCAAGTACTCCCTAGCTTTCAAGACATCGCCTCTAGAGATGTGAAATGCAAAGCCAATACCACAATAAATTTTCCTTGTCAACATTATATTGGAACAACTTACCCCCAATTTCGATTTTTTTTATTACAAAATTGATATCTTTTTGAGTGAGTGCTTTTCCATAGATCAAATATATCACCGAACCCATTCATTGTCTGAAATTCTGACAACCGGACTGCATTTTAAAATGTCAAAGTAATAATTTTGACAAATATATGGGATTTTTATTTTGAGTGGACTATTTATTAAAAGACTAGAATAAAATATACTGTACCTAAGTACCTTAATAATTTAAATTAAATACTTGCGAATGAAGTAGTTTTTATTTTTCATGTAAAAGTGTTGCTATATGTAGTGTTTGGTAAATTTTTTTTGTAATTTTTAATTTCGCAGTGAATTGCTTTTCCGTTTTTATTTTGTTGCAATACAACAAAGTTTTAATATTTTACATACATATCTATTTACTATTATTTGCATTTTCAATGTCAATTGAATAAAAGAGCAGACATGTATGAATAAAAACTCAAAATAAAAAACAATCAGAAACATAAACGTTCAACAAGGAGCAATGATGTTTTCTATATGCAGTATACGCGACGATATCCTCATCGGGCTCTGTAAGTACTCATGTATATGTTTATGAATGTACGTATTGTTTTGTCTGAAAGAATCCCATATGCTATTTATTTTATATAAAGGGTTATCCATTTTGCGGTTTCAGAAGTAAATGTAAATAAAACACATATAAAATATTTTTTATCATGATATTTCTTTTTTATTATAAAATTTGAACGTTGACATTATGTGTGAAATACTACATCATTTAAATGACCACCATGCGAATTGTTGCAAGCATCGATTCTTTTGAGGTAATTTTCGACCACTTTTTGACACATATTGGGCGGTATCTCAGCCATAACGTGACGAATGTTGGTTTTTAGGTGCTCAAGCGTTAAAGGTTTATCTGCATAAACACGGTCTTTCGCGTAGCCCCACAAAAAAAAGTCAAGCGGTGTCAAATCGCATGATCTTGGTGGCCACTTGATATCGCCACGACGAGAAATTACGCGGCCAGAAAATTTCTCTTGCAATAAAGCCATATTCGCTCGAGTTGTGTGGCATGTGGCACCGTCTTGTTGAAACCACATATTCTCTAAGTCGTATTCTTCAATAGCAGGCAAAAAAAAGTCGGTTATCATATGACCATAACGCTCCGAATTGACGGTGACAGTCGTTCCATCGTCGTTTTCGAAGAAGTAAGGTCCAATCACACCTCCGGACCAAAGAGCGCACCAAGCAGTGACTTTTTGTGGATGTAGTGGCCTCTCTTCAATTACTTGAGGATTCTCAGAACCCCAAATACGACAATTTTGTTTGTTAACATACCCACCGAGTGAGAAATGTGCTTCGTCGCTGAAGAAAATTTTGTTCGAAAAATCGCCGTCCACCGCCTGTTGTTCAAGCACCCATTCGACGTATCTACGACGTTGTGAATGGTCAGCTGGCTTCAGTTGTTGTTTGAGCTGGATTTTATATGGATGTAGGTGTAGATCCAAATGCAAAATACGCCATAATGTGCCGTAAGACAGTCCTAATTCCTGAGAACGACGAGGAATCGACACATTCGGGTCTTCGGCAACACTTTCACTTACAGCAGCGATATTTTCGGTGGTACGAGCGAAACGATGATGCACAGGCCTTACAATATCTGTAACCGATCCAGTCTCTTCATATTTCTTCACAATTTTGCCAATTGCTTGCGTAGTTGGACGATTTTGTAAACCATAATCTCCTCTTAAAGCACGATATGCGGCTGTGGCAGAATCACCATTTTTGTAGTAGGTTTTTACAATTTTAATGCATTGTGCGATAGTTAAGCGATCCATTTTCGCAAATGTCAGACTTTGAACTGAAAAAGAAAGAAATTGTTTTAACAACTCAGTTTGACAGATGTCGAATTCTAGCCCTATACTTTTGAAACCGCGAAATGGATAACCCTTTACTACCCTTTTATTATATTGCTACAAAAGAAAAAAAAAAAACATGTGACGTCCATAATAGTAATGTCTATCAACGTTGATGATGATGATAGACAATGTTGACGATAATGACAATACATGAAATAATAAACATATGGATGTGTCTACATAGCATTTTTTTATCGTTTTTTAGTTAATCACAAGTATGTACATTAGATCGCCTAGTTCGAAAAAAGTTGTTGTAGTTATCGACATACATACATATTGTGATGATTCCCAAAATACATATTTCGATTCAGGCGATAACTCTTTGTTAGCTCGTCAGAAATCCCTGAAAGTCGTATTTTGTACGGAAATATGTTACGCAGTGCTACTTTAGGTCAAACAAATGGTAATGTTTTTTTATATTAGTGGTATTCTTTGCAATTTTCGTTATTGTTAGGTGATATTTCTTTCGTAAAGAGCTTTCAACTAAGCTAGTTTCAATCCTAAATGAACACATTACACTAACTGGTGTTGTGTTGATGGACATGGGATATGAAATTCTTCAATTATTCAATATTACCAGGTGTACAAGCTTAAATCCGATGTTTTTCGGTAAAAAAGAAACACATTTTTTTCATAGAAACCCAAAAATTAATTTATTCAAAGTATTTGCCCTCACTAGCTATACATTTTTCCCATCTCTCGGGAAATTTGTGTATACCATGCCAAAAGAATTCCTCATTTTTCGAGGCAAACCACTCGTCAAGCCACTTTCCGACGTTTTCAAACGAATCGAAGTGCTGTTCGACGAGCGCGTTACCCATCGACGAAAACAGGTAATAGTCAGAAGGGGCCAGGTCTGGTGAATAAGCGGGATGAGGTAGCACCTCCCAATTGAGTGTGTCCAAGTAGTTTTGGACCAGTTTTGACGTGTTTGAGGCGTTCTCATGTCTTTGTTCATAACCAGGCCTTTTTTCACCCAAAGCACGGCACAATTTCACTAGTTGTTGGTGTTGGCAGTGGGCATTGACAGTTTCACCAGGTTTCAACAGCTCGTAGTAGATGACAATCTGCTGATCCCACCAAACGCACAGAATCGTCTTGCGTCCAAAGCGATTTGGTCTTGGAGAAGAAGTTGCTGGTTGGCCGGGATCGACTTACGATTTTTTTCGTTTAGGATTCTCAAAGTATATCCACTTTTCATCGCAAGTCACCACAAGATGCAGGAACGACTTTCTTTTTCGTCTAGCAAGCAAGATATCGCATGTGTTTTGGGGTCGCTCCATCTGCCTATCGTTCACTTCATGGGGTACCCATTTTCCAAATTTTTGAACCTTCCCCATGGCTCCTAAACGTATGGAAATGGCTTTTTGAGTAACACCTAACTGTTCGGCAAGCATTTTTTGCGATTGGGTGTCGTCCTCATCTAAAAGAGCTTGCAAATCATGGTCCTCAACTTTCCTGGGTATATTTTCACGCTTCTTGCCACTCAAGTCAAAATGGCCTTCTTTGAACCGACGAAACCAGTCTCTGCAAGTGGTTTCCGATAGCGCACTGTCACCATAGGGCTCCACAAGCATTAGATGCGAGGTAGAAGCGAAAGTGCTCCCACAAAAAAAAAAAAAAAACAGATCTCCAAAACTTTTCTTTTGTTGGTGTTTATACTGAAAGGCATTTGAAATATTTTCATAAACTTTGATTTAAACGTTTTTACTCATCACAATTTTTGTTTTGCTTTCTAGTTCAGCGCAGTTTTAAGTTTTGAAGAAGTTGGTCATACTATTTTTTTGTAAATAAAGAATATTTAAGAAAAATATTTGATTGAAAGTCTTCCAAGTCTTGCAACATTTTATTAAAGCAAGTTCATTTAAAAATCAATTATTTATTACCAACCTTTAATGTTAACGAAAGTTCTTCCTAAATAAAGGGGAAAAAATTATGATTAATCTAATTATGCTATCTATATATTGCTACGAATGTACATACTTGTAAAAGAAACTTTCATCTTGGGCACGTTTCAATTTGCCACCATTGTCATCATCATCATCATCATCATCAGCATCATTACTTTCTCCATATGTAGCTACACCTAGCACAAAAATTAATAATGTGATATACAAAAGTGCGATTAAAAATACTTTTCATTAACTCTCTTATAATAATTAAATAGCTACATTGATTTTGTTATCTAGTACTCATACAAATAATAGTAAATACCCTAAGTTCATAAAAGAAAATATCATTCTATCCTATAGTTCATTAGGAATGGAATTTCAAGAGTTTCAGTTTAGAACATTTTGAAATGAATAAAAAGCATATTTTTTCGCATTCGTGTACCACTGGTCTATTTACTATTGGGTCTTTTGCGTGTCTTTAATATTCATAGATTTGAAATTCAACACTCATAGTATTCGCATTACCATATGCTGTAGTATATAATGTGTAAATACGATAGATAAGATGTACGACGATATATACGCATAAGTGGACTTGTGAAGTTACACGGCAATAACATGCCAACAATTTGTGGGTCATATGCAAGTGAATGAACGACATAATATAATACAATATAACCTACACCAAGGTGGTAAGTAGTTCGTCGTTGTAAACGTCTTATACTCATACGTACATTCATAAAGCTGTTGAAATGTACAATCAGTTCACCTTTTAACCTTTCGGTATTTTGCATTGCATTGTTTTATTTCTTTTCCGTAAGCATATTGATTTACATCTTTCAAAAACTTCGGTTAATGAACTAAGCGTTTATGTAAACTGAAGATGGCAACTACTCGTAGAACAACAATAAGTACACATTCAGTAAACAAACAAAGTATAGAGAATTATTTGAAAACTAAAGTTAAAACGTAAGTCAGTAGCACTGTATGCTGTATTTGAAAGCCAAATTTATTCGAAAATGGTAAAAAGAAATATCTTATTCGTAATAACGGTCATTTATAGTGACATATTTTCCTATCTCTCAGCCAATTAGCGAATGCTTCGCTATAAAAGTGGTTCATTTTTGAATCAAACCAGTCATTGAGTCTTTTTTTTCACATTTTCAGAAGACTAAATCTCGTGAATAAAATGCATGGTTCAGTGCTTCCCGGGTAAGCGCATACTGTACTCTGAAGGCACAAAACTCGACAAAAATGCGTTATGAAATCAACTGAAAGTTATAGTGTCGGTAAATGGATATTACTGGCTGATGATGTAGAAGTCATAATCAACTTGATCGATGTGGTGCGATAATACATAAATTTGTTTCTAGAGCCATCAAATCTTGTTATCGTCACCGTTTAATAGGTTCTAACTAGGTTTTTTCTCCATAAATTCAACGAATTGTGGTTGTGTATTAAACGATTTTCGTTTCTGTTTTTACATCTCTTTTCAAGCGCTTATTTTCCTGAAAGTATTTTTTAAAGTTCCATTCCTGATTCGATTTCATTATACTCACGCCTTTCATATTCTTTTTTCTACAGTCTAAAAAAGCGTGTCTCTTCACTCACCTTTCTGTGCCACTCTTTTTTTCTGTACCTGGCAAATTTGCCTGTGGTTGCATTGTAGTACTCCTGAGAGCTTGGTAATAAATGGCTGCGGTATTCCTGAAGTGTTTCTGCTGCCCACATACATCACCAAGAAGGGGAGTGTTTTACGTACGAAGATCTGAGAGTCGTGATCACAGATTTCTTAGCGTCCTTTCAAAATCCCCTTGAAAATAAATATCAAAAATGGTTTAAAGTAGGGCTGTGCGATTAATCGTTTAGTCCAACAATTTGATTAATCAAAATTGTTGATTAATCAATAATTCGATCAATCAAAATTTTGATTAATTAAATAAGAAATTATTACAATATTCAAAATTTTTATACATTTTTTTCCAATACAAATTAGATAACTTTCGATGGCTATGAATATGAGAATGTTTAAATTTTTATTTCCAAATAAAATTTCAAAAACAAAGAGAAACTTAATGAACAATATTTTGATTAATCAAAATTCTAATTATTCGAATAATTCGTATTTTGATTAATCGAATACTTGATTAATCATGATTTTGATTAATCAGACTGTTAATCGCAATTAATCGCACAGCCTCAGTTTATAGAGCAGAAGCATTTCGAAATGATTTGTAATAGAAACAAATTTATCGATAGACATTTTTCTATTCGGAAGGCTTTCTATACCAGAATCAGTAATGCCAATATTTTTGGTATAACTTTTTTAAGGCGAAAATACAAGTTTTGCTAATTTTTATTGTTACTGAAATAACGATATTGATTTTTAGACCAGGGTACCGAAGTGTCGGCATTGAATGCCTTAGTATGTGCTATGTGTTCGATTTGTGCTATGTTGTGTTCAAATTAGATATTCTTTTATGCAGTTACCTTACAATAATTCGTTCCGTTTGTAAGATATTATGGCTATTGTTGTTTGTTGCTATACTCTTTTTGGAAGGGAGAGTGATTTGACTTCAACGAACTTATCAAAACAAGTGAAAACCACTGAAATTTCTCCATGCGATTTGATATTGAACGTTGATGATTGTGATATTTTCTTTTAGGCGAGGTCATCTACAAAGACGAACAATGTTTTGGTTTTATTTTTAAATTGTATAAACCCAAGCTAAACAAAAAATTCAATTGTCCTCATAGAATTTGCCGATTCAGACTAATAAATAATGTTGTGATTAATGAGTTTTAGCGAAATTTTTTGATTTTGCGCTTATATTTATGATAACAGTTTCATCAGCACAATCGTCGCTTCTTTAATTGTTGGGCCATCCAGCCGATGAGAGATATTGTCGGACACTTTGTTGAAATGTTTGTTGTTTTGATTTTAATTTCGTATTTTACCTTTTTGATTTAAGCTAATAAATGTTTGCTATTTTGTGTTTTCTTTCGTTTTTTCTTTTTATTAAACATTTTCTGGTGTTAAAATAAACTAATTATTGAATTTTGCTGGAATTTTTAAAGTTGTTATTGCAGTATTTACGTAGACAGAAGAAAAAGGAGAGAAAAAAGATTAATCGTATTAAAATCGCGGACGGCTATTTTAGAAGCATACTTGAATAAATCAACAATTGGATACGCTTTGTTCACATTCAATTGTATACGGTCAAATTATGTATCATAATAAAAATTTTGATATATGATCGATTTGAAGATTTTTATAGCCTTTGGAGTTAAATAAGTGAAAAATCGTACTTTAAATGTACAATATCAAATGTTCTGTTCGATAGATTCATTAATATCAATATACCTGCATGTTGGAACCAGTTTACTGGATTAATTTAATCTTTTAATAAAATGGTAATTTTTCTTAGTATTTTCTTAATGAAAAATAATAATTTCATTTCATAGGGTAAACTCGGGTTGATTCGTGATCATCACATGATGCCATTTGTGCAAAATTTTGAAGTTGGTATTAATGGATAATAAAAGATGCAAACATTACGTGGGTCATAAATGGATATTCTTGAGTCTACGTTGTTGTTTTCATTTTTAAGTATTTTACATATTTATTCGCTTTCATTATCCATATATGGCTTTGTCAATATTTGTTGTATAACGACTTAATAAAATAGCCATCAAATATTTATGTTATTCATATTCTACATAAGCAACTTATATGCGTCTAAAAAACTGACAAAAGAAAATTTTAAATTTAAATAAAATATTTAGATTTACAGTTAAGTTTTTATTATTGGTTGTGTGAATTAAAAGCCGGCCTTTTTAGTGCTCACAAGCAATTTACTTTTAAGATTTTTGTAAAAAACATGTCATTTAAAATATTTTCCATCAGAAACTATGACATTTCCCCATCTTTCTGACAATTTATGGATTCCATCCCGAAAGAACTTCGTCGGCTTGGCGGCCAAAAACTAATCGAGCCATTTTTTGATACCGTTGACTGAAGTGAAGCGTATTCCATTGGGGCGTTCTGCATGGACTGGAACAAGTGGTAATCTGAAGGTGTCAGGTCTGCGCTATTAGGCGGGTGGGGTAAAACTTCACATCCGCTATTAGCATGATAGTCTTTGACCGGAATAGCAATGTGTGGCCGTGCGTTGTCATTGTGAAAAATTACCGACTCGTGTCTGGTCGCATATTCCAGCCTTTTCTGGATAATTGCTCTCTTCAACCGCATCAATTGTTGTCACAGCTCTCCCGTAATGGTTCGACCAGGTCTTGGTCGAGTAATGTCTCCAAATCCTCGTTTACAAACTTTTTCGGTTGTCCGGTTCGGTTGTTTGGTTGTACACAAGCAAACGATGAATAAAATATTACTTCAGCTGATAGCTGCAACGAACCTTTAAACAAACTATCCCTCAAACAATACCAAACAAGTTGTCGCGCTACTTAGTTTCCAGAGATATTATCACCATACAACCGTAGTTTACCCTACTAAGTAAACAAAAAATTAAATAATTAATCACTTTATTCAAAATAATATTAATTTAATTGGGGAGAGAAATTTTTTGTTAGAAAATATAAAAAGAACTAAATTCACTTAGCTGCATATATATTGAAGAATCAGTATGTGAACAAAAGTAGGTAGATAGCATATTAAAGGCATAAGCCGTCAATTTATAGGTTGTTGAAGGAAACATATATACAAGCAAATGTCATTTGAAATTTATATTTTAAAAATTTGTATATTTTAAAGAACTTTAGTAAAAATGGAAGACAAATGTTGGCCATTTCACATAATATTTTGTTGAAGTACAATATTCTAATAAAAAAGCAGAATGGAATTTTAAACATAATTCGAATCTACTTACAATTATTTGCATGATTCAAATATTAAAATGATCATATTAAAACAATTTGCTTATTTCATTGATAAGGCTGACATATAGTATTAATGTCATGTACAATATTTGCATTATCTCGCTATTTAAATATAAAAAAGCTTCAAATATTAACTTTGTACAATTCGCAACTAATAAATATGCTTATATAGCAGCTCTATTTAATGAACTTAAGCTTTTAAGCGAACAAATAAGTAAATAACATACATAAATACGTCGTTTATACGAATGGACAAGTAATACAGATCAATAAAACAACACTAACTAGTCTACAGTACAAATGCAGTCGGTACCATCAGCATGTTATGACTCGATTAGGAATCATCACTTAGTATCATTAATGTTTTAAAAGTATTTATTATGTAAGTAATTCCTTTTAAAATGGTATTTTGCCAAAAAAAAAACCATTTAAAGTGTCTGGGTCTTTGACAATATGTTAAAATTGCCATATTAAACCGTAACATTATAAATAAATGATTTATTTAATGCGTGAATTTGCTCTTTGCCTTAAAATTGTGTTTTATAATGCAAATATTTATATGCTTATTTTCAAATAATCTTCGCTTCTGACTCTATAGTTAATGTTTGCTTCCATTTCCATATTTATCTACTTCTTTTCTTGATTTCTTTCAATTTGCTCGTACAAGTCATAAGCTTTAATGTATTATTATATTTTTTTTACAGATTTTGCGTTGGTCGCTGATTGAAAATGACATCATTTTGCATTTTAATTAAAGTTCAGAAGCATTTTGTGCAAAAAGGCAAAACAATATAAAACAAAATATGAGTGATAGAAGTGAGTACATATATTTCTGTCTTTTAAATCTATTTCAACAATGAATATGTATGTATATATATATAGATTAATAATAAAAAAAAGAATGTAGTTCTTGATTCGACAATAGAGTGTATGAAACAATTTTAAAAAGACGATGAAATATATGATAATCTGCAAAAGTTCATTAGTCATTAGGAATGTGTCATGCATTGTCTTCATTTTATAATTTCACACAAAAATCTGAATTAAAAACAACAATAAAATGCCAATGAATTGGGGTTTGTCTTTTGTGTGTGTGTGTTCACTTCATTTATTTCTTAATTAAGAAATATAAAAAATTCCAAATTAACTATAAAAAAATAACTAGAATATAACTGTTAAAAACGTCCTCTAATGGCCCATACTACAGTGTTGCACGCAGATACTCGTATTTGGTTTGATAACTACACTACTGAGAAGTACAATAGCCATAAGAAGATATAAGAATATAAATTTACTCGCGACAATCAAGCATTGTTCACTCATCGTTCTATTCGATAATTCCAAGACAAGATTTCTTAGTATTCGGTAATAATCAGGCAATACTTGATACTATTCGGTATTCGACAACATTATATTAAAGCAAAATCATCCAAGTAGCAAGTATTACTGCGAAAATTTCGAAAATGAGCTCTAATTGACAAAAGTAGACACAAATGCCAGTGCCAGTAGCCTAAGGCAGTATCAACACTGTGCTCCTGTTAGGAAAATGTGGTAAAAAATTATGCTCATAATATTTTATTTTGTATATTAGAAAACAAGTATTCCTTTTCTTTAGTTGACTACGATCTAACGAATACACCAAATTATATCGCTTCGCACCTACTCGTAATCCGAGTCATTGCTGTTTTCTTCATTACTTACTTACTTACTTATGTGGCCATAACAACCGAATATCGATTTAGGCCGAAAATAACATGCTTCGCCAGCCATCTCTGTTCTTCGCTAGCTGGCGCCAGTTAGAAATTCCAAGCGCCGTCAGGTTCTCCAGTACTTGGTCTTTCCACCGGAGGTTTGGTCTTCCTCTTCTGCGTCGTCCTCCAGTGGGTTCCGAATATAACACCTTCTTAGCTGGAGCGTGTTCTTCCATTCGCTCGACATGACCTAGCCAGCGCAGCCGCTGGATTTTGATGCGCTTTACTATGTCAATATCGGCATATAGCTCGTACAGCTCATGGTTGTACCTTATTCGGTACTCGCCACCAACGCAAATAGGTCCAAAGATCCTGCGTAGGACCTTTCTCTCGAAAACTCCAAGCATTCGCTCATCCGAGATGGAAATTGTCCAGGCTTCAGCGCCATATGTTAGGACAGGCATGATGAGAGACTTGTAGAGTGTAGTTTTCGTTCTTCGAGAGAGGGCTCGACTTTTCAATTGCTTACTCAGCCCAAAGTAACACCTGTTAGCAAGAGTTATCCTACGCATGATCTCCAAGCTGACGTCATTACTGCTGTTAATGCTGGTTCCAAGATAGACAAAGTCCCTTACTACTTCAAAAGCGTAGTTGTCAACAGTGACGTGCTGTCCAAGACGCCGGGACTCTTTGTTTGTTGACACTAGATACTTCGTCTTGCCCTCGTTCACCGTGAGACCCATCCGACGCGACTCTCTTTCCAACTCTGAGAATGCTGCACTGACTGCTCGCGTGTTCATGCCGATTATGTCAATATCGTCGGCATACGCTAACAGCATGACACTTTTGTTGAAGATAGTGCCATTATGTCGTAGATCAGCAGCTCGTATTATTTTCTCCATAATAAGATTGAAGAAGTCGCACAATAACGAATCACCTTGTCTGAAACCCCGTTCGGTATTAAACGGTGCGGAGAGGTCCTTCCCAATTTTCACTGCACAACAGGAGTTATGCAGTGTCATTCTACAAAGTCGAATGAGCTTTGCAGGAATACCGAACTCAGACATTGTTGCGTAGAGGTAATCCCTTACCGGACTGTCGAAAGCGGCTTTATAATCAACAAATAGGTGGTGTGTGTCGATCTGTTTTTCTTGGGTCTTCTCCAGGATTTGGCGCAGTGTGAAAATCTGGTCGATGGTGGATTTACCAGGTCTGAAGCCACACTGATAAGGTCCAATCAGGTTGCTGAGCATAGGCTTCAACCTTTCACACAGTACGCTCGATAGAACCTTGTATGCGATGCTCAGGAGACTTATTCCACGGTAGTTGGCGCAAATTGTGGGGTCTCCTTTTTTATGTACAGGACAGAGAACACTGAGCCTCCAATCATCAGGCATGCTTTCATCCAACCATATTCTGCTTATGAGCTGGTGCATGCGGGTGAGCAGCTCATCGCCTCCGGTCTTAAACAACTCGGCAGGCAGGCCATAAGCACCTGCAGCTTTGTTGTTCTTCAGCCTTAAAATGGCCGTTTCAACCTCGTCATAGTCGGGTGGTGGAACATCAACACCATCATCTGTAATTGGGGTTATCGGGCAATCTCCTCCACTGGCGGAATTGTTCGTAGCATCGCCATTCAGTAACGTGGAGAAGTGTTCCCTCCATAGGCTCAGTACACTCTGGACATCTGTAACCAGATTCCCATTTCCATCACGACAAGAAGAGGCTCCGGGATTTAAACCTCCACTTAGGCGCTTGATCTTTTCGAAGAATTTTCGAGTCTCATTCTTGTCGGTACACATCTCTATCTCCTCACACTCGCGTCTTTCCAACTCCCTCTTCTTGCGCCTGAAAAGACGTCTCTCTGCACTCCTTTTCTCTCTATACCGCTCCTTAACAGCTCGCGTTGCGCCTGCACGCAGGGTTCTTCTGTAGGCGGCGTCTTTCTCTGCGGTAGCGTCGCGACACTCCTGATCATACCACTCATTCCTCAGAGGCCGGTAGTAACCAATTACCTCCTCGGCAGCAGTAGTCATGGAGTGGGATATATGTGTCCACCGTGCGCATGTATCATCAAGTTGGGGAGTGTTCTGCATAAGCAGATCCGATAGTCGAGTGGAAAATGCATCTGCTGTCTCTGGTGATCGCAGCTTACTGACGTCGAGCTTTCTCTGTGTGGGACTTCTCTTGTTATTTGCGACACATAAGCGTGTGCGCACCTTAGCTGCAACAAGGTAGTGATCCGAGTCGATGTTGGCACCACGGATCGATTTCACGTCCATCACACTGGAAGCATGCCTTCCGTCAATCACCACATGATCAATTTGGTTTCTTGTACGATGATCTGGAGACAGCCATGTCGCTTTGTGGATGTCGAGATGCTGGAATCTGGTACCACCAATTACCATGTTTCGTGCTGCGACGAAGTCGATCAGCCTCATTCCGTTATCGGAGGTGTTCTGGTGGAGGCTGAATTTTCCGACAGTTGGACCAAAGGTACCTTCCTTGCCCACCCTGGCATTAAAGTCGCCAAGCACGATTTTGATATCGTGGCGGGGGCAGCGGTCATAAGCTTCTTCGAGGCGCTGAAAGAAGCTCTCCTTGGTCACATTGTCCTTCTCATCCGTCGGAGCGTGGGCACATATAAGGCTGATGTTGAAAAATTTTGCCTTGATGCGGATTGTGGCCAGCCGTTCGTTCACAGGCGTGAACTGTGAGACAAGATGTCGTAGTCTCTTGCTGACCAAAAATCCACATCCTAATTCGTGCCTTTCAGCATGGCAACTGTAGTAGATATCACAGGACGCTCTTTTGGAGCAGCCCTGTCCTGTCCATCGCATTTCCTGGAGAGCGGTGATGTCAGCTCTGTATTTTTCGAGGACATCAACCAGCTGGATAGAGGCACCCTCCCTATAAAGGGACCGGACATTCCAGGTGCATATCCGTAAATCATTGTCCTTTTTTCGTTTGCGGGGGTCATCAACAAAAGCGGTAGTCCTTATCCGAGGCATTTTAGTTTTTTTCATTGGGGGGGTTTTTTATGTGGCGGGTCCCAAACCCAACGCACAACCTCTAACCGAGGAGATTTTCGCCACTCACTTCAGCCGCCTTCCAGCGGGTGCCAAGAGAACGTTGCCCGGTGGTCGCCACGTGGAGGGCCCCCATTAATAATGATGAAGGCGCCATCACATAGTAAGCAGTGCAAGCTACATTACTATTAACAAATAATGGTATCATCACATAGCGCTCAGATCAAACAACATGACAGCCAGTTAGTTGACTTGCGATGAGTTCAACAAGTATTGCGCTAGCCCCACCCGGTTGAGGCAGTTAGACACGTTATCTTGCGAAAACACCACCAGACCACCTACTCGTAATCGAAGCCAGCAATCCCTTTTTGCATTCCACTCGGTACGTGCAGATGAAGTGAAGTAATATTCGGGTATTAGTAAACCCATTGCAATAGTTCTCCAGGATACCAAGATGCTGATAGCATAACCGAAATTTTTGCGAATCCAATGCATACATTTTCGGGTTATTAAACCTCAATGTGTTAAGTTTTTTTTTTACATTTCGAAAACGGTTGGGAAAATTTCCAAATTGTCTCAATAAAATGTATCCCAAGTCAAAATGAAACGTATGTCTCAATATTCAACTGCTATAAAATCTCATTAAAATTCAATCCTATATTTCAGAAATAGTTGAAAATTTTACATTAGCTTCTTCAGATAATTTGCATCTCAAAACTTTAGCAAAAAGTGTAAAATGTTAGCAAAAATGATTTCAATAATTAATAACCACGCCTTTAGGAACCCGTAGACATTGGGTTATGTTACGACTTTTTTAAAGCAGACAAAACAAATGAAAAAAGTCGCTTTAAAATTACTTTGAGGGTGAGTCGCTCCTTCATACATATTGAATTATCTTAGTTTCGTGGCTCTCAAGTGACTGAATGAAATTACCAATTGTTTAATTCTAAGTGCACCACATAGAAGCTCTTCTGCTCTTCAGCCTTTGGGCGTGGGTTGTTGCATCTCGATGATCGGCTCAATTTTGTCTCACTCCAAAATATACCAAGATTTTCGAATATACGAAAAATCATACTCGTACAACAGCACAGCTTGGACACTAATACAATTTTATAATTCTTCCGTTCTTTTCGTTTTTGGACATGTTAATAATGACTACAATCTAAACAATCTCATATGAAAGTAATTATAGACCGAAAAAACAATGTTTAAAATCTTTCAAAGACTTCCAAAGATATTTCATATTTGGGCTAGAGAGTATCGAAGTCTAAGAAATGTGCACTAATAAAATTTTTTTTTATATATTCCTTATTTTTATGCTTGCGTCTTATAACTTGGTTAGTACCATTCATAGATTTCATATGAATTCAAAATTAAGTATGTAGTGGTCAATCATTTATTAATTATTCATCTTGATTGCTTCTAACATCATAATGACATGCCTCAATTCAGAGACCCCCATTTTCCATTTTATTTTCCCACCCTCACATTTTTCTGTGCGTACAGAAGCATATGTGAACTTTTTAACAATCTGATGGTTAATTTTGTTTTCAAGTGTAAATTATGACTTGACCCTGTGTTATGAATTAATACGATTAATTAACTCATTAAATAAAAGTATCATATGATTACAGCTATTATGGTATCGTGTTTCTTGTTTCACAGAATTTTTAAGGAATCATTACTTCAATGAGTGAGATACACTTGCTCGATTTATATGCGGCATACTTATTATTGTCATAAACAGGTTTATGTAGATGTGAGTGATGAATAATCCTCCCTCTTTGTAATTTTTCTCCTTTGATTTTTCAGCTTAGCTTCTGAATCTTTTTACGCTTGAATTTCCTTCACACTTAATTTATTAAGGACAAAGGATAAAAGTGTGTGTGTGTAATTTGATATGAGCAATCAAATAATATCATGAAATTATGTATATGAATAAGAGGAAGCATAGATTAAAATAAAATATATATTAATCATGGAATATCATAAGTTGGTTTCTGTGTACATTTTTCATTTCCTAAAGTTAGGAAAAAAATTGCAAGAACATTTCTTTAGATATTAGGTTGATATTTTATAGCTGATGAGGTAATAAGTAATTCGAATAGTCTGCACATCGTGGAATCATAAATCGAAAATGATGGGTACATTTAAACTGGTCTCATACAAGTACTTCTGATGCTGAGTAATTTAAATGAATTAGGAGCAATTGAAGACATCAAAACAATTCACAATATTATATTATTAGATGGAACATTTTTATTATTTATTATTAAATGACAGTTTTTGGAGTGTCTTTTGCCAACATTTGGACATAAATGAGATTGTTGCGAAGTGAGTGTGGTATATGTGACTCCCCGACCAAAAACCACAACGAATCGAAGATTCTGAAAATGTACAAACTACAGTGCAAATTGCTTTCTCATCCGCCTAATTCACCTGATCTGTCATCCTGTGATTTCTTCTTAATTTTAAACTTGCAAACGTGATTTTAATTTCAGCTTTATAGTCGGTGCCGCAGCTCGGTGCGTTGTGTTTCTGATATGCAGATTGTAATCGTCGACTGTAGAACACTTTAATATCGCAAAGATTTTTCTTTCGAACGGTACCAACCTATCGGTAAGCAATTGGCAATCCTTCCGGTAGTAACGTTTTGCCATGAAATCAAAATCTGTGACAAAGCTCAGAAAAAGTGATGTCATAGGGATGCTGTCGCTTAGAATCGGCTATTATAAGTAGCTCCCTTCTAAAACTATTCAAAATTTAACATGCACAACAAAAGTACTGGGAAATACGCTCGGCCAAAGGGTTTCATTCGCCGTTTATGTATAAATTTTGAGCTCTGTAGTTCTATAATTCCTACAGTAATCATGCGAACAGACGGACAAATAGACGGAGAAACAGACATACATAGGTAACAGATGAACTAATGTAGTAGGTTTGTTATTGAGCAGTAGTCATGGGAGGACAGTACTAACGACTACAATAATTCTACTTACACTCGGGTATGTAAAACAATCGATTACTATGCGAACTAAGAAAGCATAAAATAATTATTTAATGGTCTCATTTTGAATGTTAACTTGCATTATATACTGAAATTTTGCCATTGACTTGAATTTGCAATAAATCGGGTCTGTCTTACGTTGAAAAAGCTGTACAAATTTTCGTCATAAGTTTGTTATTTGACAACGGATTGACAAATGTTATAAATCGTGCAACAGATTGCGAAGAATATTTCGTAGATTTTTTTTCTTTTTAACTTTACTGAAGTAGAGCATTATTTTTGATACTATGTATGGTAACTTCTGGTGCTCCTGTCGCAGAGCATTATACCTGAATTATTGTCGTAAGGTTAATTTGTATTCAGAATGGATAAATACATTCTGTCAAATAAGTACCCGGAAATCGGAAATTCTCATTTTAAATTTTCCCTCTGAGAATATTTCAAAAAAAAATTTTTTCTCAGGTTGGCACAACTGTCAGCCACTATTTTGTGAATTTTTATTGCTATGTGTCATTTAGTTTGGTTACGGCGTCATTAGGAACAAGTCAACCTTTTGTGTGCGTTGCGATTTTTATATGGATAAAAATATCGAACAAAGAGTTTGTGTGAAATTTTGTGTTCCAATTATTTTCTTTTTTTCTACTATACAGAGATGTCACTTATATTTAAACATCAATAATGTTATAATTAAAAAGAAAAAGAAAAGGATGAATGTTGCAACAAAAGTAGTTCACTCTTTTTTTTGATATATTTCATCAATTAAATAATCAGAATTTGATCTATTTGGAATTTAGATTATATAAAATAAAAATCAAATCATCTCTGTTTAGGAAACTTAGCATGTACATAACATATGTGCTTTTATTGGCACAAGGATAGCGAGTTGTCAAATAAAACACTGCTGATAATAAATAATTGAATTTTTAGTTAGATTTTAGATATTATTTTCTCTAATTTTTCTTCCATAGGAGCTCAATTGAAATAGGGAAGTAGGGTTAAATCTCAATGGACTTTTTCTGGCCTCACTGAGTGCTTCGGGCGGGTACTCCTTGACGACATCGGATTTTGACTTAGTAAATCTGTAATAAAAGTTTGACTTTGGTGTTTATTATGATTAATTACGTGGCAATCTTGTTAACGCTTGTACGCGACCCGGCCTAATATACCATTTAGTTATTATTATTTTTTTAGTGTATGCATATATGTTAGTAGTGCAGTAATGCTACACATATTCCAAATATGTTTTATATTTATGTTTATCGTGTTTGGTTATAAACACACATAAATAGCACGCAATAGATGACGAAAGTAAACAGACAGTCATATACACAGACAGAGCCGGTAGACAAGAGAGTGTGTTAACATTTTAAGCATGAACTATTTTTAAGTTCCAGGTTTCGTGCTTGTATGCAGTACTATTTCAAGCTAATTCTTCTTATAAACTTCTTTTCTTATGATGTCGATAATGATGGCTATTACTATTATTTAAAATTTTTTTTTTCGATCTTTTGGCTTTATGGCTTCCACGATGTACTTATGTACGTAGTACATTGTAAAGACATATTTATGTACAAGCATCTAACTTTTCATAATCGTCTACATATTGTGCAATCATAGTATAAATTTAATAAAATTAAAAATTAAACAAAATTTACTTTTGTTAGTATAATTAACTTCTTTGTTGTTACTATTATTATTGTATTTCGTTGTAATTATAATTTTCTTATTCGCTCACTTAATTTGCGGTTTTTGTGTTGTGTGCGTTTAAATATGTATGTACGTGTGTGTGTGTATGAAGGTGGATATGTTTGCTTTAATTAAGATCACATTTGTTTCGCCGCGTCGTACATATGTGTGTTTATTTATGTGTGATTACATAATAAAAAATAATGTAATTTTTACATTTTGTGCACACATATTTTTGCCAACGATTTAATGGTACTTGTATTTACATGCTACAGGTTTATCAGTGAATTCACGTTTGAAGTTTATAAGTGACTATTTGGTTTTTGTTGTTGTTGTTACTGAAAACATTTCAACATCTTTATTTGTTCAATTAATTTCATTAAATTTGGCGATGCCTTTTTGCTCGTAGATACATATCATATATACATCTATGCATGCATACGTTCATGATAATTAAATCATAGCTGTGGGTGTGTTTTGTAATCGTATTGTGTGAACAACTCTATTAACTTGAAGCTTTTATTCTTAGATAGATATTTGTATACATTTAGGTGTTTCGAATAGAGAAAATTTATTTTTATGTTTTTTTCTGTGGCGTCTCAAACTTACGTCCATTTTATCGACAACTTAATGATGGAATATGTTAATACGTTTTAACAGCAGAAATAAACAAGTCTAGATTATAATTCGTGTAATTTAACGATTTTATATTCTTCTATTTTTTTCATGTAAACGACACATAATTATGGACATACATAGTAATTTAAAAAATCATAAATTCATATATATCATTCTAGACAATTAAAAAGTGTTTGTTTTGCAATAATATACAATTTGGTTAGCATTGGTTAATTCTTAATAAGTCAAAAGCTTAAGATGACTGCAGAAACAACATCGACATCAAAATTATTGAAATATATTCTCTTTTATGGGAAAAAGTCGGTTGATAATTGGTAATTGACTGTATGTACACATGAGGATGTTTCCGTGGGAGACTTTAGAATGATGTTGTGTTCCATAATACAGCCACATGATAGAAGGCAAATAAGTATTTGGGATTTCGGAATTTGAGTCTAATAGCCTAGACAGACGGCAGCCTAATTCCGGATTACGGGCTCACTTAATCCGAATAAAATAATAACCTGACAGACGGCAGTATTGCGGATTAACTAAACGGCTGATTGCTCTTTTAATAGATTTGTTCACTTACATTACTATCACTATCAATTTTTGTCATCTGTTACTCTCGATATGAGAAAATCTACAAGAAGTACGTGAACTGAAAACTATAAGAAACTTGTAAATTGACATTCACAGTTCTTAATTGACAGCTGGATTTATTTTTTCGCCAACGCTTTTCATGTTGAAAACTGTTAACAGTTGTTGAAAGTTTTTTGTTAGCGAACACACCTAATGGTTTGTAAAATGGATGGAGAAAAATTCACAATAGACAATTTTCAGCGGTGTTGCCAGCGCAAATTGACCTAATCCTCTTTTATTTTGAGAATTAACTCATAGAGTTTATGCGGATTAGCTGCAGTTAATGCCCGAGTTAATTAATAGGCTGCCGTCTGTCTAGGCTATAAGGTGCGTTTGAATCAGTCAGGTCACATTAGGTGCGTAACACAAAAAAAAGCTATGTATGCTGTAACTTTCATTACGCTCTTGAGCTGGCAATATCGGAATTTGAATCGGAGACATTGTGCACAGAAGACCGGTTATGTTATGTCATTAAAAAAATAACATCTAACAATAGTTTATAGTACAAAAAATATGTACATAAATACTTATAGCGTATGAAGTTTAGTTTCGATTTCACGTGAAATATTAACAAGAAAATCAAATATTTTATTGATTTTCAATTGGACATCATGTACTTGTATACATATATACATATGGCTAGACTTGAGTATAATAAACATATACATACTTACGAGTATGCGTATATGCGTACATAAGTATATATCCATATATACTGTATTTATAACTCTTTATTATCTATTAATTCGTATGTATGTTTTTCCATTGAATTTAGTTGCTTAGTACCTACATTTCGAATCAAATAGACACTTACAATCAATTATTTACCACAATTGTCAAAACACATACCTACACACACATATACGCTAATACACAACAAGCTTGGCCGCAATGATCGTTCATTGGGAGTACAATTCAATTTCTTGAAAGGTGTACCATGTAGAATTTGATATTATGGTCAAATGCTTACTTGTTGTTTTCGATTATTATGTCTTTGTTGTTAATCACTTTTAAACTGCAAAAAACAATCACACACAACGTAATTACGCAAAGAAGCAGAAAAAAAAAACTAAATAAAATACATACTAGAAATATCGTAAAAATTACAAGCCGCCTAATAACATAAATAAGTAGCATAAAAATGAGTTTTAAAGATCTTAGCTAAATATTAAGATGTTGGCATGTGTATATATGCTTTTTTTGTCTTATTGGATTATGTGGCCATCGTTTTTATACATTTGTTATTTATTGGCTTGAGCAAGGTCGAATTAATCACAGAATATGAGATAATAATAAAATATTAATTTTAATGTTCTTCGGGGAGATTAGAATAAATAAAGATGCTGAATTTCTAAATAAATTAAACTTTGTCCTTTTATCTTACGAAAAAATCAAAGACATTTGTCTTCTAAAGAAATTAAATTAATTGAATAAAAAAAAAAGTATATGATTTTGATGAAAAACTACACAATTTGCATTCATTAACAGTTATAAGCAGTTTCTTAGATATATATGTTATTGTGGTTGTTGTTCTTCAGCTCCTAACATTTTTTGGAGCATCAAAAAAAAAAAAAAATAAATAAATATGTGGCACTTAAAGCCCCGTAGAGCTTTTTGGCCGAGCTTCTCTTCTATTACTGTTGTTCGTGTTAAATTTTGGACAGCATTAGAAGGACCTACTTATTTTAGCCGGTTCCGAACGGCAGAACTCTTGTGACAACACTTTTTCTGAGCTTTGTCACGGAGTTCTTTTAGAAGCTTTTTCATGCAAATTGTTACTGCCGGAAGAATTGACAATTGCTTGCCGACAGGTGGGTACCGTTCGAAAAAAAATCTTTTCGATATTAAATTTGTTATATTTCAGCCGGGGATTGAATCCACGACCTACAGATCAGAAGGCCAACACACTAACCACTGAGCTACGGCACCAACTTTTTGAGGCATGTGTGCTATAAATCGCTTCGTAATACGAATTAAGATATTGAAGTATGATAATGAAAAACGTTGTAAAGAATAATTTGTGAAGAAGTGGTTATTATGTGCCATAGCATATCATTATAATTCCCTCAGATTATTTACATGGACGTTGAAATACAATTGACATATCAATCCCTACATCCACCATACTTTCCGGATATTGCACCTTGCGATTATCATCTTTTCCACGGACCTTAGTCCCATTTAAGTAATAAGAACTACATTTCAAAAGAAGCTATCAAAAGGTATATCGACGCGTAGCTCCAAGGACCAACAATTTTTTGAGCAGGGAATTAAAAATTTGCCTAAACGTTTTGAAGACATTGTAAATAAAGTAGGAAAATATATTACTTACTTACTTTCTTCTGTGGCCATAACAACTGAATATCGATTTAGGCCGAATATAACATGCTTCGCCAGCCATCTCTGTTGTTCGCTAGCTGGCGCCAGTTAGAAATTCCAAGCGCCGTCAGGTTCTCCAGTACTTCCTCTTGTGCGTCGTCCTCCAGCGGGTTCCGAATATAACACCTTCTTAGCTGGAGCGTGTTCTTCCATTCGCTCAACATGACCTAGCCAGCGCAGCCGCTGGATTTTGATGCGCTTTACTATGTCAATATCGGCAAACAGCTCGTACAGCTCATGGTTGCACCTTATTCGGTACTCGCCACCAACGCAGATAGGACCAAAGATCTTGCGTAAGACTTTTCTCTCGAAATCTCCAAGCATTCGCTCATCCGATGTGGAAATTGTCCAGCCTTCAGCGCCATATGTTAGGACAGGCATGATGAGAGACTTGTAGAGTGTAGTTTTTGTTCTTCGAGAGAGGGCTCGACTTCTCAATTGTTTACTTAGCCCAAAGTAACACCTGTTAGCAAGAGTGATCCTCCCAATATCTCCTGACGTCATTACTGGCGTTTATCCTGGTTCCAAGACAGCTGAAGTCCTGCACTACTTGAAAAGCGTAGTTATTAACAGTGACGCGTTGTCCAAGATGCCGGGAGTCGTTGTCTGTTGACACTAGGCACATCGTCTTGCCCTCGTTCACCGTAAGACCCATCCGACGCGACTCTCTTTCTAACTCTGAGAATGCTGCACTGACTGCTCGCGTTTTCATGCCGATATGTCAATATCGTCGGCATACGCTAACAGCATGACACTTTCGTTGAAGATAGTGCCATTATGTCGTAGATCAGCAGCTCGTATTATTTCTCCATATTAAGATTGAACGATAACGAATCACCTTGTCTGAAACCCCGTTCGTTATTAAACGGTGCGGAGAGGTCTTTCCCCATTTTCACTGCACAACAGGAGTTATGCAGTGTCATACTACAAAGTCGAATGAGCTTTGCAGTAATACCGATCTCAGATATTGTTCCGTAGAGGTAATCCCTTACCGGACTGTCGAAAGCGGCTTTATTATCAACAAATAGGTGGTGTGTGTCGATCTGTTTTTCTTGGGTCTTCCCCAGGATTTGTCGCAGTGTGAAAATTTGGTCGATGGTAGATTTACCAGGTCTGAAGCCACACTGATAAGGTCCAATCAGGTTGTGGAGCATGGGCTCCACAAATATATATATTAAATATATTATTGATTAATAAATACTGCAAACTTCTTATTTATTTATTTTAAACCCACCTAAGAAAAACGCACCAACTTATGGACTGACCTGATAAAGAGCACTACCACACGAAAAAAATGTATCGTGCAGTAGACGAGATAAATATTTTTATGCACATTTGCTATTGCTAAATTTGAAGCAATACAATGATGAACAATGAAACATTCTTTAACCTTCATGCGCTGTTTGTGTCAATTAGACCCAATTTTTTAAAAAACATTCTTATATTTTCGTTATTGTATTTGACACTTGAGGTTTTGGATCAATGTGTAAATCGTACATCAAATTTATATTTTATGTGTTATATTTTTGACAATATATGTTTCTTAAAGGCTGGGCAATAAATATAAATACAATGATACATAAGCGCCTGAAAGGCGTTGAAATGAGATGCGCTTGAGGGTTAAATTCCTCCAAACTCGCTCCTAGAAGGGTAAAATGTATTCTCCTCAACTTTTTTTCCTGACAATCTTATTGCCTACCTCTATCTCTAAAAGAGGCTCTCCTAAAAACTGAGATTTTTATAAATTTCGCTCTTAGGGTGCCCCAAGAAGGGTAAAATATATGACCGACTTTCATTAATTGATACTATTCAGCACTTAGGAAGGCTTCTCTGAGCTTGAAAACACCTGAAAATCGACAAATAGCTTTGTGATTGCTCTGCAATCTCAACTGGAGTGGTGAAATGTCCCCATAAATTTTTCTATTCCAAGAAATATATATTTGGACTACCTTATACAACATTTAAAAAAAAAATATTGGCTCATTCGGCCAAGTTCTATTGTACTGTACTGTTGTGCGTCCTAAATTTTTGCACAGTATTAGAAGAAACCTACTTATATTACCCGGTTCCGAATGGCAGAACCTTTGTGACATCACTTTTTCTGAGGTTTCTTACAGAGCTCTTTTAGAATCGTTTTCATGGCAAATTGTTACTGCTGGAAGAATTGTCAGTTGCTTGCCCACAGAAGGGTACCGTACGATAGAAAAATCTCTTCGATATTAAAGTTGTGCTTGAGCTTGTTAACAATTGTCTACAGGAAATGGTTCGCGTAGTCGATGTATGTGACAGAGAACCCTAAAATGAGAGCGTAAAAATTGATAGCTGGTAGTTTGTAATAGTAAAATCGCTTTCCATTACCCATAGAAAAAAAAATAATAATAAAACAAATGCAGCATTACACTCTCACATCGAGAGTGTAATTTGTTTTTACTCAATGACAGAAAGTTGTGGTAATGTACGCGAACAAACTTATATCCATTGTAAATGTGATTTTTTTCTATGAACGTTTGATACTTTTCATGGATAGAGACTTCAACGGAAAAGGGTGTGTTGTACTCATTTAACATTGGTTGACCACTCTCTGATAACTTATATGTAAGATATAATTGTCATAATGATTACAATAATTTTGATTCACATTATTCATATGCTCACGTGCTGCTTACCTATGTTTTGTCGATGCGCTACAACGGGTGCGGCACATTGTACACACAATGTACATTTTATATCAGTCCACTGTAGTGGACTTTAGTTCTTCAGTTATAACATATTGTACTTCCTTCGTACTTTATCACTAATATATCATGTCTTGAGTGATTCTCAATAAATTCTTCAAGTATATGCATTACCTATGCACTTTTATATGCACATAACATATGCATACGAATGTTTCCTCTAGCGTGATGATGGTTGGTAGCGGAATCAATGATATGGAAAACAATTTTTCAAGTAAATGAGGTTTTAAATTTATTGTATATTCTTAATGTCATATTGATTTTAAATAGGGATCGAACACAATCTGTATTTTGAATTGACAGAGTTCAATAAACTTTGCGTCTTTCCTCAAAACATTAACACTATGCCTTTTATTACAAGTCAAATTGTTTCCATAAGTTGATGATAAATAGTAAAATATTAATTTTAAATTTACATTTTTTCTTTCAGATCCTGCTTAACTTGTGATTGTGATTCTACATTTAGGTTTTACTTGAAATTATAATGTATTTGATCATATAAACCGAAACTTTACCTAAGAACAATTTGTAATATTTGAAACGACAACAAAATATTGTAGTTAGTACTTTAATTGAACAAATTATATATTTGTATAGTGAAGTGGTGTTTTTATTTTATTCGTTCAACTTTCGAACGTACAATTTTGTTATTCGTCTTCTTGCTCTTCAATTGCTTGTGTAATTTACACTGCTTTTTGTGTTGGTATTTATACTACATTATCGTTAGCAAAGTAAAAATGGCATTGCTCGAAGCACGGCCTTATAGGCCTTTTAAATCGAGCGAAGAGTATTTGGAAGCAATGAAAGAGGATTTAGCAGAATGGCTGAGCACATTATATCCGGAATTGATGATAAACGCGGAAAATTTTATGGATCGCTTAGATACAGGAGTCGCACTATGCAAGGTAAGTGAGAAATTTCTCTGTATTCTTCTAATTGTTTTTTTAGATGCTTATGAAAATTAAAAAAAAATTAATAAAATAATTAAAAGTGTGAAATTCAGGAAAAATTTTCAAATTTTTGGTTTTCAATCGTTCAACAATTGACAATGCGAATCGTTGACAGGTTCTTAAGCCTTTGGAATTTCCTTCGGAGGCTGGTTTATTATGTCAATAGTGGCATACATTATGTGGTATTCGCCGACAGCACAGATAGATCCAAAGATTGTATGTAGGGCTTTTCTCTCGAAAGTTTTAAGAGTAAGAAAAGATTTGGATGACGCATCAAACCAGCTCCACACATGGCTATGGCCATGGCGTGTATTTATGACGGGCATTTAATTAGGTCATAAAGTCATTTATTTATTCTATGTAAAACAAAATTAAGGTGAGAAATAGATATGAGAAAAAAACAAATTCTATTCACTAGATATTATTCTTTACACTTAATCATACAACATAAATTGAAGAATTTTATGAAGAATGTGCGTGCATACAACTATATACACATATACACATATAAATGTATGTGAGAAATTACCTATTTTATTTCAAAGCTAACATAAACAATAATGAACCATATATAAAATATTTCAAAATAGTATGTAGTAAATAAAAGATAATAAAACCAAACTAAACAATGCAAAAGTAGGCATGTAAGTTTATATTTTACATGATGCATGTACAATAGTACAATATTTACTATTTGTATGTAAATTTAATTTATAACCTACATAAGAACAATGGAAATGATGGTTAAGTCATGAGATAAAAGATTGTTTATTGCAGCAGCATTTACTGTTTAGAAATAGAAAAAAGTTTACTCTACTAATTTGAAGGATTAATAGATCATAAATTACCAAAATTACTGTTAATAATTGCATAAAAATGTAAAGAAAAGTTTCTTAATATGGAAAGTATCAAATGCTAGTAATTTTCGTCACTCATATTCTGATAATATATTTTGCATACATATAATAATACATATAATGGTAGTACAGAAAAGGGTCTGTGAGACCTGGCCAACCAGCCAAATTGACTGAATTCGAGCCGAGTATCCATAGTTTGAAGGTGATGCTGTGTATTTGGTGAGATCAGAAGGATATGGTGTAACAATGAATGGGGAACGCTACAGACAACAACTCATCAAATTGACGAGAGCATTCAAAAGGCCCGGTATGGGCGACCAAAAACGAGCGATTGATTTTAAATTATGACAATGATCGCCTACATGTTTCCGTACTTGGAAAATATCGGAAGGAAGTCTTACCCCACATGCCATATAGCTTGGACATTGTCACTTCTGACTACCATTTGTATCGATCAATGCAGATTTCCTTGCTCCGAATATGCTTCATTTCAGTTTAACGTGTCAAAAATTGTGTCGATATGTTCTTTGCCTCAAAAATGGAGCGGTTTTATAGGGACGAAATTCATAGGCTTCCCCTAAGATGGGGAAAAAGTTGTATCTTCCGAAGAAAAATAATTTAAATAAAATATATTGTAGGTATCAATTTTTCAAAATAAGACCTCGAAATCAGGAAAGAAAAATATACTTTCCTAATATTTGGCTTCACCAATCACACATCTGCATATAAAAAGTTCTTTGTGGCACATTTTGCTTACTTGAATATTTTTCGCATAAATATTGACCTCAAATTACCACCTTCAAACAAAAATATGTGCAATTTGCTTCTTAAGGGAAGGGAAATGTGACAGCTAACCAATGCCAGAAAGAGAAAAGAAATAACATTGACAAATGGTATTAAAAATGTGTATAGTCAGAAACATCCATATGTGAAATCGGCACTTAATTAGTTGCCAACCCAATATAATGTTGTTAGACTTTTGACTTTTAACATTTCATTGCAAAGGAAATGTATGACGAATTTTTCTTAGCAGAACTAATTGACACAAATCTGCACCTGTGACATTGCTGAATTTTATCACTTGTGATTTTGTTACGCTCAACGTTTGTAGGGGATATTTTTCTATTTTAAGTACTAACCCTTTGTTTACAGCTTGCCTTTCATTTCAGCACTTCAAACGGTTAGATGTGCTGTATATGTGCGTAGTAAAAAGTGTTGAAGGAATCAAAAAATCAAAAGTGTTTAATTTCCCAATAGTCTTAGCAATTAATACTCTTTCGAATGGTAATAAAAATTCTGTTTAATTTGATTCAGCGGAAAAAAATTTAAGTGTTCTAAAAAAATTCAATTGTTACACGATGATTATGATATACTTTTTGGTTCTAAATTGACACACTATATGTTGCATGCAAATAACAGCGAATCTCGTCGTTCGCTCTATTAGCATTTAAAAATTTTTATATGCTTTTTAAAATTCAGCATTACAGTGTTCTCATCGCATTCAGCAATATATTTATAAATAAGTATTACAGTTTGTGATATATGAAATTGGTTAAAAGTTCAAGCTAAGAATTCCATTTTCATGAATTTTATTTCTAATATTACATTTTTGGCATTATAAAATATGATGTGTTTTGGGTAATTTTTCGTTTATTTTCTTTTTTTCATATATTAATTGAAATGCGTCACTTTTACGTCACTTCTCTGATGCTATACGAAATACTTTCTTACGCAAAAATGCAAAAAATAAACTCTCTAATAACGTACGTTTTAAAATTTTCCGTAATTCCCATGAATGTCGTCACTATTGGGACATCTCCCCTATTTCGTACTTATCAGTTCCATTTAATTCTTTCTGTAACAGTCAGAGGAGAGCGTAACTTTATCAAATTATGACTACCTAACTAGATTTTCAGACCTGTTACTGGTTTCAGAAGTGTTAATAATTTCAAATTTGTTTTGTTTGAGAAAATATTAAATTGGGAACGAGGGATTGGCTTCATTTATTAATTTAAAAAAATGATGAACACCAAATGACACAACTAGTTATTATAGTTTTATGTACTATGTGTAATCTGTAACATAAGTAAATAAGTCGATTTACATTAACGCAAGTAAAAATAAAAAAAGTAACGCAAGTAGACACATTTATATGCATTCCCAACAATACATGAACTACTTATGTACAATATATTTGTGCAATTTTATGTAAAATATTATATGTACTCATATTTATAATGTCATATGCAATATTCATTAATTCATCAGGAACGTCAATCAACAAGGCGAGCACTTTGGCATAAAGCCAAGTATTCTGTTGATTAAAATGAATGAGCTTAAAGTTATATGAAATTATTATAGTTTTTCTTTTATTTTCAATATTCTATTGTACCATTTTATATAATCATTGCTGGCTGTAATGACATCCCCACGTCCTGAATATGCCTCCTCTTTTTATACTTTCATATTTTCATTAGTTTTTATATACATACATCATAGTCCCTTGTCTCTGCAGATCTCGCCTATGTAAAATATGCCTACAATTTTATTTTTCATTTTTGTTTTGCATTAAAAAGGACCAACGTACCATGATGAACCTTCGCTGAGTGCGGTTGCTGTTATTGAAGTTGTTGTTGTTGTTGTTTGCTTTTTACCATTGAAGTGAGTACGACGGCATATGAAAATGCCACATGCAGCTAAGTTGTACTTGTGCTACTATGTACTCGGCACCTATATGTATGCTTGTAAATTTATGACATAAATTTTATTACAACATGAAATACACAGAGATCATACATATGCATACTTATAACATATTTGTGGCAAAAAGGAATAAACAGTCAAATCCAGTTAAGAATGAATTGAGCTATGAATAATACGAATAAACATATCCAAAATTTTTGTATGAGAGGAAAAATAGCAAATGTATACTTTTGACACCAGCAAGTTCTTAAATTTATTTCAAAGCTTCTAAAATTGAAAAACTCAACCAAGTAATCAGACTTTTTCCTTTTTACACTAAGAAACGTAAATATATTCTTTTGTAAAATTAATAAAATATACTTATTCAATTATTCTTTTTCCTCTGCCATAAATTTGTATTATACCACCAATACCACATAAGCTGCAATTCGAAAACAATGACTTATACTAAAATTTTACCTTGTGATTCTATGTGCATGTATTTGATAGATGTTCGAATTGTTGTTGTTGTTATTTTATGGATCCGTTGAACAGGTGAATATATTTATTTTGATGTGTATTTTATGGGTTGGCATATACTTAAGTATACTATACCATATATACAGGGTGATTTTTTAAGAGCCTTTGTATTTGATTTAAAAAAAGAACACATAAAATTTAGAGAAATGTATGAAATCTTTTTTTTTGAGTTGATAGAACGATCTATATAATTCAATGTTTAAAGATGATATCATGTAAATGTTGACCGCGGCTGCGCATCAAGTGGTTCATACGCTCGGTCCAATTTTGGCATACTCTCTCGAACATATCGTCCGGTATCTCACGAATAAATTCTTCAATATTGACTTTCAGTGAGTCAACCGTTGCGGATTTTTCGCTATAGACATGAGCTTTAATAAATCCCCACAAAAAATAGTCTAAAGGCGTTAAATCGCACGCACTGTTCACCGAACTTGCCTCTCAATTGGGCCATTGTTTCGCGTGCTGTGTGGCATGCGGCACCGTCTTATTGAAACCACATTTCAGGCAAGTCCAGCTCTTCCATTTTGGGGAAAAAAAAGTTTGTAATCATCGCACGGTAGAGCTCGCCATTCACAGTAACGTTACTGCCTTCGTCGTCTTTGAAAAAGTACGATCCAATGATGCCACCGCCCAATACTCCACACCAAACAATGCAATTTTCGGGATGCATTGCAAGTTATTGCAATGCTTCTGGCTGCTCTTCACACCAAATACGGCAATTTTGATTATTCACGTATCCTTTCAACCAGAAATGAGCTTCGTCGCTGAACACAATTTTCCGATTTTTACACTTTCTTAACCGAGCATGAATTTTGATAATAAAATTCAATAATCTGCAAGCGTTGTTCATTTGTAAGTCGATTCGTGGTTAAATTATAGACCAAACAGAACATGTTTGACAGTAACATGTTACACGAAAACAGCTGAGCTGCCAAAAACAGTGTTGCCAAAAAGAAGGTTGCTAAAAAAATCACCCTGTAGTATATATATAATTCAATATCTTTTTCATTCGCACTTCTCATAATTCTACATATATAGAAATCAGTTTTGATGCAAAACATACATAGATGTCATAATATAGTCGTGTATTTATTGTTCTGAGTAGATACGACGATGTAGGTGCCGTAGCTCAGTGGTTAGTGTGTTCGCCTTCTGATCTGTAGGTCGTGGTTCAATACCCGGCTGATGCATAACAAATTTTATATCGAAAAGATTTTTCTTTCGAATGGTACCCACCTGTCGGCAAGCAATTGGCAATTCTTCCGACAGTAACAACTTGCCATGAAAAAGCTTCTAAAAAGAACTCTGTGACAAAGCTCAGAAAAAGTGATGTCACAAGTGTTCTGCCGTGCGGAACCGGCTAAAATAAGTAGGTCCATTCTAATACTGTCCAAAATTTAAGACGCACAACAGTAATAGAAGAGAAGCTCCGCCAATGAGCCCTTTGGGGCTTTAAGTGCCACATATTTATTTTAGATACGACCTCATACAAACATATATGTAGTTGTATGTATGTATATTCGATCGGGTTAAGGTTTTAATTCGGAAAGGCAAAATGAACAAATTTACGAAGAATACTGTGAAAACATCTCGATTAAACTTACTAATACCCATAGTCCCCATTTTGGCGTAATGCCTAGAATTGATATTGCCTTTAGGATAGGAAAAAAAAAATGAATTCGTAATATCGAGGCTGATTTTCTTTGACCATTATCACACTTATTTTTCATTTTCGTGATAATTTGAAATAACCGATTTAATGTGTTTTTTTGCTCAGACCTATTCATAAATTTGATTAATTTTTTATATATCCTTTGGCCAATGTTTGCCGCCAAACAGTGTGACCCGGTCTATTGTTTTACAATAAACATGGTGTATGTATGCAGTATTGAGTAATAAATAGATGTAGTGGCAGGCGTGTGTTGATGACGTTGATGATACTCTTTTTCCAAGGACTTCTACAACAATATTTGTTTTGGTCGTCAATGAATTACAGCATAAACGTCAAAAGCGTAAAACTATAAGGGTAAATTCTCTAAGGATAGTATGTATTTTAAATTGTTTTATTGCTGTTCATGTAAATTAAAAAAAAAATTATTGGGGATGTTTTTGTTGGTTTGTATTTATTTGCATGAGGTTAAACATCTAAAATGCTCTATTTTTGTTGTTTTTTATATTATTTATTTAATATTAGTTTTTATTGGGATTAATATTAAATGCCCACAAGTTCAATAAGTGTTCACACAATAATTGAAAAAACGTTTGTTTTTACTTTTTAGCATAATCTTTTAGCTAAGAAATTGCCGAAGTATTGTAATTGCCGATCCATCCATGAAATCGGCAAATATTTAGTTGCCAATCCAATACTTTACCCAGTGTTTTTCTAAAAGTATTTATTCATACTTTTTTGAGCCCTTCAAGGAGTAACTATTCAAAAAGTATGAAAATAGTAATCTATTTTGTATAAATCTTTGTGGGTGAACCACTTCTTTATACTTGGAATTGGTGAAAGGTCACAAGAGACAAATGAACAATTATGCGTTGTAATTGCTTTTGTTTACCTTTCGCTCGCCTTAGCACTGTCATTGCCTTCTACGGATCAGACTTGTCTGTAGCAATGCACTGTTTCAGTTGTTTCCTTGCCTCTGAGGCGTAAATATGGATCTGCCTCATTCGATTCGGTTGTTGACCATTATTAATAAATAATAAATAAGATCTTTTTACTAGTAATATGAAGTAGGAAGTAATTTGGAGGATGAAACACTTCGGCAGGTATACTTTTAAGAATCGACAATTTTTCGGAAGAATTGATAATTTTTTTTACAGTATTTCATTTTTTGTCCAAATTTTTCTTATTGAAAGATATTTTCTTATCTAATTTTTCAATACTTCTTCGCTTTATTGTAAAATAAGAAAATACGAAGAACAACTCAAAAAAATACAACTCAACTCTCTTGCTTCCTCGCAGCCTTTTCACTTGATACGCAACTCACTTGATTATGCACTGCATTAGTGCCCTGCATATTTCGGGATGGTTCATATTCATTAAAAATGGTGGAAATTACATTTTTCGTCAGATGCGATACGCATTGCGTTCTTCTTTAAGTAGTTGCTTTTAGCCGTTAGGCAGCTGATGACGTACACCAAACTCACATTGTACGTGGGTTGCCTTTTACACCTTTTTAAAAAGTATGATCTAGTACGCTTTCGTCAAATCTGACATTTTCATTTTTTAGCATAAACGTACTCGTATTGATGTACAAAAGCTATTTGTGTTATTTACAGTGACGTGAACAATTCATCTCGGTCAAAAAAAGGATTTAACACGTGAACATTTTCGAGCTATGATTTTTTTACGATTTTTGAAGTGAATTATTTCAACAACAGTGCTTCAATCTTCTTCTTGCGGCATTTGGTAATGAAGCACCAACCCTCCAGAAAATTTATAACTGGTTTAGCTCCAAGACGAATTTCGTGAAGGTCTTCCAAAATCGGTCATTGTGCCAGAAGCCATCCATGCTGTGCGTGAACTGATAATGAAAGATCGTCATGTGACATACCGTGAGGTAGAGGCATCCTTGGTCTTTAGTACCACCGTATTGCATGAACACTTATCTGTCAGACAGATTGTTCTCGTTGAATTCCCCATAATTTAACAATCGCTCAAAATCGCTCGTGTCGATTCGTGCAAAGAAATTATGAAAAAATTCGATCGCGGTGCTTTGAAATACGTTTATAAGATCGTGACAGGTTATGAATCATGGATATATGTGTATGAGACCAAAACAAGACAGTGATCGACGGTGTGGGTCTTCCAAGACGAGGCAAATCCAACAAAACCATATTTTGGAGGTATCTCAGTCGGAGTGACAAAAGTGCTTCGATAAATGGTTTGAGCGCATGAAAAAGTGTACAAACCTTCATGGAGAATACTTTGAAAAACAATAAAGCCATTTTTGATGATAACCAAATCCGTTTTCATACTTTTTAAACAAATTATAAAAGGCAACCCTCGTATAATTAATATGTATGCCTGAACACATAATTAATTATATTCCTTGAAATCTAGAATTTTAGAAGATTTAAACATTTTTAGCATAACATTGTGCATTGTAATTTATTTTAAAGAAACTTCCGCAATAACACCTCATCATTTAAAAATATTTGCATACTTGCTACACACTGACGACTTCTTTCCACCAAACATTTATCTTTCTTTCAGAAAATTTGTGTGCAATAAATTCTAAAATATTTTGTTAATTTTTTTTTGCTTTCATTTCGTATGTGACATTCTGAATGAAAGTGAAAAAGAAAATACCAAATAAAACTAACAATAGAGTATAAAGTAAGAAAAAAAAGAACAGAAGTGCAATATCCCCTTGAATGGAATTATATTTCATATAGAGTATAGTGAGAGCGCTTCATGTAAAATCCACTATTATGCACTATATATTGCACTTGATGATCATGATGATGGTGCCTTTTATTAATGCCATGGAGTCATGGTGAAGCGCCCAATAAAATGAAATTCATGGGGAGCTGTTGTAAAAGTGATGTAAAGTTATGTACTTAATTTGCCATTAAAAATAGCTGAGCGACCAGCGAGAAAAAAAAAAAAAATCAATAACATATACAACAAATTCTTCGCGCTAGAGCTGTGAAAACAAAAGGCTTTTTCAAGAAGCAACAATAGCAATATGTACTCGTAAGTACAACGGCGGCAACAGTTACGACGCAATGAAAATAGCAACAATAAAATGACGATGGCAACGACAATGAAAATGCAAATGCTTAGAATAAATGTATCAGCAGCAGGCAGGAAAGAAGATTAAAAACTGAAATATAAAAAAGAAAAAGTGTGTTTCGCCACAGTGTTTCATTGCTGGAAAAAAAGTGTGCCAAAATTGTAGATCTACAGTTTCTTGGGAAAATCTACTTAAAATTAACGTAGTTTTTCTTTTGCTGTACGCTTTGCCACGTTTTTTCCATCTATTCTATCTTAATACTTGGTAGAGGTATAAAAACTGTTGCACATATTTTTTGCTATAAAATTAAAATTTTTTTTCACATATTTATTGATTAATGTCGAAAAAATTTTTTTTCGAACGGTACCCACCTGTCGGCAAGCAACTGGCAATTCTTCCGACAGTAACAACTTACCATGAAAAAGCTTTTAAAAGAACTCTGTGACAAAGCCCAGAAAAAGTGATGTCACAAGGGTTCTGCCGTTCGGACCCGGATAAAATAAGTAGGTCCCTCCTAATACTGTCAAAAATATAACACGCACAACACTAATGGAAGAGAAGCTCGGCCAATGAGCTGTTCGGGGCTTTCAGTGCCACACACACACACACACACACACACACACACACAGTAAGAGCAAAGTCTTCGCCACCTGCGATGCAAGATAGCACGCCTATGGCTACAACGACGCAATCGAGTGCCGATATCATGTCAGAATTAGGTGAGGCAATCAGGAAGTTGACTGAAGCCATGCGACTACCGCAACGATCAATCAACAACCAAATCAGGGATCTGCTCAGTTCAGTAACGCGACTTCAAAAACGTGCCCGAGAAGAGTATAATAAAAGCAAAGAAAATAGACGAAATGTTCCCCTCAGGCTAACATCTATAGGATCAACGCCGAAGAGGCCCCGCGAGGACGAGCAGCTGACACGGAAAACACCACCCAAGAGGAACAGAGCCACTCACGAGGAAGTGCAAAAGCCGACGGATAACACGAGCAAAAGCGATGGAGGCAATAATAGTCCTGCCAAAGAGAAAAAGAAAACAGAGAGCTGGGCGCAGGTCAAACGCAAAACGCAGAACCCTAAGAAGAAGGCGACCTATACACCGCCTCCAAGACCAGACGCGATAATCATTGCACGTGCTGGAAATATGTCATACAGTGACATACTTAAAGCTGTGAAAAAGAATGATGCTCTACATGAACTCGGTGAGAACGTTGCACGGATCAGAAAGACGGCGAAAGGCGAAATTTTGCTTGAACTGAAGGAGGCCCAGATGACAAACATGGGAGTTTATGAAAAGGAAATAAATAAGGTGCTCGGTGATCAAGCGCAGACTCGGGCGCTAACCCATGAGGTATCGTTGGAGATCCGAGATCTAGATGAAATTACCACCAAGGAGGATATTGTCGAGGCGATACGATCGCAAATAAAGGAGTTAAGTTTCTTCGACGAAAGAGCGATCAAAAACATCAGGGAGGCATATGCAGGTACGCAGACTGCGGTGGTAAGCCTTCCGGCGTTGAACGCAAGACAACTTCTTGATGCTCGTAAGATCAAAATTGGATGGGTGGTGTGCCGAATAAGGGAAAAACCGAACCTAAAGAAGTGTTTCAGGTGCCTAGAATATGGGCATGTGGCGAGGGCGTGCAGCAGCACAGAAGATAGGAGCCAAAGTTGCATCAAATGTGGGGAAAAGGGTCACTTCGCAAAGACATGCGATAAAAAGCCATTCTGTGGAGCATGCAAAATCAACGGGAAGGATGCGGGTCACCAAATCGGCAGTAGGAAGTGTCCCCTATATCAAGCAGCGTGCAAAAGGATATAATGAGAGTTGTACAGATCAACTTAAACCATTGTGAAGCTGCACAGGAGTTGCTCAGGCAGACAGTATACGAACAGAAGATAGAAGTGGCTATAGTTTGCGAGCAGTACAAAAACTTAAGCGCAGGAACCTGGATCTCTGATCAGGTAAACAAAGCTGCCATATGGGCCTGTGGAAACAACTCCATCCAAGACAAGCCGCTCCTTGGAAAATCCTACTACACGCGGGCGAAGATCTGTGGAATCAATTTTTACAGCTGCTATGTCCCGCCGAGTGTGACGCAAGTCGACTATGAAAGGATTCTAGACGAACTAGTGCGAGACGCCAGAACTACTACGCCAAACGTAATAGCAGGTGACTTCAATGCATGGGCCGAGGAATGGGGCAGCAGTTATACAAATAGGCGGGGTGATGCCCTGCTCAAGGCGTTCTCCTTGCTAGACGCTGTATTGCTCAATACTGGCGGTAGGAATACCTTCGAGAAGAATGGTCGCGGATCAATTATTGACATTACGTTCGCCAGCCGCGCGCTCGTTCGATCGACAAGCTGGCAGGTATGCGACTTTTACACACATAGCGACCACCTTGCTATTGTGATGGAAGTCGGCAATCATGAGCAGATTCAAGGGAGCCTACAAAAAACACAAACTAGAGGGTGGAAAGTGGAAACGCTCGATGAAGAAATCTTCAAACTCATTCTAGACGTGAACCCAGACTGTTCAAACGACGTGGACCGACAGGCTGACATGCTGTCAAAGTACGTAAGTAAAGCTTGCGACGCCGCCATGTGCAGAAAAAGACAGAATATGTATAGAAAGCCCACGTACTGGTGGAATCAGGAGATTAATACATTAAGAAGTGAATGTCATAGAGCAAGACGTCTCTCCCAAAGAAGCAAAGGTACGCCGGAGCATATAATACTACGTGAATGCTTCAAAAAGAAACGCAAGGAGTTTAAAAAGGCGATCAAAAGCAGCAAGTCCTCATGCTTCAAAGAACTTTGTGAAAGGGTGGACGAGAACCCGTGGGGCGACGCGTATAAGATAGTGATGTCCAAGGTCAGAGGTGGTAGAGGTAAAGCACCAACCTGCTCTGTCCTCCTAGCAAAGGTAGTAAAAACGCTTTTTCCGGCGCAAGACTTGCAACCGTATATGGTGATACCCCCAATAGAAGAGGCAGTGAAAATCGACGAGTCGGAGATTATCTTAGCGGCGGAGAGATTCGGTAACGCAAAGGCGCCTGGACTTGATGGCATCCCGAATAAGGCGCTGAAGATCGCCATTAATCATAACACGAAGCCTTTTGCCGAGCTTTTTGTGAGATGTTTGAACGAGGGTGTTTTCCCGAAAGTATGGAAAAAACAGCGCCTGGTCCTCCTTCAGAAGCCGAATAAACCGGCGGGTGAGCCAAATGCGTATCGTCCACTTTGCATGATTGATACGATGGCCAAAATATTGGAGCGGTTGATATGCACGCGTCTGGAACAACATCTAGAAAGGGAACCACCTGGTCTGTCCGAGAACCAATTTGGTTTCAGGAGACATCGGTCGACCATAGACGCAATTAGAAAATTGACGGACATTGCTGGCAAGGCCATAGAAGGCACTAGATGGATGCATGGCGATAAAAAATATTGTGCAGTAGTGACACTAGACGTACAAAATGCCTTCAACTCGGCAAACTGGCATCTTATTATGAGGGCATTGGAGGCAAAGGGAACGCCAGCGTACCTAATGCGAATAATAAATAGTTATCTGTCTGACAGACTACTGTTGTATGACACGGACGAAGGGCCCAAAAGCTACGTGGTGACGGGTGGAGTGCCGCAGGGATCTGTACTTGGCCCGCTACTGTGGAACGTGCTGTACGATGGGGTGTTAAACCTTCCATTGCCAAAAGAAGCCCAGATAATTGGCTACGCGGACGACATTGCCGTGACGATCGTTGCGAAGGAGCTCTCCCAAGTTCAGAGCATCTGCAGAGAGACAGCTTCGAAAATTAAGGATTGGCTCACGACGACAAAGCTCCAGCTTGCGGTACAGAAAACAGAGGCTGTACTTATCACGAGCAGGAAAAAACTCGAAAAAATCACCCTAAACATTGACGGCTACAACATTACAACGCAACCTTCGCTGAGATATCTAGGTGTAATGATTGATACGAGGCTCAACTTCAAGGCGCATATCGAAAAAGCCTGCGGGAAGGCGGCAACAATGACAGCGGCTCTGACGAGAATCATGGCCAACATTGGTGGCCCCAGCCAGAGTAGGAGAGCGCTCCTGGCTAAAGTCAGTCAATCAATATTGATGTACGCGGCGCCTATATGGGGGGCAGCTCTGCGGCAAAAGACATACTCGAAGAAGGCGAAGATAGTTTTCAGGTTAAGCGCTATTAGAGTTGCATGTGCATTTAGGACAGTGTCACAAGAAGGTGCCGGTATTATATCCGGCATTATGCCGCCGGACATAATGGCCTCGGAGTTGGGCAGAGTATATAACAGAACCAAAAGCCTGAATAGGCGGTTAACGGCAACCGAACGGAAAGAGGAGAGACAGACGAGCCTAGATGAATGGCAAAGTCAATGGGACGCCGCAGGAAAAGGGAGGTGGACCCACAGGCTCATCAGAAACGTGCAAGCTTGGGTCGAAAGAGGACACGGAGAGACAGACTACTACCTTACGCAGTTTTTGACGGGCCATGGTTGTTTCAGAGAGTACCTCCACAGATTCGGTCATGATGACGCGACAGAATGTTCATTCTGCAACACTGTTGGCGAAAACGCTCAGCATATCTTTTTCTTCTGCCTAAGATTTGAGACGCAGAGAATGACCATAGAGAAGATAATAAATGAAAGGATAACACCTGATAACATTGTGAGCCATATGCTGCGATCGAGTTTAGTGTGGTTTAAGATGAAAGAATGGGCTGCAATAGCTCTCAAGGAGCTCAGGAAGAAGGAGTGGCAGCGGAGAAATATAACTGCAGCTGTGTGAACGCCATGTACGGGATGTTTGAAGAGGCATATTAGCTCAGCTTAGTCCTGCGAAGTAGTGCTTAACGGCGGTCCCGCAGGACACAAACAAGCTATAGAAGTCGGAGTTAAGGGTTTAGTACGTAGGCGTACTGGTTCGCAAGTCCAGCATAGTAAGATATTACTGACTGGGCGTGGTCCCGAATGAGGTGTACCTTTAGCGGACAGTATGAATCGTACATGCCGTCTATGGTGGACGGTATCTAAGAAAGATTCCCCCTTCGAATACAAAAAAAAAAAACACACACACACACACACACACACACACACACACACACACATATATATATATATATATATATATATTGATGTTTACAAAAAGCAAATATTGGTTTGAAATGTCCACCTTTGGCTTTCACGCACGTCTAAATTCCGACTGGCCAATCATCAATAGCCGCTCGCACCTTGTCCATTAGAAAATTGGCCACATCACGAATCAAAGCTATCTTAAGAGAATCAATGTTGGGATATCTTTTGTGGAAAAACATGTCCTCTAAAACTCTTTATAATTTGTAATAAAGCGAGTTGAAATCAGGACTGATAGAGGGCTATTCTTCAGAGGAAATCAATGCTGGTAAATTGTTTTGGAGTCAGGATTGGGTCGTTTTAGCGTAGATAACGTTTTTCGATCCGTGGAATCAGTTGAAATGTTTCCTTAGATGACCGTGCATATATCCTATCATTTTGCTGGTTAAATTTTTCTTACATGATAAAAATTCGTACATCGGTAAACAAGATTTTTCTGTGCAAGTTATCAGTATGCTTCACCAAAATACATTTGCTTTTTCCATCCTATTTTTTATTCAAAGTTGCAGTCAACAAATATTTAGTACGGCGTTCGAAAGCCCCAAGTCCCAAGTCTTTTTTAATAATTCAACTCATGGACTTTTGCGAGATATTCGTCTCCCGGACCATGATTTCCTGTTTTTGAAGCGGATTTTAAAGCTGAATTCTTGACTTTATAGCTTTGATCACGTGCGTCGTTCGAACTGTGCGTGGACGGACCGACTGGTGGCGGTCTTTAACATCTCCAGTCTCCTCAAACAGTTTTATGCACCGAAAGACGAATATGCGATTAATCCCGAGCGGGCAGAAAGCGTTGAAAATATCATCTTTTTTGTTTCATTTGTTTTGTTTCGTTATCTGACCACTTCATACCGAAAGCTGAGACAATTTAGAATTCCCGGTACAGGCTAATGCTTTACAGGTTATATTTAATAAGCCATATGGTAAAAAAATGGTATGTCAAATTCTTCTATTGGAATTGGTATGCTCAATGTTGTAAACAGTATTTATGTACCTACTAAGTATGTTGAGCTCTAGTAATGTGTTTTTAATATATATGGCCAGAATCTATTTGCGGAACGTGACACTGTGCGCTAGAAGATAAATTCCAAATGACTAACGACCATAACAAAAATGCCAGCAACAACAACTGAAGAGAACAATGTAATGTACAGCAAATACTATAATAACAACAACTCAAAATTACTCAAAAAAGAGCATCTCTCTACTGCATATACATACTAGGTTCCTACATACGATTACATATGACAGAAGGAATGTCATAGTACTGCCTTACCGACTAAGTACTCGCATCTATACATATTGACACTTAATACATACGACTACTTATGTGAATATATGGCGAATGATGTGAGAGGTGGTGCTATACTCGTATGCATATATACATATGTGTACTTGGCTCCTGTCTGTGCTTTCTTTGTATAATAAAAACGTTGAATCAAGTGCACATAATGCATGCAAGCACATTTGCAAATAAAAAATCATACCTACTTCTCTACTATATTTGGCTATGCCTCCTCGTATGCATATATATGTAGATGCTACCAGCATCTGTTGCTGCTTCATGCATTTATGGAATTCAATGGCGTTGACAGTTGCATACGCACCGTTCTCTTGCATTACAACATATATGTGTTTATGTGTCTCCACCTTATCCCCTCTTTTTAAATGTATAGGAGATATTTTTCATAGTCTCCATTATATAGTGCGCCCGTTTCAATCATCGCTGCATAAATTAATTTTCTTATAATTATTACAAAATGATGAAGTATGTACACACAGTGTGTACGATTCAACAACAACAGAGTCAATAGAGTCTCCATTCTATAGTACACCACCTATAATATTAGGTATTCATTTTTTAATTTTCAGAATCTTGCAGAATTTCTTTGAATTTATTATGATTAATTTTTTGTAATAAAACTAGCAATTTAATTTGAGAATTTTCTTTAATTTTTCCAATTAAGAATGATATATAAATGTAGTTTTATAAAATATTATGATATTTTTATTGCCATATTTTAATTAAAAATTGTCATTTTCATAATACTATTGCGCAGCATTTTTTATTACACTTCGTGGATTCTATTAGAAAATTCGATGATATAATTCTTTTATTGAAGAATATAATATTCCAAAGGCTTTAAAAATTTTAAAATGAGTCTGAGACATATAGGAAAAACAGAAAATCAACTTTACACGCTATTAAAGGGGATTTCTATAAGCGTGTACAAACCTCAAGAGCATATTAGGGTCTCATTTATTCGTAAACGTTTTAATGGGTACCAGCAATTTTAAAATGCAATGATATATAAGTTAGAGGGATTAAGTTAGGAGAATACAACTCTGACTTACAGAGTCAACTAACCGAACCTAAACTCGAAGCCAATGTTGTTGAAGATGTAATTGTAGTGCTAACGGTTTATAATCGGTCAGTAACTCGGTCATCAAACGTGAAAGTTACGATAAAATGAACTATTTTGGATATTTATCACGAAATCGCTTCCAAAAGAGCTCTGTGGCAAAGTTCTATAAACCGTTTGGAATCGACAAGTAAGTTCCGTCCAATACTTTTTAAATTTACCACGCATAATAATATTGAAGGAGAAGACGGGTTATACATTAAACTCATAAACATTTTTATTGATTCGCCTTCTTATTATTAAAATATCCATATATAGTTATATAGTCCATATATAGTTTATGATCGGTCACATATGAATTTAAGCTATGAAATCGGATGCAAAAGAATTTACGAATAAATCAAGGCATACAATTTGACATAATTTTTTATGTATTTCAATGTTTCTTTTATTTTGGATATTGCTATATCCCTTCGTCGATGTAAATGCTAAATTGTGCACATTAGAGCGGATCGAATTGCTTGGGCGAGAAAAACGTGAGAAATAGTATAACAAAAAAAAAAAACTGCGTTGAAAAATGCCTCGAAAAATATGATCGTAGAATCTGAATCCTTGGTTGAATTTCCGCAATCACCCTCAGACTTTCTTCTAACTTCAAAAAACAAAAAATGAGGAAGTTGGCTGATATCTAAACTACGCAAATCAGACTACGAATTCGGATTCAGAGACCCAAAATACTTCAAATGCAACACCTCGAACATCCAACTTTGGTTTTTTTTGTAAGGCTGTGTAATTGTTACACATAAATTTAGATGGATAACAATACTTTTGTGTCAAAATGAGGGGGTTAAAATTTATTTTAGATCCATGATTTTTTGGGTAAATATACGTAAAATCATCGAATTTTTTTTTTCGTGAAATTCGATTTTTAGCTATTTTGCGCCACCCTAATGTACATATGAGGAGGTAGTATATTGGCATTGTTAAATCATCATTGTCGCTTCAATTTTTGTTTGCGGTGACAATCTGTGCGCACATTTGTTATTATTTTTATTTGCTTCTGTTTGCGCCCTCTCAATTGGGGCAATAAAATTAACAAAAGCAACCAGAACTTGAAAAGAATTCATGATGAAAAACTACCATTTGAACTCACAAATAAACACACACTTATATATGTACATATGAATGCATGTATAGTATATATAAATACTTAAATACCCTTATGTGTGAGATGAGATGCTCGAGTTTGATAAAAACAGAAATATAAAAAAAGAAGGGGTTTACTTTGATTTTGTTTTCTCGTTTGATATTGAAGCTAAAATCTATTTAGTGTGATGTACACAAATTTTTATTAGCTTTTTTCTAGTGTGAGTCGGTCTCAAATTGCTGCCAAGAGCCACTTACTATAAGTATGTATGCATGTATCTCAATGTCAGCAACAGCCACCGAACGGTAAAGGATGTAAGCGTTTTATAGGAGTATTTGATTGTTTTCTCTGCCTTAACCGACTTTTAAAAAAAGGAAATTTTTTATTATTTTGACACGGGGTTCTATTTGTCTCAGTCTCTCTTTTCAATTTTTGTTTTTGCTTTATTGTATTGGAGTACTTTTTCTGCCGTATTGACATAAAAAATTGCTTAATACTCATTCCTTTGCGCATATTTGAAGACGGTATAACGTTGTGTTGTTTATATTTTGCGCTTATATTAATTTTTGTACATTGAAAAGAAGTTTAATAATAATGTATTAGTTCTTAGGAAATTAATGAAATTAAATTTGAGCAAAATTCCTAAATTTATGTTCTTTCAATTTTATAAAAATATCAATTTTGTACAGGAGTGCTCATAAAGGGTGAAGATAGCGGAAATGTTGTAGAATCAAAAATTAATAGAAATTGGTCATACATTTTACTATTCAAGGAGCGATTCTTGCACAATTATAGGGTTAGTTGCCGATTTTCAGGTCCTTTAAACTAAATTTGCAGGCAAGCTTCTCTAGCTAGTAAAGATAGAAAGTAAATATTTTCAAAAGAAACATTGAGTAGTAAAAATTAATGAGGGTTGGTCATATATTGGACAACTCTACGGGCATGCCGAAATTACGTTGATTTTGTAAGGCAGTCTCTTTAAGCGGTAGGAATATTGGTAATTTTATTTAGAAAAAAAAATTGGAAAAAAATTTATAAGAATAATGTCATATATTTTACCATTCTAGGGGCGATATTGCGCATTTTAATGAATGTATGATATCCACTTTTTCCATTTTCTTGAAATTAGGGATGGAATGTGATGTGAAGTGACGCGGATGCTTATCGATGAGCACGATATTTCTTTTTTCGTATAGCTGCGTAATTAACCGTTTATTGCAAATCAACAAATGCCAAAAAAGAAGGCAGTAAGTTCCCCGTTTTTACCCTTTTTATACCCTGCATAATGCAATATGCATGGTATATTCATTTCGGTCAGATGTTTGTGTCCACTTGAAGGAATCTCCGGAGATATAAACATAGATATATATTCGTGATCAGCGTCGATTAAATTTTCGATTTAACGATGTCCGTCCGTCCGTCCGTCCGTCCGTCCGTCCGTCCGTGAAGGAATCTCCGGAGATATAGACATAGATATATATTCGTGATCAGCGTCGATTAAATTTTCGATTTAACGATGTCCGTCCGTCCGTCCGTCCGTCCGTCCGTCCGTCCGTCCGTCCGTCCGTCCGTCCGTCTGTCTGTCACCTGGCTGGTTCGCACGATAACTTGAGTAAATATTGAGCTATTTCGATGAAATTTGGCACAAGTAACCTATGATCCAAGGGTACGGAGGGGATTGATATTGGGCATGATCGGTCAATAACCACGCCCACACCAAGCATTCAAAGCGACTAACCTCGAAATTTTCAAAATCTTTAACTTGCTATAACTCACATAATATACCACTTGGGACAACAATATTTGGCACATAGACTTATATTATACTACTATCTAACCTCGCCAAAAGTGGTTGAGCCACGCCTACTTTTTAGCGTAGCTCTCATACAAAGTGTATGTACTTCTTTTAAATTGAAACAGCTGTAACTTCGGCAATCTTGTGTCTAGAATAACTATAATTGACACTTAAATTAATATCGTAGTCGGTAATAATCTGGCAAAAAATCAGCGTACCACGCCCACTTCTTATTGGGGCTCCCATACAAAGTTTAGGAAATTAAACAAAAATGTTAACCACCATAACTTAGAAACTATTCAACGTAGGACACCAAATTTAAGGTGTGGAAAAATTAATTGGATTTACTAGAAAGTGGTAAGCCACGCCCACTTTTTATATAGCTCCCATACTAAGCCTCGGAATTATCTTAAAATCCTTTTACTTCGTCAAAGTCAACCATATTTCGGGTGTAAATTAGTAGTATATGCAAAAATTGTTTCTCGAAAAGTGGAAATAAAAGAAAAGTTGGATATTCGAGTAAACTTTTTATATGTAAATCTACATATGCAGGGTATAGTTTGGTCGGCCCCAGCCGACTGTAAGGAGATTTTTTTTATATAAATTTAGATTAAAAAAATACTTTAAAACTTCTGCTTAATCTCTTTGATGTTAAACAAAAACATTAAATTAATGAATAATACAAACAGAATGTTAAAGAAATTTTACAAAATAAATCACTTTATATAATGAAAACAGATACAAGTATATGCGCTATTCTCATAATGGAAATGTTAGCATTTATTAGAAATTAATTTCCCCATAATTATAAGTTTGATTAATATTGCATCAATACGCGTAACTAGAAATAGACTCTCGATATTGAGTATTTTATAGTTGTTATAAATATATATTTTGAAAATATTTACTTGCAATTGTATTGGATTCGGTGCAAAGAATTAATATAGAAATTTCTTTCGAATAATGTCGAATTTGTTTGCAATAATGTCGAAATTTGTTTTTCTATGAGTACAATACTTTTCGACATTGTTCCAAAAATGTTTGACATTACTTCATTTAGCCATTGGATCCGTCTTTCAAAACGATTCTATTCAAAGATTCAATTGTTTTTTTGATTCCTTACTCGATAAGATGAGTGTGATAAGTGTTATTGTCGAATATTTTTTCTGAATATTTCTGCAGCATCAATTCATTTGATCAATTTTAATGAGTACTTGTAACGACTACATTACTGTATCGACGTAACCCCAAGCATGATTATTCATATTAATCAGAGTCTTGGGAAAAGCAAAAATAAACGCATTAACCGAAAGAATTTACAATACTTTAATGAATTTCTAGGAAATATCTTGTTTTGAATTGCATACAATTAACATTCTTTCGTCTGACAATTAATAGTTATTATTATTTATCAAGACAATTATTAATAATAATGAAATATATACTAGGTATATTTTTGCACTGGTATCAATTGATACAAAGCATAACATTTTGAATAAAATTCAATTTAAAAATGATCACAGTTGTCGCATTCGATCCAAATATATGTATATCAAAATAAATCTTGAACGAACTCATGCAGCTGCGAAAATTTAATTAAGATTCCTTGCCATTTTGGAGACTATATGATTTGCTCATATATTTATTACTTCCATTCGAATACATTTATAATAAATTATACTCAATGGCATGACAATATTTGAAATTTTCCGTAAAACAGAAAAATTCTTTTTTAGAATATGTAAAAATATATTTATGATTTTAAATCCCTCCATTACGGTGTGCATATCCAAAAAGTGCACTTATTTACATAAATATAGTATCAAATATAAATGATTTGCATCTAGTACATTTAAATCATGTACCTCTCACTTAATTCTAATTATATACATTTGTAGTATAATAGGTACTTAGTTACGTCGTAAATGTGTGTATTTATTAACGGCGTAATTAGCTGTTGGCCAATAGTTAATATTGTGATAAAAACTTACTTTATTACTTTATTATAATTTTTTTTTTAACTTGAAAGTATTGCAAGTTGTTAGCAAATTACATACGTCTGATGTATTAAAGCTTAATTCTTAACTATCACTTACTTCGTGTTATTATGTATTAGTGACTTTAATTATTTATTCATTTACCATATTTTTTATACGATTACGTACCTGCTTATTTTAAAGATTAGTCAATTCTACAATAGCATGAACGAGTTTTATTGCAAATTTATTGTTGCTGATTTTTTTTGGTAAGTTTTTGCGTTAGTCATTTTATCAATGATAATTTATAATTATAACTTAATATATTGTAGTGAAAAAAGTTTTAAAAGTCCCGTGTATTTAATAGCATTTGATATGCCAATTAAATGCTTTGTCGTTTTCAGAGTATTGAACCTAGGCAGCATTTTATTAAAATAGACTTTTTAATATTTAGTTTTTGGAATAAATACTTGAATAACCAATATTTCTTTTTAAAACTGAGGCCATTGTTTGTACGTATTTCTACATATATGTGTATCATTAATATATGAGCCTTGATAATCACCATTAAAATACGTCATGACTTTTTGACAGCAAAATAAATTATTTTAACCTATAAAGCAATTTTTGAGCTAACCACCAGCATGCAAAAAGTATAGGTATGAACTTACCAATTACAACACGCATAATAAATTACAGAGGGCAGCAAGTAAGCCAGTATCTTTATCTGTGCACCAATTGCCACCAATTATTGAATGCGCTCCAGTTATCACAACTGCAGCGGAGCACTTCAGCTATATTAATTACTTAATTTATCCGATTCGTTTCACTACAACCACTACAACCAAACCATTCGTTTGTAAACCAACCAAATTCTGCCACTTACGTTTACACATTTTTACGATAAGAATTTTATGATACCAACAACTAGTTATTGACTGCAGCAACCAATTTAATATTCGGTAGATTCCATATGATCTCAACTGCAATGTTGCCAATGCAGCAACATGTATACGAGTATGCACGTACAGCTATATATAAACATATATACATATGTTTATTAGACCAGTGTAATTTGGCAAGGATATTTTGATCTAAAAAATCGTCGTAGTAGTTAATTGACACATTTTTTTGAACCGTAATTTTTTAATCTATAAATAAGTATAAATATGATCTATTTATGGTATCAGTTGCAACAACGTACAAAGAATTGGAAAAATCAACTACATATTAATCATAAAGCAATAAAGTGAAATAAGTACTATAGTGCTGCAAAGATTTTGTTAAATATTTGGTTCAATTTGTGTGGTGCAATATACTTTGCTTTATCAACCAAATTTGGATACGGATGTTTATAAAACTCTTGGACAGGTGGAACATATCTTCTAAAATCTCGCGGTCCGTCGGTTGCCCAAGTTTGGCATAGAGAAGAATCAACATTAGACGCTGTAAGATAAATAAAACTAAAAAATTAATTTTAGAATTTGAAGTGAAATTATTACAACGATTCAGAGTTTGAAATTACTGAGATATCGATTATGCTTACTTTTAAGACGATGTTTGATTTTTTTTTGGGCTAGCCTAATGTTAATACACAAAAAATTTACTCAATTAGTGGCCGTCAACTCATTGGTACCATGACATATAGCAATAATAATCAGCTAACAGTTGCAATTTCATTGGCACTCTCTTATCGAGATGGAAAAATTTGTTTATCATCTCTTAGCGAAGTTCAAATGAGGCTCGCATTGTGGTGGTCTGAATAGATCACCAATTGATGTTAATTGTCGCTATGTTCATTTAGGCATCTTGTTGAGTGTATGTATTTTATGAAAAAAAAAAAAAATATTATATAAAACACTATACGATATGGAAGTGGTAGTCGTTTTTTTAATATCAATCGTTAACTCTTTTGATTATCCATTCCGTTCGAAAATACATTATGTCTGTTTCAGTCGCTTAATTGCTACACATACTTATAAAAGTAAACACTATAGGATGATCATAGCACAAGAATTTCGTGATGTTATTTCCATGACTTTTTATCTGCCAAAAGTGGATCAATTAAACTGAATTCATCGGTCAAATGTTGTCATTCTTTTATAAACTATTTTGCTATTTTTTGTTTTCCTTGCAAACTATTTTCAAGTTTAACTTTTTTAATCCAAAAATAAAAGGAATAATTTTAATTAAGCTTTTCTTCTCGGTACAAAAAGTTTATGTGACTCGGCTGTAAGTTTTTGGAATAAACTTATCATACATAATTATAAAGGGTTTTCCATTAGGGACATAACAATTTTATCTATTAATAAAACACAGAAATATTTGAGATATTGAGTTCAAATTTATTGTGGATATATTGCAAGCATTACATTTTATGAATGAAATTCGATTTCGGTCATATGACCACCAAGAGCCCGTTTACAGCGGTCGATTCTCTAGATCCAATTTTCCACCACTCTAGCACACATTTCGACCGGAATGTTGACAATTTCGCGTTGGATGTTGTCTTTGAGCTCGTCTAAAGTTGCTGGCTTGTTGACATAGAACAGTGACTTGATAAAGCCTCATAAAAAGAAATCCAATGGTGTTAGATCGCATGAACGAGGCGGCCATTCGACCGGACCATTTCTCGAGATAACACGTTCACCGAATTTGCCTTGCAATAAATCGATTGTGACGTGTGCTGGTTGAAACCATATATAGCTGATATCAAGTTCATCCAATTCTGGCCACAAATAATCTTCCAACATAGCACGATAGCGCTCTCCATTGGCGGTATCATGACGGTCGTTTTCATCCACGAAAAAATACGGCCTAATCACACCTCCGGCATGAAAACCGTACCAAACAGTAACTTTTTGCGGGTGCAACGGTGTCTCAAGAAGCACTTGTGTGTTTGTTGCTGACCAATAACGCATATTTTGCTTATTGACAAAACCATTGAGCCAGAAATGAGCTTCAATGCTGAAGATGAAGAATTTCCAAACTTTGCTGGTTCGTGAACTTTACCACGATGAAAGTGTTGACTTCAACTAACGTTTTGACATTGACAGTTGATTAAAAAACTTTAAGGGTGCGTTCATATAAAGATACGAAATTGTTATGTCCCTAATGGAAAGCTCTTTATCATATTCATTGCTTTTAGTCTCAGATTTCTTTCTATGTATCTATTGTAAAGTAAATATATATTTAATTATTCTATTACTTCCAAAAATTATCAGTTGCTTTTTATCTTTGCCAAATTTCAAATTAATCACTTCTACCATATTGGTGATTGACAAAAAACAATAAGAAAAAAGTTGAATTCAAAATGTATACATAGGGGAGTTAACCTTAAGCTGGGGAGAAGTTTCCGTTATTTGCGCAGTCGTATAGAAGCACAGCCAAAGCGACTTTCGGGGCCTAGAAGTGCTACATATTTATTTATTTTTTAAACTTGCTTTTTAAACGAAAAGACCCTGGAAACTTAATTTAAATTTATTTCAAATATTTGAGAGTTCCTCTATTGACATTCTAGTCATAATAATAGCATTAGTGGTCAGTGAAAAAATACTGGTCCCCTCTATGGACTAATACCATGTTTAAACAGCAATAAAAGCTAATTATTTTCCTCAAAGTCAAAATATAACTCGCAGTAATTTATTGCAAAATATTTTAAGAAAAAGCTGATTCCAAGCTATTGACACTAATCCCCTATGTAGAGATGCTCATATGTATGCGTACATACTTATGTGTACTGCAATCATTTTATATCAATTGCTATTTATATTGTATTTTGATGAATTTTGCTAGTCTTGTGAGGCGCGAAGGGTAAAGCAAAGATGATTTAAGAAAATGCTTATTTTATTCATTATTTTCATATATTTTTAATTACATTTCAAAATCTTCACAACAGGTAGCCGTCTGAAATAAATTTAAGTCTGTCTGTACACATATTTGTATGTATAAATAACAAATGATTACCTAACAATTGTAACCGAAAAGTCTGTTCGGTTGTAGTTTCATTTAATTTGCAAAATGCTTATAAACAATTTCTTTTTTCTTAATTTTTAATCATATTCATGTATTTTATATTTTTTCTTCATCGTTTTCTTAATTCATATGTTTAAGTTTTTTATGCATATTTTTTTAAATCTTGAGCACTCAGTTTATATTATTAAGTTGAAATTGTTATTTTTGTTTTTGTTTGCTTCAATTAACATAATATCTCGTCATTGCATTTTTACGTTATTAATGATTGCTGTTATTGATATTGTATTTCGTAATAATGAAACGTTTATGTTGATGAGCTCACCAATTTTCATAAAATCACATCATAGTTATTTTATTAAGAATTATTGCTGCTGACATCAATCTATATATAGTATTACGTTAGGTAAAAATAGTAAAAATATCAAAAATTGAATTGCTCAAATTTAACAAACATGTTTGTGCTTTTCCCTTGACACTTATCATCATTGTTTTACTGTATTGCTTAAATGATTTGCTTGTGGTTCTTCGAAAACCATTTGCTGACATTAAATTTCGTTTAATTATGGCTCGGTATGGTAGCTGGTAAAGAATTTAATGGGATTATTATTGCTCCACTTTATCGACCAATGGCAATAAGTATTATCTTTCAAAATGCATGGAATTCAGCAAAATTCTTCTTTTAATTAAAAACTTATATACACACAACAGTCAAGGTTCACCTAGCGCTTTGAACAACAGATGTGTGATTGTAAATACAAATTCCAGTGATTGATCATAGTTTATTCAGAACAGAATCAAATGCTCACAGTACAAACGTTTGGTAGATTACACTGAAAAATGTAACAACTCCTGGAATTAATGTCCATAATTTTCTCGCAGATTACTTCAAGTCTATTTTATAGCTATTTTTTTCTCGTTTTTTTTTTTCTCTCAAAAGAATAATTATTGTTGTATTATTATAAAACTCCATCTAGAGTTCCGCAAAAGGAGTACATAAATACACATAAAAGAACTAAGAACAAACGCTGTTCTGTAGTTTAGTAGTATTGTTCTCTTACGCTATAATTAATATAAATCTATTTTTAGTTGGTTTGTTTGACGTCGATCGCCCACTCATCACTGCGGCAATCAAGCAACCAATTGACCTACATTTCATTGTAAATATATAAGGAGAAACAAGTATATAAACATACATACATATATACCTATTCCTAATACATAATTTCAAGGATAATTTTAATTGTTGTTATTGTTTTTTTTTTTTTTTTTAATTTTGTTTGTAAACAAAAGAAAACAGAAAAATTATACTCTTAATTAGCAACAACAATAGAAAATTTTACTAATCGTATATTAACTAACTGATTACATTTAAATACCGATAAGCTCCCCATTCAGTGTTTGTTGATCGTTCACGCTTAGCATATGCTGAGCTTTTGTGTGTCTAAATTAATTAATCACACCAATTACTATGATTAGTTGCCGCTATTATTGGTATATTGTTTGGTGTTGTTTCGACTATTACTTTTATCATTTATCATATTTCTTTGAATTAACAATTAATTTGCATAACTACACATATGATCAATATAAGCAATCGGCCAGAGATTTGTTTATGTATGTAGATAAATAAGCCATAAAATGAACAACAGAATTGGTCATAATTATGTAGTGTTTTCTGCAAAAGATCGACCGAGGTTTTTCAAAAAATACACCAATTCATATTATTTTTCCATATTCTTGCATCCAACACGCTGTCATTTTAATATAATACTTATATGTATAAACTAGTATAAGAGAATAAGTTGAGGTGATGACTTGTGTTGTTTCAATCAATTTAATTATTGCCTTTTGATCAATTATTGATTGAAATGATCGATTAATTGATCGAATGATCGATCATTGCTATGATCAATTTCATCGACAGTGAATCATTATTATGTGTAGCTATAATTTAGCAAATCTTTAATTGTATGTTTATATTTGCTGTCATTTAAATACTTGACTATCACATACAACATGCTATGGCAGCAAAGGTATTATTAACAGTATTATAAAGTATTATTAACTAATAATTATACGTTTTAAAGGATATGCGCAATCATTTGAGCCTGCCAGATGATGGTATGAAAAAGTATATTAATTACTGATCGAGACCACTATCAGACTTAGACTTAGTCATTTCTATCTGTCGTTCCGTCTGTCTTTGATGAAAATTGGTATATGTATAATATTTTTACCAATGAACGAATGAGTTGTTTAATGGGCGTAAATCACATCTAACTCCCATACCAATGTATGTTTTGGAACGTAAGTATGTTTTTATAATTAGTACGCATTAAAATAAAGCTACAAAGCTGAAACTCAATGTTTTAAGTTGATAGTAGAGTGAGGTTTCGTTGCTAGAGAGAAGGCCCGACCTCTCAATTGCTAACTTAGCCCAAAGTAGCACCTGCTAGCAAGATTGATCCTTCGCAATATCTCCAGGCTGACATCATTACTGCTGTTAGTGCTGGTTCCAAGATAGATAAAGTCCTTCACTACTAGTGTAGTACGACGTGACTCTCTTTCAAATCCTGAGAATAATGCGCGCGTGTTTATGCCGATTATGTCAATATCATCGGCATACGCTAACAGCATGACACTTTTTTTGAAGATAGTGCCATTATGTCGTAGATCATCAGCTCGTGCACAAAGTGTGGGGTCTCCTTTCTTATGTACGGGACAGAGAACACTGATCTTCCATTCATCGGACCATATTCTGCTTATGAGCTGGTGCATGCTGGCGAGCAACTCATCGCCTCCGGTCTTAAACAATTCGGCAGGCAGGCCATCAGCACCTGCAGCTTTGTTGTTTTTCAGCCTAGAAATGGTCCCTCTGACGTCGTCATGGTCGGGTGGTCCAACATCTACACCATCATCCCTGATTGGGGAGTTCGGGATATCTCCTCCACTGGCGGGATTGTTCGACGCGTCGCCATTCAATAACGTAGAGAAGTGTTCCCTCCATAGGCTCAGTACACTCTGGACACCTGTACATATGATTATATTAACTAATTAATAGATAGGTCTTTAAAATGGACATAGTTTGATTAAAGCTCACTCATATCTCCCATATAAAACTGTGTCCCCTTAAGTATGTTTTCACACTGTTGTCATACCAGAGCCATACTAAACGATCGATAGCTCCGTCATTCAATACTCGCATTTTTCGTAGTTCAGGGAAACATTGATTAATATCTATATAAAATATGTAAATATTGTATAAATGCAATGTCTGTGGCAAAAGCACTAATCGCCTAAGTCGGAAAACCGAAAAATGACCGTAAATTCGAACGAGGCATTGTGCATTGTTGTAATGTATTATGGTTGCCTTACGTTTACAGACTTAAAATATGTATAAAGTTTTATATCACTAGAATTACGGCAACGTAGCAACAATAATATTTAATAGCTAGATTATAAGATATTTGGTGTTGTTATTATTGTTTAGACATATGTGCATTATGGTTCAAACAAACAATTTCAACAAACGGAAGATGCAAACAAAATTGAGATTTCAATGTCTGTATTAATCAACTTTCCTGCAATATAATTCCCTGTACGAATGTGTTTAGATCAAAAGGAAAGATCATATTGCAGCGACAATATACAATATTCTAAACGGCATTGATTTTGTTTAATTTTGGATTTGCTTTCATCCACCCACACACCCTTGCTTCATTGGTCCTCATACGGATGTATTTATTTGTGATACAAAAATGTCATGTCACTTGTCTATGCTGTCAATTACAAGAATACAGCATGTGTGTATGCGAGACTGGGTTGTGTTATGGAGTGAATTCTGTTTTGTGGAATCAAATGAAACATTTAATTTTCAACATTTTCAATTTATTGCTCTATTTTTAACTACGTACATACTACATTCTGCTCAAATAGTATGTCAATGTATCTTAATCATGATAATGATCTTCGAAGTGCGGTTGAATGCATATGTGTATATTTTCATTTAATTTAACTCATATGAATTTTGTCCATAAAGCATTTGAACCCAAAAATAATGTCAATGCACTCGGGATATAAGAGCATTTAACAGATAATCTAATAAATGTATACACATACATAGTAAGTAGTAGTTTGTATTAGAGATGCCAATTTTCGGACATCTTGCTGATTCTGGCATATACATAATTTTCAAAAACAATCTCCAGATAGTGGTATTAGTCCTAAAATGATTATTTTTACAAGTAATTCGTTTTGTTATCTGCACATATATGTTTAGTATATGTTTTGTACAAATGCTCTCAACTTCAACAAAATAGTATGCCGTTCCCATGCCGAAAGAAACTACTCTAAATATTTATTTTTCCACCTCATCATGAGTACACCACAACTAGAATCACAAAGGCATGTGCATGTAATCAATGTTTCGTATTAATTAACAAAAAGAGTGGATCTAGAGACGTGTAAATTGACCATATTCAATGCCACAATATGTATTTAGGAGCTTACTTTTCCACCACCGGGCTTCCGTTGTGTTTTCGAGACCAAAGTCTCACCTAGTATGACTTTAGATGTCTTTAAAAAATGTTATTGACAATTTTAGATTTTCCCACCACTTTCATTTTTAATAATCACTCTAAAATTTGACTCATTTCGAAATTTTTGTCTACCAACCATATTATTAACTGGTGAGATCGAGATTTTTAACAGTCTCCATCAAAATTGTTCACAACTAATAACTTTATGCACATTGGTCTCTGTATGAACAAAGATAATTTAATTGAACATTTGCGAATTAAACAATGCAAAAAATATAAAAATCATTATTTATTAACTCCATTAATTTGTGCTACTTTATAGTGTAAGTAAATGTGTGTGTGTGTGATAAATTCTTAAAAGCCGTTTTGACAGCCGAAAGCCGTATTTAATGTACACACATAATAAATTATCCAATAAAGTGTATGTATGCATACGAGTATTATTGAGCTGGATAAAATGAATTGTTGAATATTACGACAACTGATAATCGACAACTAATAGAAAAGCAATAATAACACCATTAAAGAAATGCAATTATTTCAATCAAGTAAATTCTTGCACGTATGCGAACATTGTGATTATGCGACCAGCTACTTGTAGCAAAGAGACACATTGATAGCTTGATATGTAGGTATTTTGCTAATTTCGGTAGATTCTTAAAGCATTCATATGCTACTTAGCTGTTGCTGCTGCTGCTGCTGCTGCTGCTACATTACTGCTGGCTGTTATTTAAGATAAATCCTAAATGTATGCAGGTGTATAATTTTTATTTTTTTAATTAAACACTTAATATTTTACATAACTTGACATAAAAATAAATTTATTCATCACAAGAAGGCAAGGTGTGGTGTTATAAGTTGAGGATTTGTCACATATTGTACACAAAAGTACATTATTTATTTAGTAGCACATAATGTTTCATATGTATAGACAAAAAAGTGATGGTTTGTAGAAAATATCTGATAATAGAATAAATTTTTTTTCATCAATGTAATGTTGGACAGGTAATTGAAAGTTGAATATCTAGAAAAGTAGGCGCTCAAAACCCAAGAGCTTTTTAATAGTTCCAACCATTCTCTATAATATCGCAATTTCGGTATGGAATACATATTTTTCTATTATTCACTTTTTAGAACATTGGTCGACATTCATTTTCTACTCATTGTGAATCCTCGTTGTTGATAATTTTAATATCGATTTTGACAGCTAAACGGAATCGAATTTGCCCTGAAAAATTTAATTGTGTAGAGAAACTCGCTCTGAAAAATTGTCTCCTTAATAAGTTCAACTTCGAGAATTGTGATTATCGCTATTTTATTATGATAATAACATACAATCATGCACAAGTAAATTACAATCAAAATTAATAAAAAAATAAAATTTGTATATTGAAATCAAAATAAATAAATAAATAATAAAATAATGAATTTTCGACTTTTTATACCCTGCATAATGCAATATGCAAGATATATTCATTTCGGTCAGATGTTTGTGACCACTTGAAGGAATCTCCGGAGATATAGAAAAGTATATATATTCGTGATCAGCGTCGCTTAAATTTAAGGTGCGATGTCACCTGTCTGGTTCGCACGATAACTTGAGTAAATATTGAGGTATTTCGACGAAATTTGTCATAAGTAACCTATGATCCAAGGTTACGGAGGGGATTGATATTGGGCATGATCGGTCAATAGCCACGCCCACACCAAGCATTCAAAGCGACTAACCTCGGAATTTTCAAAATCTTTAATTTGTTATAACTCACTTAATGTACCATCTGGGACAACAATATTTAGCACATAGATTAATATTATATAACCTCGCCGAAAATGGGTGATCTACGCCTACTTTTTAGCGTTGCTCCCATACAAAGTGTCTGTACTTCTTTTAAATTGAAACAGCTGTAACTTCTACAATCTTCTGTCCAGAATAACTATAATTGACACTTAGATTAACATGGCAGTCGGAAATAATCTGAGCGTGCCATGCCCACTTCTTATTGGGGCTCCCATACAAAGTTGAAGAAATTAAACAAAAATGTTAACCGCCATAACTTACAAACTATTCAGCGCAGAACAACCAGATTTAAGGTGTGGATTAGTATTGTAAGATCAAATATACTCACAAGAAATGGGTCAGCCACGACCATTGTTTATAGTGGCTCCCATACAGAATGACTGAATTTCTTTTAAATTGAGATAGCTGCAGCTTCTGCAATCTTCTGTCTAGAACAATCATAATTAATACTTAGGTTAATATAGTAGTTGTATATAATCTGGCAAAAAATCAACATGCCACGCCCACTTCTTAATGGGGCTACCCTACGAATTAGCGAAAATTTAAAAAAAATGTAAACCGCTATAACTTACGAACTATTCAACGTAGGACAAACAAATTTAAGGTGTGGATTAATATTGAAAAATTAATTGGATTTACAAGAAAGAGGTAAGCCATGCCCACTTTTTATATAGCTCCCATACTAAGCCTCGGAATTATCTTAAAAACCTCCTTTAAATTATCCCTTTTAGAACCCTCATAACATAGGTTAGGTTCGGTTAGAGCGGCAGCCCTCTCTAATGAGAGAGAGCGCACATAGGCCAGAATTAGGCCCGTTGTGATACCGTCACACGGATTTTTCCTTCACCTAGCTACTCGCTGAGTGGGTGCCGCAGCTCAGTGGTTAGTGTGTTCGCCTTCTGATCTGTAGGTCGTGGTTCAATCCCCGGCTGATGCATAACAAATTTAATATCGATAAGATTTTTCTTTCGAACGGTACCCACCTGTCGGCAAGCAATTGGCAATTCTTCCGACAGTAACAACTTGCCATGAAAAAGCTTCTTAAAGAACTCTGTGACAAAGCTCAGAAAAAGTGATGTCACAAGTGTTCTGCCGTTCGGAACCGGCTAAAATAAGTAGGTCCCTTCTAATATTGTCCAAAATTTAAGACGCACAACAGTAATGGAAGAGCAGCTCGGCCAATAAGCCCTTTGGGGCTTTATGTGCCACATATTTATTTTTTTTTTAGCTACTCGCTGAACCAACCGGAACGTTGAATGAATTTGAGGCGATCGACAATATCGATCTGGGATAGTTGGGCTAGGTCACTAAAATGGTAGTGTCCTAGAAATTTTTTTCGGTTTTTCCGTAGGGCGGGGCAGGTACATAGCAGATGTGAGATCGTCTCAAACATACAAAGTACTTCGTCAAAGTCAACCATATTTCGGATGTAAATTAGTAGTATATGCAAAAATTGTTTTTCAAAAAGTGGAAATAAAAGAAAAAGATGGATATTCGAGTAAACTTTTTATATATATATCTACATATGCAGGGTCTAATTTGGTCGGCCCCAGCCGACTGTAAGGAGATTTTTTTAATGATTAAGTATGACCAGTCGATCTGTCTACGTTTGAGTTTGAAGAAATTTATTTTATTTATTTATTTTTTACATATGTGTATATATACTAGTGTTGCCAATCCCAGTATCCTATTTCTTTTTGCGTGGACTTATTTTAAAATTGGCCCGCATAATGAGTTTTACTTATATGAAAATTTGACTTTTTTGCATGTGATTTTTTACAGTCCCAGTTAAGCGTCTGTTGCTCGACACATAATCTTCGAAACCAAATCGATATAGGTTTTTGTTATATTCTATGTTTTCAATAATCAGTTATACTGCTTTCAGGTATGGCAAGTCGTGTCAGCTGACAGAGTAAATGGAGCTTTAACCGTGCAAAAAGAGTATCAAGTGTACACTAAAGTAATGGCAGCCACGACGTTGCACATTGTATAGTTTGCACACCAACGATAACGAAGCCTCTTAGTCGCTATTTAAATTTCACAGATCACAGTTTTTACATAGCCGCTGTACAAGCATGCACTCCGTTTGACACACACACTTATGGAAACGTATTAGGATTCGTATGGCAGTCATTACTCCAGTAAGCTGCAGTTCACACGCTCTATCTGATCTTGTCAATTAATACCTTTGAAACATGTTAATTCAATGTTTGAGCGTCAATTTTTTGTATTTGACACACTTCTGCATTTTCCATTTTCTGCACTACATTTTAGAAATTATATCGTGAGGTTTTTTTCTAATTATAATTAATATTTAATTGTCTGTTTGGTGTATGGATACACTTAATTTGGTAAATTTGTTTAAATTTGCTTAAATTTATTTTCATTCTTGCCTTGCTCTTATATAATGTATATATGTACAATATATATTGCGTATATATAAAATAAATAAATAGATATGAAAGAATGACTAATGACATAGTAATAGTAACAATGGCATAAATCATTTAAATATGGTCGGTGGTCGACATTAAATAGTGTTTTGAAGTCTAACATCCATGGTATATTAAGAAAGCCATATAGCACACTCTAAACATTTTGGAAATCAAATCAAACATTTCATATTTCCTTCCTCTTTACTATTGCTTTCGATGATATTTTCAGTAAAATTTTATAGTAACTAAAAGTACCACATTATTCTACTTTTGTAAACATTTTATTAATTATTTGATCACATTTGAATCATCTGTTCATTAAAAATATTGATTTATATATTGTTTAGATTATTTATTTTTGAAAATAAAGTTATATCTTTAATTTTGAAGTACCTAATTTCTTCAAGTTGAATGTAATATTATATTGAATTTAAAAAAATCTAGAAATTTTCGGGTTCACTGCATGGTATGAAAATTGGCATTCCTTCACATATACATACCCAAAATAAAGTTTTTGTAAAAAATTTAGATGCAATGGAATGAATGTCGTTTTTTTCTTTTTGCAGAAATATGGAATGTAATACTTTGTGTATGTGTATGTGTGTTGAGACATGTTTTCCATTCAGCATGAATTGCATTGATTTATTGCATGTGCATACACCTATCCGCATGCGTATGTTTATATTTCACCTCTCAAACAAGCGAAAACTTCACATGCGTCTAGGTATGACTGTGTATTTGACAAAAGGCACAAAAAAGTCGAATGTTTTTTTTCAGACTTTTGGAATTTAAACATTCAACACACAAAATGACTACAACTAAAATAACAATGCCACCCGCCCATACAAATTTGACTGGGGGAGGGAAGTTCGTCTCACACTCTGTGTATGTGTGTTGAATGTGTGCTGTCGCGCAGTCAATTGACATTTATGTTGCCGGTTTTCTTGTGTTTATTTAGTTGTTTTTAGTAAGACATTTCAATTGTAGACGACAGTCAGAATATGTCGGCACAATGAACACACACACACGCACACAAACAAAACTGAATAAATGACTAAGAAACGTGACATTGCTACAAATTGTTGTTGTCGCTGCTGCTGCTATTGTCGCTGTGGCGACATTGCACTCAACTGGACCATATTGTAGCTGTTATTGTATCGTGGCTATTGTGGTTGTTGTTTATTTAAATTGTAGGACATTTTTATTAACTGTTAATTAAAAAATTAAAAAGTACAAAATAAGCATTTTTTTCAATTCATTTTGCGGCGAACGTTTTGAAGGTGTGACCATTTTGACCATATTTGTATGTATGCTGCACAGCTGCTGTTACGTGTCTTATGCGTTGTTCTAATTTAAATACGTTTTTATTTTATTTTATTTTTATTTCATTTGGCGACATTCTTGAAATATTTGTATTCAACACATGTGATATGTTTGTACAATTCATATAAATTCTTTGAAATGTTTAATTTAATCGACAATTTAATCATCTAAACTCTCATAATTGGTTTTATTGATATTATTAAGCTCCTAAAACATTTTCAAACACCTCATACATATTCTTAAATAGGCAATTTAATTTTTATATTATTTTTATTATATACATAAACTAGGGCTGACGGCTTAATCGTTTAATCAAATAATTTAATTAATCAACATTTGGATTCATCAATTATTCGCTTGATGAATAATGAAATAATGAAAATATTGATGAATTAAATATCAAATTATTCGAATAATCATAATTGCGATTAATCAAAATTCAAGTTATTCGATTAATCCGAATTTTTACTATTATTTGGTACAATAAACATCACTTGCCTGAGTGATTGGGCAAATAGTCTTCTAGTGTGTTCTCCGACCTATTCACATTACATTTCCTTAATGTTAATTTAGAAAATCATGAGTTGGGATTTCTGCAATTTTTTGTCCAATCAATTTTTCGGGATTATGACATTTAGTGTCATGGATAATAGCTTTCGCACCTTTTTTTCGTTCGCATATAATAGAAAAAATAATATACGACATAGATTTGATTAGGTGATAAGTAATTGGAACTGCATTCCATTTGACTATTCTTTACTGACTCTCTAGCACTGACAGTCGATTATGACCTGTTTTGTCACGAATTTTAAACTTTTTGGCAATGTCCATTTGGATTTTCCTTCATATCACCGACAACATCGATATCGACAAATATCTAACCCTTTTATACTTTTATATAATATTTCTATAATGTGAAGAAATGTGCATTTATTCTCATTTAACATTTTGACCCGTTCCCATTGGAAGACATGCGAAACTGCAATGAGAACTTCAACAATAACCTTATTCTTGCAGAGACAACATATTTAGATAGAATCACGACTGGCAAGCGTAGAATTATGAATGCGATTACAATTGGAAATAAAAAATATTTTCCTTATGCATGATTTATATTTCCTCTTCTAGAGTGATTATCAAATTCATTTTAATCACTTGACCCTAAAAAACATCAAGTGCTCATAGGTACCTCCTCCATCTAGATTATGTGCATACATACAATATATGCATTAATACGAGTGAGAATGTAAGAGAATTTAAGTAGTAGCATATGAAAGTTTACCAGTATACCATATACCACATTCTTTAATAAAAAGGTCGATTGCATTATAAAGCAATTTATTCATGAACGATTCATTTACAATTACAATACATTCATTCAACCGAATCATTTAATCTCAATTTATCGTCATTATATATTAAAGATTTCTGTGGAAAATGTCAAGTGGCGTTGGTGCTGTGCTGGCATAGCCCTCGTGTAATCTATGTGGCTTATATTTATTAAAGGGTCTTTAACAAGTGCAGCTGTTTCTAAAGCAACATTACAAAGCATATATATGTGTGTGTGTGTGTGTGTAAAAACATAATTGAATGCAACATAAAGATCAGCTTACTCTCTTTCAATTGAAATTATTTTCATTTCTTTTCTTTTTTTTTTTTTGTCTCCCTCATCATTATGCTCTTATTCATCCTCTTATCAGACACACGTACAAAACGTACAAACTCGCACTTACACATTATTTATTACGATGCACTTGATTTCAATAGGCAATTGACAAATGATTGAACAGTTTGTGTACGAGTGCAGTCCTTGTATGAGTTGCAATGAATAAATTACCACACCCCGTAGACTATGCATATCCGGAAATATGCATACACATAAAAATCATCATTTAACAAATTATGAGCTCATCGTTTTGGTGTGATTTTTTTACCATTTTCTTTATAAATATTTAGAAGGCAATTACGCGTCATCATTCCCATTTTCTGACAACGCTCTGTTGTTGACATACAAATAGCCCACATATAAGAATTCTGACGTTGTCTGTTGACGGTTGGCTTTGCTACAAACACCAAGTGATTTGAAGCGTCTTTTACCAATATTTATGGTTTTTGAATGTACAAATTTTAGAAGTAGTAAAAGTTTTTGCTTCTAAAAAGTTTTCTTCCATTTCTGATATTGAATTTATTGAGTTTATAAACATGTTTATATATATGGCCGTCGACATAGGGATATCCGTGTTGTTCCAAATCGGTCCCGTTGGATAGACCGAGAAGGGAACTCGCTTATGCCAGATTTCTGGCATAAGTGATTTCTATTGTCAAGATAGATGGATAGGCAAAGACAATAAGTAGAGAGGGGGGAATATGAGAAAAGGGTAAGAAAGAAAAGAAAGGTTATTAATAGTCCTGCTTTACGTCCTTTCAAAAAGGTTTGCCCACGATGGCCTGCCTATGACGCACAAAGAAAGTTGAATATAGATTCCTCCTGCCAGACAACTCTAACAGAAGTAATTTGGCGGTGTAATGTAGCAAAAAAGTCGTTCCTCCTTCTATTGAGGAATGACCAGATCTTCCTAATAGTTGTCAAGTACTTTCATCGAAGGTGTTCCGATATTAAAAGTTTGCAGGTGCTAAACATGATATCAACAAGAACAATAGGGAGAACCCGTTCAAATGGTTATACATATTGTCGGTGCATACGAAGAAATACGCGCAGTCAAAAATTTACAACGAAAAATGACGCGTAAAAACTTCAGCGAAGAAAGACGGGTAAACATAGTTGGCGGAGAAGAAACACGGGTAATCACTTCTGATAACGAAGAAAGACTCGTAAATATGATTGACGGCGAAGAAAGACGCATGTACTCAATTGACAGCGCTGTGGTTATAACCACACTCCTTCAACCAATCCATAACGCAAAATATATAAATATAAAAAATAAAATACACTAATTATTACCAGTCAGTCAGATAACGTGTTTTTCTCCGCCGCCAAAACACTCGTGCGTCTTCCTTCGTAAACGATTTGTAGAAGATAAACCGGCAAAATTAAGGCAGAGACACTATGAAAAGCAATTTCTGGTTAAAAAAGCTGTGCGAGAATTCATACTTCTCAAATGTAGAATAAAATTTCAATGTAACTCATAAAATATTTTTTGATATATTGCGCAAAATAAACGTTGGACGATTTGGAATACGGAGAATATGAGCAGTCTAAATTTGCACTTTTGTTTGTGTCGTTCAGCAGTAATATTTCTAAAAAAATTGCCTTTACAATGACAAAAAATTTTAAAATTGGATTAACCGTTTGGCTTCCAAAGCCGTACGTCGTGAGTTCGAATCCTGGTAAATTTAATACTAAAAAAGAGATATTTTTCGAAACAGTCGACCTTTCCTCCAAAAGTAACAATTTGCCATGAAAATGCTAATGAAAGAGCTCTGTGACAAAGGCCACAAAATGTGATGCCAGAAATCTGCTTGTTTGACAGACCGTGGACGATGATTTTTTGAGGCTTATTTCTCGTGAATAAGCAAAATTAAGAAAAATCAAGATCCACACGTGTCCAAGGAATAACCAATACATCCTGTAAAAGTGATTGTCTGGTGGTTCCTTATGCTCGTATTATTTCGAAAATTATGAAGGAGTCACAGCCGCTGTCAATTCTTAGTTCATCAGCCCAATGCAAATGCTTCAAATAAAAAACGGTGACTTGTGCTTCTATTTACATAAAACTACCAAATGATTAACACTTTATATATGAGTGCATGCGTAAAAAAATATTATAAGCTTTTCTTAAGACGATATGTTCCTTCAATTCTTTCCAATTATATTGTAGAGTGGAAATAATTTTTATATGGCTACTTATATGAAATATTAGAAAAAAAAAAAATGATTACACATATGCAAATAAGCATTAAATCCATATCCAGTTGTTGTTGTTGATTTTAGAACACCTTATTCGAATGGCAGCACTTACTCATTGACAGCCGGCATCAGTAATATACATACATACATACATACATACATACATACGTACATACATAAAAGTAGTACTCGTATAGCACTGGTTACTTTAGAGTCGCCGCCTCCAACGTCAATGTCAACACGAAATGCATCAAAAAAGGAAACACGATTTTGTATTAAAATTTGAAAGTAGTTGTATATTTCGACTTGATTGTCAATTGTATGTAGTCTGAGTTTTTGCTTGTCAGTGATATTACAATATGGTTATTTTTTTGTTTGTTCTTGTTGTTGTAGTGGTTGCTTAACACGATTCCAATGTGTCAAGTTCGACAATTATGATTTTGCCATAACTATCAATATTGGCAATGTCATATTCTCATGTATATATGGTACACATACACCGAATAAATATGACAGATGACAAAATACGAATGAGTTGATTTGTTGGTAATATAATTTACTGCCTTATAACCATAAATAGTAACAAATTAAATAATAATATATTAAAATTAATTTCTTCTACTTTTTTTGTCTATTTCTTTTTAGGTAAATCATACGTATATATTTACATGCCTACGATTATAATATCAGAGGTATTCATATGGAAGAATATTTAGGTATGTATTTACAAAAACAGGCATACATATGTAAATTAATAAATAAGTACAAGTGAATTCCAGCTATACTTGGCTAGTGTGTTCCCACGCTTTGCTGATGATGATGATGATGATGATGATGATGATGATGATGATGATGATGTTGATACCGATTACCATATGAAGTTAGTTGGCCGGCGTTGATGCCAATACTATAAATGGATGACAGTGCCATTTTTAATTAGAGTATTTTTTCATGTTGTAACGGTTGAGGCCACACCCAACTCAATTCAAAATGAACTGTCATAAAGTATGCAAAAATAAAAATAAGCAAATAAGTATTATAAATAAAACCAAACACAATTACTAAAGTGGTTAGATGTACAGTGAGAACTCGATTCGTGATTTCTTTTTTATTTCTGATTCATCTTAAAATTTTAAAAATCGCAATTAGCTTTGACAGAACTACTTATCAAGACTGGTCCATTGCCGTGACCACTTTATTTATAAATGAACACTTCTTTTAATAATAACAGCATACTCTAAAGAAATTATATATGTATAGATCTATGATCACACGGCAAGAAATTGGCAATTCCTCCGGCAGTAACAATTTGCCATGGAAAAGCTCCTAAAATAACACTGTAACTGTCTAAAATTTAACACGCACAACAGTACTGGAAGAGAAGCTCGGTCAAAGAGCACTTTGGGGCTTATAAGTGCCATATTTATTTTTATTTTTTTATATGATCACCAGAAGATTTATATAAAATAAGAAATGTGGTCTTTGTTCAGCCCTTAATATTGAAATTGTTAAACCACGAGGAGTAGAGAAATTAAATCTTATAATTAATTTTATTATGTTGATCCTTTTAAAGATTTTTATCAAAAAACTCTTATTTATACTGCCGGTTAGGTTGGGTCATTCAAAATGTCGTTCCATACAAGCAATTACAATTTGAAAACTACACCCTTTAATTAGAAGGTCTTTAATTCTAGAAACCTTGATAAAACTTGGGCAATATTTTAATTTGTACGTATAAATTTATTCATGTATATATAGCAATTAAACAAATAAGAATTTTAAAATGTAATTTTTACTTTCGCTTACTCACGGGATTCTCTTTCATCTGGCACAAACTCTAATTAATACCATTTTTCCCACGAAACACTGTGGTTGCCCTCGTAGCCGTCACAGTTCTGTGATGTGCAAAATAATTCATCATACTTTTGTCATTAATAGTAGAGTGCTCACTGCAATTATATCCATGTAGGCATATTGAATGAAGTCATGTACTTATGAGTATTTTATCTTATATTGATTTGCATGCGAGTAACGTATGTACGTGTACCTGGATCAAGTGTATTTATGTATTTATAGAAAAAAAAACTGTCACGTTTATTTTTGTTATTGTGCTCTTCTTTTTTCCTTTTCTTCTTCATATTATTACTATTATTATCATTATCATTTGTTTATTTTGTTGTTTATGACAAATAACATTTTGCCGACAATATGACGGAGTTCATATGTATGAATTTTGCATATGTTTACTGTACTGCTCATACATAGTAGGTATTTTCTTTAATTTATTTGCGTTAAAACCATGTTCTGCATTTTAGTTCGCATGATTTTATATCTTCTAAAGAAGATATGTACATATACTGACATGAACAAAAAATACCAGGAAATTTGAATTTAAATATTTAAATGGGACAAATATTTTAATTTTTAAGTTGATAGTACTGTGTGAAATTTTATGACATTATCTCATTTTCTTAAATAGTTGTACTTGTAATTTGTGAACAACCAAAAGTGAATTTTTTCGATTTTTATGTCTGAAATTATTCCACAAAGTTTCACTAAAGTTTAAGACATTACTAAAGAAGGATGGATAAGATGAAAAAGATTTATAAGAAAAAAATTTTAATGAAGGATTTTTAAATATTTGAAAGGCCATTTACGCCTGTGAAAAGTCAAATCACAGTGACATCACAAAGTTGTCTCACACTGTACTCATTCTCCGTGTCGATTTCGCCAAAAACTCAACACATATAGTTGCACAACCGCCGTATTCTCCTGATTTAGCTCCGTGTGACTTCTGGTTATTCGTTAAACTCAAGAAACCGCTCCGAGGAGATCGTTTTGGAATGGAATTTAACAAGTGTTTTGATGATTTGAAAAAACGTCGTAATAATTGTATCGCATTTGCTGAGAACTACTTTGAAATTGATTTGGAAGAATAAGTAAAGACGTTTAAATTATAACTTCCCTGTATTTTCCCTGTATTTTGAGATTTCAGCGCAGAGTTTGTTGCGGCAAATGCCTACTAGTTACTATTCAAGATATATACAAGCTATACACTACATGTATGGACGTGTAAGACTAATACTAATAATGGGTGTGAGTTGAATAAATTTCAAAGTAAACTTCTTTAAATACTATTCACATATTTGTTTTGATTTTAGGTGCATGTATGTGTGCTTTTATTAAGGAAAAAAACAAAAAAAAAAAACCAACAATAATAATAAATTTGAAGGCTTTAGTTATTTGTAAATGATTTTTTCATTTTATAAATAAAACCTCATTTGTGTTTCTTTGTTGTAGTGTATATGTAAAGTATATTCAGCATTGCTGTTGGTATAAGAAAGAATTCAATTTTTGTTGTGTCACAGTGAATGTTCTCTTAATGATGTTTACTTCTTCCTTTTAAAAATAAACATTTAATTTGGTGATATACATAAATAATTGCAAAAAGTTTGATATTTTTGAATTGATTAGCATCGCTTGTTATACATTTTGAAATTATATGCTTATTGGAGTATTTTATGTAAACATTTATACATACCATTGACAGCTTGGCAGAAGCTGAATCGATCCTTTAGGTCGTAAATTTTAATTTACCTATTAGAACCTAAAACTTTAGCCTCAGTGTGATGCCTTAAGATGCTATATTACAAGCTGAAACTTTGGGTTCAGAGTTGTGGCAACTACTGAACACACATTTTTTTTTTGACATCATAATCATATCATAATTGTTTTCGTCTTTCCTTAATGTACTGTATAAGAATGTGTTCCTTATGTATAGTTTTGTAACTTTAATAATAATAATAATAACAATAATCAAATCCACCCTAATGTATTTACAATAAACGTAATCCATGCATAACATTATTCAATAAATTTTTGAGTAATGGCCTGATAACAGTAAAACACAATGTTAATGGACAAATACATGTGTTATCTAACAAGTTTGTTATACTATGTAGTCATAGATTCAAGTCCTAATACTCTCCAAAATTTAACACGCACAACAGTACTGGAAGAGAAGCTCTGCCAAAGGGACCTTTGGGGCCTCCAACTATCACATATTTATTTTATATTTTATTCATAGAATCAAGGGTATATTAAGTTTACGCTTTCGTTTGTAACTCATATAAGAAGGCCCGGAAAGGCCCTTTCTATCCATGTGTCTATCAGTTCGTACTATAATTGTCGCAAATATAGTGAAATATATGAACTGTTGTATTCGCATAAAAATCATCCCAAGATTCAATACAAAACTAGTATGTTAATTCAATTTTACCAAAACCCTAGCAAGTTCAAGAATGTTTGGTATTGGATAAAACTACTCTCCCATCTCACAAAACTCATTTCGGAACTTGGATTTTGAGCGTTGTGCATTTAAAATGTTTTATATAAAGTTATCACACTGAAACTCTGTACATAGTATTACATTTACAACAATTGGGCAAGCTTGATAATGAGCTATGAAAAATCTCCAGTAAAAAATATGTTTTTGAACTAATTTTTTCAGACTTTGCGCACATATACATGAAGTTATCAAGCTGAAACTCGATACATACCATTATTAAAATGCTGTTAAATAAGTACGAAAACAGCCGAAACCGCTGTCATACAAAATTACGTTTTTGAACATGTTTTTCAATTTGTGTACACGTAAATATTGTATAAACCTATCAAGCTGAAAGTCGTTACAAGATATTATTTACTATAATGGATGAAATCCATGGCTACTACCCATACAAAATTGCAAAAACAGCAATGTGATTCATCGATTCGTTGTAGTTTTTGTTCCATTGTGAGCAAACGCGGCACCCATTTGGAAAATACAAATGGTTATTTTCGATGGGGTAGAATCCAGATAAAACTTTCCAAGCCACTGCTGATCTTGAATGGCGTTTTTCCCCATTAAAAAGCAATGTTTAATCAACACACGAAATTCACTTTGTCCCATTTTTTTATAAAATTACAAAAGTAGCGTCACTTAAACGATTGTAAATAGGCAAATAATGGTACAAATGTCATGTAATTTGACAGGCATCGTCTGAAGGTTCGTACTAAGGATAGGGTAATTGTAATGCCATTTCTTGTTTACTCCCAAGACTTACTGAATGATGTGTTATATTCTGTAGTTAATTTCACAAGGGATCATTTCAAAACAATATCATTCATTTCGGAATTGTTGTTTAGGTCAGACGCCATATGCTATTTGTTAAAGAAAACAATAACATATTTTTATCTAATAAATGTCATTCAAAGCACGTTACCGAAGGGCTATAAAAAGTAATCTGTAAATGAAATAAAATAAATAAATATGTGGCACTTAAAGCCCCGAAGGGCTCATTGGCCGAACTTCTCTTCAATTACTGTTGTGCGTGTTAAATTTTGGACAGTATTAGAAGGGACCTACTTATTTTAGCCGGTTCCGAACGGCAGAACCTTTGCGACATCACTTTTTCTGAGCTTTGTCACAGAGTTCTTTTTAGAAGCTTTTGCATGGCAAGTTGTTACTGTCGGAAGAATTGCCAATTGCTTGCCGACAGGTGGGTACCGTACGAAAGAAAAATCTTTTCGATATTAAATTTGTTATGCATGAGCCAGGGATTGAACCACGACCTACAGATCAGAAGGCCAACACACTAACCACTGAGCCACGGCACCCAGCATCTGTAAATGAAGCTGCAATTAATTTCATTACCGTTTTCAGAACTGCTACCTACCTAAATCAAATATCGGTTGCATTGACAAATGATTTAATTATAAAAATTTTATTTTCAAACTCACTTAATTTGTTTAACACGATTAATTTACATTTTAAATTGATATCAAAAATACATAAATACTTTGTTTTATTAAAATTTCATTCACAGAAGCGTGGCTGCTTATGGTAAATATTTGTCGGCATAACAATTTATTATGATTATGTTGATGAAGTTGCAGTGTGACTAAAATATCTACTTATTATGAAACTCGAGGAAATCAAATTTTTATTGGTTCAAGTTAATTATGTATATTACGTATTTAATCGTTTAAATACCTAGCATAATTTAGTAGTACTTTAAAGGTAAAAAAAAATTTAGATAGATATGTAAATATGTATATATTTAAATTAGAGTGGACTTTAGCTTCGAAGGGAATTGTGAATGATTTGGTTTCTAAAAACGTCTATGCTATTTTGTTTATCCATCAAGGCACCATAGGCAAAATTTCTTGCGGAAATATTAAAATTAAAATATGTCTTTCAGATCCATACGATTTATTATATGATTAAATCTGATATATATGATATATGATTGTAGAAATGTTTTATGGTAAACGATTCTCGAAAATTAATTGATTTGAAAATGAATCTATCTATTACTTAGAAATGCATGTATATAAGAGGAAACGATGTGTGTATATTTATCGTTCATGCAAAAAAAGTAAACTTGACAATTTCTAGTATGTTAACTGATTTACAAGATAAGCTTTTGTTCATTGCACAGTATGTAGCTATGTACATATAAAATATGAATTGACAAAATCAACTTTACGCACGAGCCAACGAGCCGAACAACATATATACGAGTACCATTCAGCAGTTAGACCAAAGTTAGTTGGTTGATTTAACGTGTCAATGTGGGTGAACTTGCAACTGTGATCGAGGCCACATGTAACATGTAGTAACACTCGCAAGAAACAGAAAATACAAAATAAAAATATTTTCAAAAACATAGCTGTATAGATCATATTAGTTATTGTAGAATTTCTAAAATGAGATAAATAAAGTAGAGCAAGTTTCTATAGTGGGCTGGTTGGTTCGTCTGTTTCTTTGTCTATTTTTTTTTTTTAATTTTTATATTAAATATTATTGTTTGGGTTTTGGCCAATAGGTAGGCAACAGTCATACAAACAGACAAATGTAAGCAAGCAAGTAGACAGCATAAAAAAAACAACCAAATAGAATTTAAAAAGCTTACCATTGAAAAGCATTAAAATACCCACGAATACGTGTCCGAATGCTGGAAAAATGGGAAACGTTAACCCTAGAATTCTAGCATAAATATTTTGTACGAGTTTTCAAGATTGAAGTCATACGCAAGGTCTTTGGATTCATTTGCGGCGAGTACCGATTAAGGTACAACCATGAGCTATATGACGATATAGTTAAGCGTATCGAAGTTCAGCTGCTGATCTGTCTCAGTCATACCAAACGAATGGAAGACCAAAATAAAATGAAGAGAGTTTTTTATTATGTACTATGTATGGAACGGCCCAACCTCCGCTGGAAGGACTTATCAGCGCTAACTGGTACCAACAATCAGGAGAGAATCTATAAATAATGAGTGTTAAAAAAATCTACCATCAACGCAAATACATGAATCTACAAGGTGCATTCTAAAATAAATAGAACTTTTTAGAAATGAACAACAACGGTTTTGGCAAAATCGATTTATTTGATTCAAAATAATGACATACCGAATGAAAACAGCATGTCGGACTAGAGTTTAAGGTCGTCGGCCGGGATGTTCATCTGTATGTCGGTACAAACCTGAAATACATGACATGAATGACCCAACAAAACACTATGCAAATGCATTTTTCCGAAAATTTAGAAGTTGCATGGTTCCAAATCACGCGAATAAAATACGATTTTTAGTCAAGAAATCAGTCAGTCCTTTTAATGTTAAATTCTTAGCAGTAAACTATTTCGAAACAAATCGTGCAGATACTTTTCGGTAGCCCAAAATGTTCGGTGAGAATGTGAATCATTGAAGTCTTCATTTCCATTTTAACAGAAGCTACATTCAAAAATTACACAGTCATCCGAATCCCCTTGCTAGGCAATTGTTGCTGAGCACGGGGCATCGTCGATTAAAAAGAAAAGACACACTGAATATGCTGTGAAATTGCTATACCTCGTGACTCAACAAATTGTGATGGAACGTTGGGAATATCACATAATTTTATTTAGTTTGTAAGATTTGATTACTTATTGTTAGTTTCTAAGTAATTTTAGAAAGATCCAATAAAAAGCTTGTTAAAAAAAAAAAAAAAAACAAAAAAAAAAAATTAACTCATAAACGGGATACATAAACTTCATTCATCATTTGAAACGTTCGAGTAATATTTTTACTCAAAAACGATATCTAATATTAGGACTTCGTTCCATGCTCGTTTTGAATCGATGACAAAAACACAATGTCACTACGGATTCAAATGTCATGAAAATACGACAGCGCATTAATGAAGGATGGATCTTTCCAACGCATTCAACTGCCAATACAAAGTATTCTTTATAGGTAAAATTTACATTATGATAGTTTCTGGGGTTAAGTAACTGTTATTAAAGACAAGTGTCAATGCAAAGAAAACAGAATAAAAATGGTAAAAACTTACAAGTTTAATGACAATTCAATGATGTCTTCCTAACATGAAATCATTGACCAGACGTCATAAAAATGACATACAAATACACGGGAAGCAAAAAAAATCATTCATAGATTGCAATGGAGGTGTTGCCAATCGATTAGCTTTTTATCGTACTGCTTTTCTTCGGATCCATTGATATGTTACATTAGGTATACTCGTACTATGTACATATATGTATATGTAAATATTTGCATAAAAAGGTATAATCTTAACGTATAATCTAGTTGATTGAGAGCCGTCAAGCATACTCGCATGGCCATAGAATATGTAGAGTACCTATCTATGATTTAAGTGTAATTTTGACTGTTTGGTTGAAAAATCTCTAACGTAGTGGGCTCTATTATTGGTTTCATGGTAGTCGATAAATTATAAAATTTCGTCATGGCAAATATAAATGTTTGCTACTATAGATGTTGTGCAGCCAATGATATTATGCACGGTTAGAGAGGAACTTTTAGAATTAACAAATATATTACTTGAGCTGTTTAGATCATGGTGCTTCTGAACTATTCGTAGAATACGGTGTTTAAATGAAATTTACCTGTATATCAATAATCCAATCATTTCTTATAACACAGATAATATTTATTTACGATGGAAAAAATTATTAAACTTGACCTACATTTTAAACTATTGCATATAAACCAGTGTTATGAATAAAATCTTATACAAATAGGGAATTTTTACAATGTATTGTACATTATTTTCCTATGCATAATATTGCACCTGTTTGAAATATTTCATATATACATGGTTATCATGTAAACTTTAAAGAAAACATCGCTTCAATCGCTTGATTTTGTCAGATGCTACTCGCATATTTGCTCATCGGCACATACTAACCAGTAAATGGAGCATCACTGACAAGAGAATTGACGCAAATGCCTTTGAAGGTACTTTTGTGGTTATATTTTATTTGTAAAGCTTACCATTAATAACTCGATAGTACTTAGTAAAATTTGTCACTTGTCGACTTTTAAAAAATGTCAAAAAATTGTCTATGACAATCACAACAAATACTTTGTGATTATTCATGGATTAAATCATTCATCAAAGTTACTTAACTATGTATGTACATAACAAGTTATTTAGTGAAAATATTTTATGTGAAATGTGTTTTGTCTGAAATTGATTGAAATTACATATTTATTATTTCTAATACTGTGTACATTAAGGTATCAGTACTTTTTATATAAGTACTATTATAATTAAAAATTTTTTTTTTTTTTTTTATTACTATGCATTTATTGAATCATTCTAAAATACCTAGAAACTAACAATAATTATTCAAATCTTACAAACTAACTAAAATTATGTGATATGCCCTACGTTCCATCACAATTTGTTGAGTCGCGAGGTGTAGCAATTTCACAGCATTTTCTTTTTAATCGACGATGCCCCGTGCTCAGCAACAATTGCCTAGCAAGGGTATTCGAATGATTGTGTAATTTTTGAATGTAGCTATGCAGGACATTGCAACTTCCTCAGAAATTGTGGGTACTTTTAAATCTCGATGGATGTTATCGTTCCTCATATACCAAGGCGCGTTTACAATAATTCGCAGAAACATGGATTGTATTCGCAGCAATTTTTCGATATGTGAGGGAGATGCGGTGTCCCAAAACTGTCTTGGAATAAATATTCTAATGGCAGGGTTAAAAAATGCTGTGCTTTTCAATCATCAATAATACACTCGTATGAATAAATGAATGAACATACTTATACTTGTATATACTTGAAACGGAAGCATGACTCAATTGACCTATTTATATTTATATGAATTATCAACAGCTTTTGCAACAAAGAGAAAATAAAACGAATATCAAGCGCCACCATGAACACATAATTGACAGCCATAATATAACTGACCTATTTCTTCTTTATTAAGTAACAATTTATTGATCATTATTGTCCTTATGCAGTTTCACATTCATATTATGGTACTCTACGCAATTGAGATAATTGTCACATCAAGCTTTTAATGAGATAATCCCATTTTTCAAATACGTTTGTTGTGCAGAATTACACTGAAAGTTTTCTTCTTTACTACTTAAATGGAAATTTTGTTTAAAATATCTTTGTATAAGAGCCCAAACCCATACAGTACTTCCAAATACAATAAGTTTCATAATATACATATATTTTATACTGGTGTGCACAAGTTTATGTGTCGCAAGTTTATGTGCATAACGCTCCCACACTAGATGATACATGTGCACGATGGACACATATAACCCACTTCTTGACTATTCCAGCGGAGAAAGTAATCTGTTATTACTGGCCTCTGATTAATATGTGGTATGATCAAGAATGTTGCGACGTTACACGATGGGCCGTACTTGACCTAAGTGAGTCCACGTAGGAATACAGCCGCCATATCCTAGGGGTTACGGAAGCTGATGCGGAGCAGTACAGTGAGAAAAGAAGTGCGGGGATGCGTATTTTCAAGCGCTAGAGTGAGCTAAAAAGATGCGTTAAGAAATCGAGATAAGCAGCGAGGCACGAAAATTCGTTGCAGAGGTCAAGCTCTTTCTGTCGTGACAAAATTAAGAATCTATTTATGGATATCCAGAGTATCCTCTATGGAGGGAAAACTTCTTCAAATTTATGAATGGCGGCGCTACAAACAATAGAGGAGATTGTTTGAACGCCCCAATTATATTGTATATAATGACCACTCGGTCATTAATCGTCGTAACCTAAACAACCAATTCGTCGCGCAGTTGATAAATTTCGTCCCACATTTGTTTTTCTTTAAACTAAACCAACAACACGCCAAAGAATTCTTTGTAATGAAAAAATAATTTCTTTAGCTGAAATTAATTTTCCCTCTTTTAGCTTATATCCTGCAATTCCTGCAAAAATGGAAATTTCCCTTAAATTGGCAAGTGCACATAACAATTCAAAGCCTCCCCAACACAAACCCAATGCTTTTTCTTACTAAGATGATTTCTTCTTTTATACAATGCTATTACTTCATTGTCAGGTTTTAAATAATTGTTTGTACTGCTGCTTGTATTTGTTTAATTTCACATACATATGTATACCAACCTTCAACTCTTAGAAGCTACAGCAGCGCGATATATGTACGCTTAATTTAGCAAATTCCAAACGATATGACGCATTCAAGTTCATACATACAAGTACGAAATGTTAACATTACGTTAAGTACGGTAATTTCAGCTTGCTTACGTTACGCAGTAATTCAACACCTGTTGACATCTGCCAATTTTAACAAAATTTCAAATAACAATAATAACAAGGAAGCTATTTTTATTGTATTTTGTGGTGATGAATTATGCAATTACAGTTATTGTTCCTTGTATGTAATTTTTTGTAAATTTGTTTTTTCTTTGACGACTCTGATGTCAATGAATTCATTGTCTAGGCTACTATCAACAGCTACTTATAATGTATAAAACGAGTTGAATATGCTATGATATTTTGTTTTTGCAATGTTAATTGCTTTACTTCAAAGCTCGTATATACAAAACGCTGTAAGCAATAAATTTGGTTTCCTATGAAGATATATTTGACTTTTTTAAACAGTGCCCAGCAGTTGTTGAAATAACTCTACTACAAAATGTAAAACCACTAGAGTTCTGTTCTTCCATTTGAACTAATATGAAAAATAAAAACAATTGTGTAAATATAAAAATAGTTGGCACCAAAATCTCCGAAGAAATTTGGTCGCGCTTTTACCCCAGTGCTGTTGTTAAATTTGAACAATATTGGTAGGAGGCATAGTAGTAGAGGATCATAAGTTTGTGACATCACTTGGTCCTTTGTAGATTTAACCAAAATTTAATACAACAAGAATAGAACAGAATTCCGGAAATGTGACAAAATGCCAAATACAAGATATTTTTCAGAAATGCAGTCTTATAAATAAAAAATACAAGATTTGCGAAAATGATAAATCGGATAAAATTTCATCGGTAGATAGTTTCATGACATTAAAGATGGAAGACGATTTCGGGTATATAGCCAGCACGGGATTGTCTGAGGTACATTATCCTGGAGCCGTGTGTAATGAATGGTTTATACGCGTAAACCAATTACTTCAAATGGCCAAAAAAGAAATAGTGCAGAGGTGTAAAATCACATGGTCTTCGAGGTCAGTGGAGACATAGGTTCATTCCTTAACATAATCTTGTCACCGAACCAGTTAGACACCATCTTGCTAAAATCAAAGGTCTTCTAGACCACGTTGACGTACTTTTGGGAACAAAATTTTTATAAAAGTTACTTTATACCGGTCGCCACTGACACAACAGGTCGATTTTCTTCGTTTTTGAAGATGTATACCTGATTACGCCTGCGGTTCACAAACCGCACTAAAGAATGCGTTTTCCGGATGCACCAATTGGCAACTTTGCTTTTTCATAAACTCACTATGCCAGAAGTGAGCCATCATCGACGTCCAACTGTTCAAGAGCTCAAGTACAAAACTCACATTGAAATTGAAGATTCATTGGATTCAATATTTCCACGAATTCATGGCACGAATTCATTCGTCCACAAAGTCAATGGGCGCAAACACGATGACGAACTTATGAATTGGGATCATCCTCAGCACTGGTCTTAACAGGGGCGATGTTTTTTCAGTGGACACTCGCTAAAGGAAATCCAAAATTTATCTCCAGATCTGCAATGAATAACGATGTGAGCTTCCGTATTTACATGACGCCCTTTATTGCGATATCTGGCACTTTCTTATGTTGAAGAAGATGTGGGAGAGGTACGGTCTAAGGCCTGCCTATCCGCAGCGGTGGCGATAGACATAAGTAGTACCCATTTATTTAGGTAATATTCGCTTCGTTCCCAAACACCGTCGTCATATACATATAGCTCTTGCATCATCAACCTACTTCCTATTACTTTCATCAACTTCCTCATTAACTCAGACGCCTATGTGTGTTAGATGTGCTTTGTGTTTCTTTTGTAGGTAAATTGTTTTTATTTTATTGTATTGTATATAGCATTCATTCGCTCTGTTCTATGTGGCAAGTCACGGTAATTATTAGCAAAGTGCATGAAATTGTTTCAAGTTTTCACTTAGCAATACTTAGTATACCTATCTACATACATATTTAGGTACATACATATGTATGTATGTAATTGAAAATCTACACGCAAGTTCGACACTTATGTAGTGTAGTGTAGCTACTGCTGCTGCGCCTACTTCTGTTACAGTTTGTGCTTTTTCTTTCTATTCATTTACCTACAACGTTGCGTTATTGCATTTGCAATAATGTGGTTATTGTTTGCCTATAATATTTTTATACATACGAGTATACTTATGTTTATGCGCATGTGAGTGTTGGTGGGATTTAGCACAGAAATTGCGTTTAACAATTATAAATTAAAGTGCAACGCACTAATTAAATCATTGCTGTTGCATAAAACTCAATTAGAAATATGTAAACAATGTGATTGCGCCTACTTACGTATAGTCGTTTCATGTGAGCTAAATTTAAGTACGCTGTATGCTAGCTATCGTCTATGCAATGCATGAAATCAATATAGTACAGTAATGTCCACGCTTCGACGTCCATGCTTCGTATTTCCTTAATAATTGTTTATTTGATTCCTCCTCTTTGATCCCTCCTCTTATAGACGGCCTCTTTCTGCATAACTATATAATAATAAGTTAGTTTAAGTCATGCTGATGTGACCTTCCCGTCAACTAAAAATTACAAAATCAAAAATGCACAAATTATGCAGATTATGGCCTAAGCTAATTCTTTCAGCATGAGGATCTGGGAACAGTGCCTAGTAACCAGTCCCACAATGCTTGAAATTGTTTATTTGCTAAGGTCTGTAATATGTCTGCTCGTAGTTTTATATAAGGGGTGAATAATTTAACCGTCATGGCACATTAGGGATTTCACACATTTTATGTGAATGGCGATGAAAGTGGTTCCTTCCTAATTGACAATCCTAAGTGAAAATCCATCTTTTTGTAATTGCAATATATGGACGTGGTTTTAACAAGACAGTGATCATTATATTGAAGTCTGGAACACACATATGTATATTATTTTGAAAAAGAAAATTAACTTGTGTTTTTACTACTTGCTACAAATTAAGAATTGTTCTATCTAAGATTTGTTGTCATATAGAAAATTTATAAAATATTTTTTCATTCAAATATAAAAACTTAACTATAAAAGGTTATGGGCCACAGCAAATTTTAAGAAATGGATCTAGCGAAACATATAAAGCCACTATCAGGTCAATCAGACTGGCCAATGTGGAAGAGGAAAATTCGAGATCTATTGGATTACCATGAAGGCGCTTTAGACGTGATTGATGGAAAATTAACGAAACCATCACCTTTGGAAGATGGTGCTACGGATCTTCAAGTTAAACAACATAAAGAGAATTCAGATACGTATCGTAAGGCAAATAGTTATGCCAAATCTATGATTACCAGTGCTGTTGTTGATGAGGTCTACCAAAAAGTGATGGATAAAGATACGGCACATGACACAGGGGAGGCGTTGAAGTTGCAGTTCGAGGCCACATCGAAGGATCAACTCTTCAAATTATGTACTGAATTTTTCGCATTTGGTTGGAATTCTAGTCAAGATGTTTTAACACATATTGCCATGCTGAAGAGCTTATGGAACGAGTTGAATAATGGACTTGTTCTAAAAGGATTAAAGAAGTTACCTGAGTTGTTGATAGTATGTAAGGTATTGCACATTCTACCAATTAACTTTGAAATGTTTAAGTCAAGTTGGATGATGTTAGCCAAAGAAGAGGACAGGACATTTGATGAAGTTACGACGCAACTTTGTATGTTTGAAAGGAACTTCGGCAGAACAGATGAGTCCAAGCTGGATCAAGATGCTTTAGCAACAAAAGCCATAGAGAAGAAAGAGAAATATGCATCTAAAAGAGATGGCAACTGCAATTATTGTAAGAAAAAGGGACATTGGGTTCAAGACTGTATAAAATGGATAGCAGATGGCCGACCTACCAGAAACAAAGCATACAATCCGAATTCAAAGACAGTCAGTGATGTAAATTGTTCCTTAATTACAATCTGTAATGAAATATGTTCTGCTGAAGTGAACTCTGGTGATTGGTGGATCGACAACGGTGCAACAAAGCATATAACGAAGAATGCAAATTTTTTTACGGACTACAAAGGATTTGATGCTCCGTGCAGCATTAAGGCTGCAGGTAGTGAAATAATAGAGGCTTATGGAAAGGGCTCAATACAAATTTTATCAAAAGTTGCTGGGAGGCAGTTGAGTTTAACACTAAAGGATGTGTGGTATGTACCAAAGATATCACGAAATCTCTTTTCCGTGCTAGCAGCTCAAGACAGAAATTCAAATAGCAAGTTTAGGTCCACGAATACCAAGTGCAATCTCATGGTTGATAATAAGCTTGTACTGTGTAGATATCGTAAGGCAGGTGGATCGTTATTTAAAGCAGACATTAAACCAATCGTTCCCGAACAGTGCATAAGAGTGAATGTCGCAGTTTCCGATAGCTCTGTGTTGCAGCTTTATCATGAAAGGTGGGGGCATCAGGATAAAAGATATGTAAAGGAAAAACTGGAAAGAGAATTCGGCATAAAAGTAAATTGTGATAATCAGCTTTGTGAATCCTGTATTTATGGAAAGGCTCATAGGTTATCATTTGGTACCAGGCAGAAAGCCACTAAGCCAGGAGAACTAGTGTCAGTAGATGTATGCGGACCATTTGCAGAGTCTTTTAAGTAAAAACGTTATCTTCTGGTCTTTAAAGACAGTTACACGAAGTTTCGTTACGGATATGTCATTCAAAAGAAATCCGAAGTAAAGGATGTATTATTGCATATGCTGGAGCATGCAAAAGTTCAAGGTCATACAATTAAGGAGCTTTTGAGTGACAATGGTGGAGAATTCGACAATGCAGCCGTGAGAGAGATACTTCATAATAGAGGTATAACTCAAAGATTGACAGCACCCTATACACCGGAACAGAATGGTGGAAGCGAACGTGAAAATCGTACTATAGTAGAAATGGCAAGGACATTTAAGTACTCAAATCCTGAAGTAAGATTTCCAGAAGCGATTTGGGCGGAACTCGTCAGTACAGCTGTGTACATATTAAATAGAACAGAAGAGAAACAGAATGATAGCGAAGTCCATGATCAAATATACGATAATGTACTTGAAAATCATAATAAAAGACGAAGAGATGCTAGGAGTGATGAGAGTGATAACGAAGAAGAAGAGTCAGAGATGAGATTAAGGAATCGTGTCTTAATAAAGAAACCAAAATTATTTGACGATTTTGTGCTAGTTGCAGAGGAGTATGTTAATGGAGTAGAATCGCCAGAGACTTTTGGAGAAGCCATTAATAGTCGTCAACAATACGAATGGAGAAATGCAATGAAGAAAGAGGTAGCGTCATTAATGGAGAATAAAACGTGGGAGCTAGTTCAACTACCAAAAGGTGCAAAAGTATTACCATGTAAGTGGGTATATAAAGTTAAAATTAAATTAAAATAAAATGAATCTGAATTTTATGGACCGGAACCAGTAGTTGCTCTCAGCAGCGGGACGGTGAAGGCAAAGGTCGAAGAGTGGATAAAGAAACTTCATCTCACGAGATGGGAGAACTTATCTACTTGTAGACAGGCAAAGGCTTCGTTGAGGCTATCAAAGGGCAGTGAATCGGGGAGGGCTCTCAGTCTAAGACGAATGACTCTAAGCTGGTTGACTGCATTAATAACTGGGCATGGCAATTTCAGGTACCACCTCAGCAAGATGGGTCTTGTTGATGGGGAGGATGCTGATATTTGCAGATTATGCATGGAAGAGGCAGAGACAGCGGGGCACATAGTGTGCCAGTGTCCTGCATTGGCAAGCAGGAGGTTGTCCACACTGGGTCGCCAATTTATTGATGAACTCGAAATGTGGAACATACCCCACAAAGAGATGCTTGAAATAACGCGTGATGTTATTATGAGGAAGGAAGTAGAAGAATTCTGCAACCGAACAAATAATTAACACACGATTTGAGGGACGAAAAGGGACCCATATAAGTGGTCTGATTCGGCTAATCCCTAAATTTATAAATAAACCCCGACGGATCTATAGATAAATATAAAGCTAGGCTTGTAATTAAGGGATTTCGACAACGACATGGTATAGATTACAACCAAACATTTAGTCCAGTTGCGAAAATGGCGACAATACGATCAATTTTAAGTATTGCAGCAGTTGAACAAATGCATCTAATTCAATTCGATGTATCAACAGCATTTCTCTATGGCGAGCTAGATGAAGTTATTTATATGAAGCAGCCAGAAGGGTATTACGATGGCACAAATAAAGTTTGCCAACTAAAGAGGAGTCTCTATGGACTAAAACAAGCGCCCAGATGCTGGAATAAGCGATTCGGTTGTTTTCTTTTGAAATTGGGTTTCAAAATTTCGGAAGCAGATCCTTGTTTGTATAAAAGAGAGCAGAACAATAAGAAGCTCATCTTAGTACTATATGTAGATGATGGATTGGTTGGATCTACTGATCTAACAGATTTAGAAGTCTTTATTAAAGAACTGAAGACTGAATTCAAGATTGTTTCAAAAAAAGCAGAATATTTCCTGGGTCTTGAATTGGTGCAGGAAGCAGGGTGCATAAAATTAAACCAAAGTACGTATGCTAAGAAGATACTTGAGAGGTTTAATTTTGGAGATTGTAAAGCAGTTTCAACTCCGATGCTAAAAATTCCGGAAATTTCAAAAACAGGGAAAGTTGAAATTCAAGACCATAAATTTCCATATAGACAAGCTGTGGGTGCCTTAATGTATTTAATGCTTGGTACAAGGCCAGATTTAGCCTATAGTGTAGGATTTTTATCAAGATCGTTAGAAAATCCAACTATAGAAGATGTCGCACGTGTCAAGAGAGTGTTTCGATATATTGCGGGCACTACTAATCTTGGAATTGTTTTTAGAAGAAACATGGACAAAGGTGTTTTGGAATGTTTCAGCGATGCAGATTTTGGAGGTTGTACTAAAACGGGTCGATCAACTTCAGGAGTTGTGATTACACATGCAGGTGGAGCAATCTCTTGGTTAAGTCAAAGACAGGCCATGGTTGCTACGTCAACAACAGAAGCAGAAATTGTAGCTGCAAATGAAGCGACAAAAGAAATAATATGGCTATCTAGATTATTTAATGGTATAATCAAGATACCTCATATCCCAGTGCTTCAAGTAGATAATTCGGCCGCTGTTAGATTGGCACAAAATCCAGAATTCCATCGAAGAACTAAACACATTGCAATCAAACATTTTTTCATTAGAGAAAAAGTTTCGGAAGGTATGATTGCGATTCAACAAATATCAACTGAAAATCAAGTGGCAGATGTATTTACTAAACCCTTACCTCGTATTCAGCTTCAAATACATTGTAATCGAATGGGCTTAATTGATGAATGTTTTTCAAATAATAAGGGAAAGTATTGAAGTCTGGAACACACATATGTATATTATTTTGAAAAAGAAAATTAACTTGTGTTTTTACTACTTGCTACAAATTAAGAATTGTTCTATCTAAGATTTGTTGTCATATAGAAAATTTATAAAATATTTTTTCATTCAAATATAAAAACTTAACTATAAAACATTAAGCTGGCTGTTATTTGTGAAATTGACAGTATTGTTCGGGACACCCTCTACAAATATACAGTTACCCAGAAATCGACTAAATATGAAACTTTAAGCCAATCGGATAAGATTATAGGTTGTGAATTAAGCCCAAAGTTCGAAAAATTTGTATCTTTCTAAAAGTAAGACGACTTTCCTTTAGAGACAAAAAGTTAAACAATAATTTATTTTACATCAATTGCACTTTGCTAAAGTATTTCTTCACATTAACTATTTCAAATTTTTGAAAAACAATTTAATTTTAGCAGCTCCTAGAATCAAAATTGGCGATATACGAAGATTGCTACTTCTGGGGTTGTGGATTCGTAATCGTGAGCCAGTGGTCGTTGTGTTTTTTCAGCATTTTTCAAACTTGAGGCTCTAATCGGAACCTCTAAAACTTCTTCCATCGGCGTAAAATTTCATATGCAGTAGTTTTTTATGATAACTTGACGTTTCTAAAGGATGTCCCACAAAAAATGCTCTGCAGCCCAAGAAACAATTCATGAAATCGTTAGATCATACGATTTAACAACTTTCAACTTTTTTCTTTTGGGATTTTTTAAATCCAACAAACCCACAAACCACCCATGGATTGGAGGGTAAAATTGAGCGTAGTATCAAATGAAGTTATCCACATTTATATCAAGCGGTCATGGAAAATTTCAATAAAATTCCGTTTACCACACATAATCCTATAATATAAAAAAATTACAATTTTTAATTATAAACCTTGTTCTTGTTCGGTACTGGTCGTCAACGTAAACAAATACAATTCTTCCCTAAAATAAAAGCATTTGCTCATCATTCAATTTAAAGTGTCCACATTTTGTTCTCCATATGCTTTTAGTGAAAGACTTGACTCCTCATTTGCTCACTTAGCTCAAATATCTACATGAAAAATTTATTGTTCGTACTTCCCAAAGTAAGCTATAAAAATAGTCGTGGACAAAAATTGATACTCTCACAAATTGTTAACTGATGATAATAAAAATTGTATTAATATCAATAGCAAACAAAAGTATCGCTTTGTAGTCATGTATTGATTGCATTGCTAATATGATTGAAAAAAATCGAAAGTTTTCTTCTTCCATCTCCGCCAACAAATAATAATATGTGCATATAAAAATGTGCATTTATCGATTTCTGTTAATATTTGATTTTTTCCAATTTCATTTTTTTTTTCTTGTGCGTTATTATTTAATATTTTTATTGGTGGCGCATTTGCAGAGGCGTTCTTGCCATTCGTCACGATTTGTTTTGTGATCTTTTTTTCTTCTTCTTTACTTAATGGTTCAGTAAATATTTCTGTAGGTTTTATTATTGCTTTTTGTCACTTGCTTTTGTCGCATTTTTAGTTAATTTTATTTTTCTTTTTGGTAAATTGGCCATTACTGATTTTCTGGTTTGTCTGAATGTCTGTGATTGGTAACTTTATTAACCAACTATTGACATTTTAATCATAAAATTATTATCACCATCTTGCTAAATATTAATACGAAATATACTTACATTTTAAATTTGGTCATTCCACATTATAAGTATCTAGGTATGCACAATGCACATATGCAATACTATTACGAATAAGCATAATCATGTAATTTTATTGCCTACATTGTGGGTAGTTGACTTTCATTTTCGTAGTCGCAATTGTCATTAAAAGATAATATTAATTTTTACGATCAACACTAATGAAACCAATAATGTTCAAATCCAAAATATGTAGATTTTTTTTTTTTTTTGATTTCATAAGAAAGTGAGCTAATCTATGATAGTTATCGCCATAAAGATGCTACGATATAATCAATTTTTACATCGTGATGAGTGAGAGTAAAATATATGTATGAATTGATTCCATTTCATAGTGTAGAGTTGACTTTGTTTGAGAAATCAACAGCTAACTCTCGAATAATGTGCCAGTAATCAATTGGTGGTTAAATAGCTCTAAATATTTACGAAATCAATCGTATCAAAGCTTAGAATTTGCACAAATAAATAATCCACGAGCTAAAAATATATAGACTGCACTGCATGTTTGTAGAAATTCTAAATTATTTTTGTACCTACTTACAAATAAACTACAAAAACAAACAAAAAAAATAAGTTATGCATGAAATCTCACAACGCTGTAAATACGCAACGCTCAAGTATGTACTTATAAAGGGTGTTTTTTTTCGAGGTATAGAACTTCAAGTTGGCATTACTGTTCAAGATGGCGACCGATTTAACAGCTGTCAAGTGATTTATTCTCAGTTTGGTTTGGCAATTCATCATGAATAGACTCACGCCTGAACAACGCTTGCAAATAGTGCAATTTTATTTCGAAAATAATGGTTCTGTGCGGAATACGTATCGCGCGAATTTTGTTTAGCGATGAAGCGCACTTCTGGTTGAATGGCTACGTCAACAAACAAAACTGCCGCATTTGGAGTGAAGCTAATCCTCAAGTGTATGTCGAAACACCGTTACATCCAGAAAAACTGACTGTTTGGTGCGCTTTATGGGCTGGTGGAATCATTGGTCCGTACTTCTTCAAAAACGATGATGGCCAGAACGTTACAGTCAATGGTGATCGGTATAGAGCCATGATTACTAACTTTTTCATTCCTGAATTGAACAACCATGATGTCCAGGAGCTGTGGTTCCAACAAGACGGCGCAACATGTCACACAGCTCGTGCCACAATCGATTTATTGAAAGACACGTTTGGTGACCGCCTAATTTCACGTTTTGGACCTGTGAATTGGCCTCCAAGATCTTGTGATTTAACACCGCTAGACTACTTTCTGTGGGGCTATGTAAAGTCATTGGTCTATGCGGATAAGCCACAAACGCTTGACCATTTGGAAGACAACATTCGCCGTGTTATTGCCGATATACGGCCACAAATGTTGGAAAAAGTCATCGAAAATTGGACGTCCAGATTGGACTACATCCGAGCCAGCCGTGGCGGTCATATGCCAGAAATCATATTTAAAATGTAATGCCACAAGATTATCTTTCGAATAAATAAAATTCATGTCAATCGAATAATCCATCGTTGTTTTATTGCAATTTAAAGTTCTATACCTCGAAAAAAAACACCCTTTACATACATATATTTATTTACCAGCACTTAATGAGGTGGTACCGCGTGCTTACATTCAAAATTGCTAAATGCCAAATAAATTTTACGTGTATACAAGCTGCGGTTTTTAGGTTAACAACACACCACACATAAATTCCTATCTCTGTCTCTTTGATTGCTGTGTATATGTATACTATATACACGGAATTTTCTTTTTTTTTTTTTTTCTTTGTATTAAATCTATGAGGCGACACAATATTGGCGACAAAATCCTAACCGCTCAACCAACCATACATGAAACTATCTTAAATATTTGTACGAATTGAAAATAAATACAGATATATAAGTTCAATATTAAATCATTTAATTGAAAAGTTGTCTCTTTTTGGATTTTTTAATGCATAGAGAACTTATAATAATTGGTAAATATACGTATTCGCCAAATATTCTCCCCAACCATATCACAGAAGTTTTCACATTTCAAAAGAAATCGCCTTATACAATTTTCTTATTGTTTCTTGTCAATTTGATTTTCTCTGAGTAACACCTGCTCAAGGATCAACTCCTTCTCATGACCACGACCCAAATATTTTTCTATATTGTTTTATGTAGGTGCATACGATAAAATATGAATTTCAATGCATTTCCAATACACTTAGCTACGTTATTAATGCATTTGCAAACAGCTATAGCGGTTGTATTTACGTCATACGTAGCAACACTTTTTGTCCGACTACCATTAATGTAAATTTCTATATTTGTACGGATTTGTACACAATACCTCCTTTCAACAATATGAAAATATATTCAATAATTATGGCATTGCTAATATACATACAAACACTGTACAATGATATCCAATTTGCCGTTTCAAAAATTTAGGCAAAAAACACATACCTGCAATTCAGATTTCGATTAAATTTTATTATCAGTATGGAATATAACATCATTTAATCGTATAGCTGCTCAACAACAGATCTCAACGATATCAAATTAGATTATATTGTAGGTTTTTAGCTTCTTTTGCAATAGATCCGAAATGAGTTGCGCTATTTGACTTACGCTGCCATCTCATTCACATCCATATAATACATTTTTAATTTAAAAAAGAGCTGTAACAGGCCACGAGCCGCCAGCCAGGTCATTCCTGAGACGTGTATGGGTTTTTACTTTCCCAGATATATGTTAGTAATTCTGGTTGTTCATCTATGCATCGATCAAGAAGTGGGCCTCAAGGTTGCAGAAAATTTACTTAACGTCCTCTGATTGCTACGCATTCATTGATCACCAAGCTTGAGTTTTTGCATTAGTTGAACGATATAAGGATAATCTAAAATGCGCAGTTCGCCGTGGAATTAATCAATTTCAGTCGTCTGTCACTAACCGCAACAATGTGTTCAACAGAGTCATGTATTGCCATAATGTACGGGTGATCTGATGATTTTAAATTTCTTTACTATTTTAGCTACCACTTAAAACGACATAATTCACCGCGAATCATTTCTAGGCAGTTATTACAATATTAATGCCGTCTGCGGTTGCTTAATATAAAATATATGAAAAGATAATTGCAGAACATCAGGTTCGAATAGCAGTTCAAGTTCGTCAAAGATGGTAACACTACCCAGCATCAATTCCATATGTCTTTATAGTTCTGAGTACAAATCGCATTTTATTTGAATCTTTTACAATAGTTATACGTATTAACACATAGAATTGCTGCAGTCATTATTATCATTACACATATATCATGTTGTCGCCATCTATGACATAACACTTGAAATGCTTGATGGTGCCAATTAAGCAATTTTTTGTCATAATTATAAATATATTTAATTATATATAAATGTCAGTATGCATTTGGCATGAATATGGTGATCATATGATACCACCTCAAAGAACCTGTCAAATAGCATAGTTGCAAACTAAAAAATGGGTACCCTGTAAGTACATTTCTGGTTTTAATGAATTTTCCGAATACACAATTACCGAATATTTAGAATAGTTGAATTACTCAATAACTGCACTAATTAAAATTATCGAAGCTATTAAAATCATCAAGGTGTAATCCATATTCTCAGTTCGTCTTCGATGCAACAACAATTTCATAGTGTTTACCGAGCAAATCTCGGTGTGGTCCTTTGTTCCTTCTTGGAACTATAGGATTTATATATATTATATATACCGAGCAAATCTGTAATATAAGCATGACTACAAAGATCTCATCTAAAATATATTTTCGTTTTCTTTGATTCACAACTAATTCTCCACAGCGTTCCCAAAAATAATATAAACTTTTATTTTTTTTTATTTTTATATGAAGCGAGCCCAGTTACATTCCCACCCGACCGAGGGGCGCATTCGTCTGAAAGCACGGATCGGTGATCGATAACACTGATAACGACTGCTCTGTAAAATCGGCTTGGGGGCAGAGGACAATCTAGTATCCGCGTCAGCTACAGAAAAAATATGTTCATCAGCTGAAATAAATGATTGAAGAAAATAATATATATACAAAAAATAAAATTAATTAAGAGTATTCAATAAGCAAGCTTTTATAGTGGAAAGTGGAGAGAATATATCAAAGACATAACAGTAGGAATTAAAATCGCAACATTAACTGCGAAACGCATCATGTTGTGCATAATTCGTTTTACAAGTAACGATCTTAATAGGTCCATGATACTCTTGACGGTATATTAAAACATAATTCATTAAGAAGGTGAGGGCTATATATATCTCAAATTAGCATCAATCGCCGACTTTCCAAATATTATAGGTTCAAAAGCTTAAGGCGATCTCTGTCTGGAGGAAGATTTCACCTTGAGTCCCAACGCATGTTCCTCGCAAATAGCAGTTAACCTTTATACAATTGATAATATGGGTTCCAAAGAGCAGTGGCATATTTCAGTGTAAATCGAAGCAATGTGGTGAAAAGAGTCTTTGTAATATATGGATAATTAAATTCGTTAGACCATCTTTAAATGAAGACTAAAACTTTGCATTGCTGCTACTATTCCCCTCATTTCCTGATATAATTTACTTCATGTTTTATTTCCATTACTCGTGTAAATACCTATAGTATGTATTTAAAAACATAACAAACCTATGCGACTATGTATAATTAGTAAAAAGTACGGGATATTTGGAAGTAGTTACTCGTATTCACGGGACACACAGTCATATGTTATATTGTTATATGAATACTCATTTAAGTATGACACACACCTTATTTACATGTACTCACTACATATTTGGAAATTCACTACGTTTGTGTGATATGACATTTAATTCGCATAAATGCATTCGAAAATATACACACATCTGTACCTATATAACAAATATGCGACTTTATTCATTTATCATTGTTATGATGTGCATTGTTTGATAACTTTGCTGGTGTATTATTAAAATTATATTGTAATCATTACACAGAGTAAACATAAGTGATAATCCTTTTTTAAAGGATTTTTGAGACGCTTATTATAACTGCTTCTATTTTATATTGTTGGAACTACTTATGACATGTTGATATTTTTCGCTCTGAAATCGCTCAGGTGACAAAAGACTATTATAAAGCCTTCTGATGACACGAATTCAATTGCAAATGCATCATTATGCATGTACATATATCTTAAACTTTAAAATAAATCATTTACCAACTCAAAAAAACATAACTTGAATCTACTGTAAAATCGATCTAGCATATTCATATTTACATATGATAATACATGCTTACATACATATACATATACACCTACACAAATAAATATTTGTTAAAAGACAATGATATTTAACGATTAATTTTTTACTATTTTCCTCTTTTTTTTTTGTTCTACAGCATGCAAACTATGTACGCGAAGCAGCTGAAAATTATTTAGTCAGACGGCAAGCACGCAACAAATCGATGACACGTTCAATGACTTCCGGCTTAGCTGGTCCAATTCTAGCAGTGGGTAATATTTACTATTTGCAAACAGCAAAAAGTGGTACATTCTTTGCACGTGATAATGTGTCCAATTTCATAACATGGTGCAGGTAAGAGCAAAATGATCAAAAAATTGTAAATCAAAACGAATTTTTAGAGTGTGATAGTTTCGAAAGGAAATTATCCAAGTGTCGTTAATTTTGACATTATTCGGTAGATAGTTTCTGGAGCATTTGGTATATTAGCAATAATTGGATGAACATTGGCTTATCCGCATAGACACGTTAAAGCTTATTTCATGAAATAATTAGTTCGCCGAAAATTTCATCAGCCAATGTGATCGTCTCCTCAATATTTATTTAACGCAAATCAATTAAATAGGATCTTTTTAACACCTCTTACGCTTATAATTTTTTTCGGCACTTTAAGGATCCGGAGGGCCTTTTCGCCGAGCTTCTCTTTCAGTACTGTGTGCTAAATTTAGGACAAAATTTAGGAACGGCAGAACTTCACTTTTTCTGAGCTTTGCCACAGAGCTTTTTTAGAAGCATTTTTGTGGCAAATAGTTAGTGCCGGAAGAATTGCCAATCGTTTGCCGACAGGTGGGCACTGTTCGAAAGAAAAATATTTTCAATATTAGAGTTGTGCTTCAGCCAGGATTTGTGGCAACTACCTACAAATCATAAGGTCAACGCACTAACCACTAAGCTACGGCACGCTTATTAACAATGATGTTATCTTCTATGTGTACTGAAGCTAAATGTTATCAATATCGTTTACAATAGGCGAAATATATCCATAGTATGGAATTTTATGTTTAATATAAAATAAGCGGAACGATCTACGTCGTTTCATGAAATTGCCTACCTTGCTGAATACAAATTATACTTGAGTTGCCAAATGAACTGTTTAACATTACAATACTCCTCTAAGGATGTGTATCAATGGAGAGTGGATGAACAAGTCCCTGGAAATTTTAACAAGGCAAGCAAAAGTAATTTTGTTTTTCAACAAGGTCTCCATTTAGCTCGGTAAATTTTTCCAATATTTTTACGCCCTCCAAATAATACGATTTCTCGAGACCATCAATATAAGCGTTTATGTCATCGATGATCTCTTCATTCGATCGAAATCTCTCACCCCTGAGCCGTTTCTTGATGTTTGGAAACAGAAAATAATGGAAGTAGGCCTAATCTGGAAAATATTCTGGATGAGGGAGCAATTCGTAACCTACATAACTCATTCAGTTTTGCCACCATGAGTTTTTCCAATTGTTCCTTGGTATTAGGCGTATTGCGCTGAATTCATACGTCGTGCACGGTTACGGTTGAACATAACCAAACACAAATTTGCCGTATTGCTTTTTCATATCCAAATATCTACGCAAAACTGAAATCACTGATTCACGTAATAAAGCTATAGATCGTACACTAGTACTTGACATTTCTGGTGTGGTGACCTCAATTAGCTAACGTGTGCTGGTACGACCGGACCTACATTGAGTAAACCAGTGGTGCATGGCTCTAATCGATGGTCTCCATAATACTTTTCGAACTTTTCTTTGATTTGTGTGATGTTTTTGCGTACAAAAATAATGTTTAATAGCACACGAAATTAATTTTTTGCAATTTTGCGAAAATGCTCATAGAAGTTTGTTTCAAATGACAATCAAAACAAAACTATTGACAGATCTATTTAAAAATTTGGACGCGTTGCTCTGAAAAATGCTGTTTAATGGACAATATGTTTTTTTTTTATCCTTATTTAAATTTTCAGAGACTTAATTACGCCTTCTCATCTGCAATTGTCGATTAAATGATTATCTGATTTATGCACTAAACGTTTTTCTGAAAGCTGTACAGGAAGTATGTTAAAAAGAAAGAAAATTGAACAAGTTTTTCTATTGTCGCTGCAAAACTTTTTTGAAAGATATCCTAGAAAGATTATAGCGCTCAGAACTCAAAATTTTAACAGTGTAACCTTTACAGTTTCCAATTATATAAAAATGACATCATGAAAATTACAAAAATATTTCGAACAGATCTAATCAAGTATGTTTCACTTTTAAAAATAAATTCATGCTAGAGATTTGATGCATAACTTTATACACAATTCTAAGATGTCACTCAATCTTTCACACTTCTAACAAAGTAATTTATTTAATTTTATTTTTTCCAAATATATTAGCTAGTAGCATTCAATTCAATGCATGAGTTCTGTTTTGTTATTTTCTTCGAATCGAATCGAATGTACGACACATGAAGATAATAGGCAGCAGTTACACATATTTGCGTAAATAACTAATTTTTACGGATACGAAACATATGGATCTGTTAACCGAACGTTGGTGTGGTATTTTCGAAATAATTTCTGTATTATTCGAACGCGAATATAATCACTTCTATCAGTTGGTTTTTATATCATTCCATTTACAAAAATTTACTACCTATAAACAAAATAATCACACTTTCTGTGTAAATATTGTCACACACAAATTCTCATATTTTTATATTCATCTTTAGAATTTATTTAATATTTAATACAATAATTTGATATTTATCCACCACACCAATAATGGATTAACGAAAAAAAAGTGCTTTAAAATGGCTTTATACTACATGGGCTGAAAAGTTCCGAGATGTTTAATGAAAACAAGCGTTTTTTTTTTTGGACAAAGTTATACTTATACCTCAATGTAGTTGTCTTCGAGAGAAATACACTTGGTATAGCAAATTTCCAACATTCCGATGCGTTTTCTGTGGTAGGAAAGCCTTCGAAATACGCATCGGTTTCCGCGATGACTTGCCAATTCGATCCGAATCTCTTTCCCTGGAGCCACCGCTCGAAGTTTGGGAGCAGATAATAGTTGCTGGGAACCAATTCTGGGGAAAACGGTGGGTGAGCAACCAATTTGAATAGTAATTGGTTCAATTCGACCATCGCTTTCAAAGAAGTGTGTGTCGGTGCATTATCATGATGGTACAGAACTTTTCTATTTACCATTTGAGGCCGCTTTTTCTTTTCTTCGTCGTTTAGTTTATCCAATAACGCTGCATAATACTTTTCGGTGACTGTTCTTCCCTTCTACAGATAATTGATGAAGATTATGCTATGTGCATCCCAAAAAACGGAAGCCAACATTTTCCCTGCGGAGCATTGGTCCTTTAGTTGCTTTAGTCGGCTTTCGTGGCCTTACAAACACTTTGCAGATTGCCAATTGGACTCTATGGTATGGTAATAGAAACACGTTTCATCGATCGTCGCAAAATATCGAAAAAAGTCTGCTTGATTTCGCTGCAACAACGCTAAACTGACGTTTTCGGTCGACGATCATCTAACGTGGCACCCATCGTGCCAAAAGCTCTAAATCTCTAAAGCATTGTGCAAAATTTATCCCTCCTACTGCTTTAATGCACTCGCTTGACGATTTCCACATTCACAGCCTCTTTTCGCCTTCCAGAGCGAGGTGCGTTTCAGTGCTTGTTTGACCCATTTTAAATTCACAAAACCACCAATAAAGTATTGCTCTCGAAGGAGCAGATGTGGACTAACATCTCTTCATCCCAACAAAAAACCAATGTTTGATCAAGGTGCGGTACTTCCGTCATCTCTACTACGGCGAAAGTAACCCCAAACGAATGGACAAAATTTCATGAAACTTCATACATAAACTAGTGACAGACGCGCCTCTCGCAATGAGTCACGATCATTTTCTATTGGCGCCACCTGTTAAAAAATCTCAGCACTTTTCAGCCCTTGTAATATAGTAACAAGGAACAAAATAAATGAGTAGAAAATATTAGAAGCGCAGAGGAGGTGGACTTCAAGATCAAAGATAGAAAATGTTCGCAATAAGGCGTGTAGATGCGCATGAGTGCAAGACTGCAGATGCGCTAAAAGATAATTTATTTAAGTAATTGCATACATTGCATGTAATGTGCTTATGAGTATAGTAGTGTTTTCGGTCTATGTTGAAAACTTGGCATATGTATTTCCTTTACAAATTCATGTTGATTAATTTCGCAAAAAAAAAACAAATTATATATGAAAATGTCGATTTATTTGATTTTATTTGATTGGATGTGTGTGTGTGTGTGTGTTTTTATTTTTGACAATTACAGAAAAAGCCTTAAAATAATTGAGTGCCTATTATTCGAAACGGACGACCTCATCATGAGAAAAAATGAGAAACATGTAATTTTATGCCTTCTAGAGGTAGCACGACGTGGAGCTAAATTTGGTAAGTGCTTGTATTCATATACAAAACCACGATGTTGTATTCATCTAAATATATTATTACCACACACATAGACATGATCAGTCAGTCATATTGTACTATATGAGCATATAATTAAATGGTTATATAGTACATATGTGTGTATGTCTGGATTTGTATAACCTTTTGTTCATTTAAAGGTATGCTCGCACCCATGTTGGTCCAAATGGAACGACAAATCGATCGTGAAATTGCTGCCGATAATAAAGCTAATGGTATCGGTTGTGGTACACAAACGGATGGTGGCATGAAAACAGATGCTGGTGTTGGTACCGATGGCGATTTATATGATTTTGATACGGACAACGAAGAAGATGAAGATGATGACAGTGGTCCAATGTTGATGTATGGACCACAGCCACAAATTATCACAAATGATTTGAAGAGTCTCGATGAAATGGTGAGTACAATATGGACATTACTGTTTTGTATTTCTGCTACCTACATTAGGCTGGCCATTATTCCGAAAAGTTTGTTCTCCATAGTCTAAAAATATTTGATTTCATAAAAAACTACATAATAAAAAGTTTCGTCCCTATTGATGAAATTGTAGAATACCATATGATCACAAGTTTGTTTTTAGATGTTTTCTCGTTCATTTTACATATTATGTCCGTGAGAAGCATTGGGTAGAAAAATGATTGGGCATCTGTCATATTTTTTAATTATTTAAGAGTACGCTGGCAGCACTTTGAGCCAATATAAAAAACATGAATTTTGAAGGTCAGATTCGGTAAGATGGAGTTAGGCATAAGTACATTAGGAATAAATTAAGAGTATGAATTTGGATCTTATTTAAGGGCTCCTGTTCAGATATATGGTTTTTTGTAGATTTTCCAGTGTTTTTGCATTCATTTTGTTTGACAGCCACCTTAAGCGTTAAGATAAAACTGTTATTTGTCAATGTTAACGTATTTTTCGTTCAGTTTAAATATTGTAAAGGAAAATAAATAGGGACTACCTTATATTTTATCCCTCTAAAGATAAGATATTATGATTATCGTGAGCTTTAAAATTTCATCAATTTTGTAGTTATATTTTACAAATCGAAAATTTGCAATTTTTTACCATACATTTGAAGGCCACCTTGATCTACATGTATATTACATACATTTCTTTTGCAACGTAATATAGTCGCGCGTACAAAAGCGTTAGTAAATTATTGCATGCAACATATGGATTTGTACGTTATTACTGGAATTCCTTTTCTTTCTGTTGACCATCGGACATGATCATGCACAGAATGTGGGTAAAGCAGAATCAAGTATAAAATAAAGAAATTCATAATGTTTATATAGTGTCTCAAAGACAGCAATATACAATAAATGCCACACACACACACACACATACATACATATACAATATTTATTCACACTATACTATGCGTTCATTCACTCACTTATCAAATCAAACAAATGGCGAGCTGTTAACTTTATGTGATCAAAGTGCGCCAAAGTCATGGCATTCTATCACGTTGAACAATGATTGAGTGCATGAAGAAACTTTTTTTTTCTCTTACTAAAAGATCAACAACTATAAAAACGCAAATGGATTTATACCAACAATTTGCTTAAAAAAATTATTTTCTTTTTATACTCTACACTCAAAATAGTCAAGTCTATTGAACAGACTGAACCCAACATACTTGCATAAAATTAGTAACGGAAATATTTGAAAATTTGTGAAATCCAATGGATACTATATTATTACCTTCAATACAAAAGTAAAATTTTCCATGTATGCTTTCACATGTTTTGCACAAAAATATATAGCTATCAAGTTCGATTATATTTACTAAGGAATAAAAATGGACATAATTGTATGAAAATCAGGACTAGCTCCCTACTACAAAAGTATGTTTTAGAATGAATGGTTGCAGAGTTTGAATAAGCAAATATAAAGCTTTAGTACTGCATTTCGAAACGCACGACTATTGGATGAAAAGCACACCTACTGATCATACAAAAATGTATATTTGTATGAACGTTTCAGTTTCAGCAAAATTTTTAACCAAGTAACTAATTGGAAATACAACCTATGCTGTGGAAAATTTATTTCTAAAAACAAATGCTAGAAATTCTCAAGTTCCTACATTTTTCTCGTTGCCGCCGTTGATCCTTCCACCAAAGCTTAAGTCGTCCTCCTTAGTAAACATCTTCTTGTGAATAGGACAACTGATGTACTAACGAGTGTTACAGCACACTGCAAATATTTAGCTAATTAATATATCATCCTCAACAGTAAGTAATAAATTCTTGCTACTAGAATTAAATGTTATATTTTATTAATGCTAACACATATTTTTATAATATTCAATGTAATTTCAATGAAACGTCGACTGGCAATTGCATGCATCAACAGCATACGATTATATTGTACTTCTTCAAACACTTGTACTCGTATGTACATACCAGTGTGTGCAGCTTACAAATTAACTGTCAATTCGACTCACTTTAAATATATAATAAATGCAATATGTAACAAAAAATCAACAAAAACAAAAATGATGGGAGATGAAAAAAAGTCATTCGTAAAATAATGGCTCATCTCATTTAGTTGTAGTTAAGTAAAAATGTGTTTACAAAATATCATGAATAACATTTAATATGTACTTAAAAAAATGTATGTAAATATTTGAGTCGACCATGTACGATATGCAAGTGTGTTTACATACACACAACACTACTGTTGTTGCCACATTAATGTTAAAACGCAATTAAACGTTCTTCACTAAACTATGTACATACATGCATACTCATATGCATATTAAAATAAAAGCCAAGTTGCATTTTATGAAGATGTTTTAAGAATTCATAATAAGAAGAAGAACAAACCAGCAACTACTAAATACTCTTAACAATAACAAAACAACACAAGTCAATTATGTAAATATTGACAACAAAACCTCACAGAACAAAAAAAAAGAAAATAACAAATTACAAAAACAATAAGATCTTTAAATAAGCGCCAAGCGTATATCATCTTAAATTACAGAATGCAGGTGCGGATCAAAGGAGGGCTTGCGCTTCCATTTTAGTGTTAAAATTAACACTTTCTGTGCTTTAGCCATTATTTTAACAAATTTATGAGTTAAGATTTTTTTTACTTTTCGTTTAATCTCCCTAATTTAATTAAGGCTCCGTCGCATACGATAGTCATACTCAAAAGTTCTGTACAAAATATATCGGAGGCAAATGGAGGCAATGGCTAACTAGACCACAACTCTGAAATTAAACTAATTTGCTCTACAGCCAGGCATATCTACTTAGTAAATAAAATCAATAAATAACTTAGTTGGTATGCATTTCACGGATTTTATTTGAAAATGCACCTAAACATCTAATACTATGTCGTAAAAGACCTTTTGTGCTAGTAGCTATATAGGCCGATAGCATACTTGAAATTCATATGACGTATGGCACCATTTTTCCATATTAATGAGCCCGTTTTCGAGTTATTGCACTGGAATATCTTGAAAACGGTCTTTCTAAATATTGTTCCCCAATGAATTGTAACGCTAGTACTTAAAAAATGTCAAAAAATTGCCCTTTTACGGCAATTTACGTTGAGGAACGGCCTCAAATTCTGCAATTATGATAGTTAGACGGGCATGCACTCAAGACATCGCAGATGCACTAAACATCGATAAAAAAGTAGTTTGGAATAATTTAAACAAGTGTGGCGGCTCAAAAAAAACTCAATATCACCAGTCGATTTAAAATGAAAACATTTTATTGATCGAATCCCTCAAACAAGTTATGATGAAAAGTAATATATAAGACGGAAATAGAAAATGCTAAAGGTCGTGGACAAATGCCGGTGAATCGTCACAAACGATTGCGAAGCCTGCATTGACTGTCAATAAGGTTATGCTGTGTGTATGGTGCGATTGGAGGGGAATTACGAAGACTTACTGATATTGTTTGGGACCATGGTCCATCCGACCATTCGGTCTTTTGCAACATTTCCTTGATGGGAATAAATTAACCAATAAAACAGCCGCCGCAAACACTGCCAGCAAGTAGACAACAGAAGTGCTACAACCATGGAATTAAGAAATTACCCGCAAAATGGCGAAAGATCATAGATACCAATGTGCATATGTACTTGATATAAATTGATTTTCAATTAAGGAAAATTTCATTAAAAAATTGCTATAAAAAAACCAAAAATACTTATGATTATGACACAATAGGGTCTCCTCCATACCTATTGCAATCTCCGAAAGTTTGCGCCCAATCGTTAACTCAACTGGTCATATGACGTTGTTCCCTAAGTGTCAACATAAATGTCAAACAGAATGCAGAAAATCAATAGAATAGTTTTTACGAATATGTATACATTTGTACATATTCGAATACATATATACATCCAAACACGCATTATTATTTTTTTCTGCATTTCACTTTCGAGTTTAGAGATTTCTATGTTGCAAAATACCATTTTTAGTTATGTTTAAGAAAAATGTTTTTCATCTAAACATCATAAATATCTTCTATTGCTTTCGCTTTGATACCTTCTGGCTTTGTATTACGAATATAACTGTAATAACTCTAATATGTGGGTATATTTTCGGTATTTCGCTTTAACAGTTTTACATGCACACATGAAGCAAAATTTTAATAACAACTTATATGGAATGAATTTACTACAAGTTACCATACTTCCTACCAGCCCAACTCTTTATTATACAGTATTCTGGGATAAATTGGCACCCATCAACTCTTTAGCGCTATAGTAATAGCAAAAGAAATCTGAAATGTTTACTTTACTACAGTTTTCTCTTATTTTAAATTTAGTTTCTACGATTGCTCATTCCAAAATAACTCCAACACATTTAATTTAACAAATTATTTTGAATAGTTTTTCCTTTTTCAATTTATATGCTTATTTAATAGTAATGAGCATTTAATTGAAAACTTGGGCAAAATGACAAACATACTAAGTATATGATGTAGAGAATAAATTACTTTAGATAAGAGATGTTATTTTTAAATTTTTTTCGATTGGCAATACGCATTTTACTTCCACAAGCTAACTTGCATACCTCATACTCCTTTATTATGACACTTATGTACTTATCTACTAGTTGTTGATGGAGGGCATAAATAAATAATTTGCAAAAATCAATTGTGATATTATAGTGTGTTGATATTTAACCTGTTATATCACACTTCAAGATATTTACAATATTTGTAAGAAAAATGTATGTATGTACTATGCATGCATACAATATTTTATTACAATACATACATATGTACTCGTATATATGTATGCACTTATGTAGGTAAAAGTGCAATTTAATGAAATTTTCTTCCTTCAGTCTTATGTCACTATTTTCGAAAAAAAATTAACAATTTTCAGTGTATTAGATTTCCTTAAAATCCGTTGTGATGAATTTTTTCTACATATGTATTTCATAGTTTCACTCAAATGAAAATTAGCAATGAAATGAAAACGTCAAAAGATAAATGTATGTGAACACTATAGCAAATGAAATATCAATCATTCGTCTTCCAGAAATTCTTCTTAACGGACTAGTGTCTTCTTTAGATATTGTAAACTGCAACCCCAAGAAACTTTCGTCTGATATGGCAGCTGAACCATCATCTGTCGATGATTGAGCCGCTTTTGCCCGGTAAATTGGATGTTCTCTCGTTATCTGCAAAGGATGCTTTCTTGAGATTTTGTCAATATTTTTTGGCAAAAAATATCGCTTGATTGAATCGTTAGAGACTACTCCTCAGCATACTATTACAAAAGACTGCACTCCATACTATCACAGATGGCTCCCCAACATAGTACCAAAGAACTCACGGAATGACACTACGTTGAAGTCTTCGTCTTCCACGAAGAAATTGTTCTCGTCAGTCAACAGATCGGTATTTGTGCAGCAGTGCTTTAAAGTCTTACTTTCGTTTCAGTTTCTGACCCTTCATAAGTAAATCTCGCGTGCTCCCACTTAAAAAAATATTCCAAGATATTCATTTCCAATACAATATTTTGTAATTTCAAATTCAATACTGCGTTATTTTAATAGAAACTTCTCACATCAAACGCATTACTAAAGAAATACATATAAAAATATGAACTTTTTGAAAAATTGTACCCATGTTCAATTCATAAACTTTTTTATGGTCAAATGAAATATAATATTTATATACTTCATATATACTTCAAAATATTGTCCGTATAGGATAATATGTTGTGCATGCTCGTCTTTATTACATGTGAATCGAATATTTTATCGTAAATGTTGGAAATTTATTGTTTTTATTTTTAATTACTCTTAAACCCCCTAATTTCTCACAACAGCATATAGGCAGTAGATAGGACAATCGATCTGTAAAAATGCATTGTATATTGTTTAAAAAATGTTCCCACAATTTCACCATATTTCAAACGCAACATTATATGAGTTGTGCACAAGCTTATGGCGTATATTTTTCTGTACATATTGTATACACAAACATTCAATTGTGAGTGCCTAGTAGGACAGTTAATGCCTCCCATAATGCATTATATACTACTTTTATTTGTCTGCGAAGCCTTTGAACTACCGTGCTAAATTTTCATTTTATGAAAAGCTTGTTCTAATTCTTGAAAAATTCCAACGGCAAAATTTGTAATATGTCCGTTGTAAAATTTATGTCACTCAATAATTTTGTAAACTAATTTTTTTTTTCAATGCCTATCCACTGAAGGAATATGCTTCTCTATCTTGGGCCGTGTGAATGAGTTCTCCAATAGTCCTCAGTCCGGTCCATTCACGGATGTTTCTAAGCCATGATATCTGTTTTCATCCTATGCCCCATTTTCCTTCTATTTTTTCTTCAATTATTAGTTGGAGTAATTCATGTTTGGCTCCACAAATGATGTATCACAGATAGGCTGCTTTGCGACGTTTAATATTTAGCAGCATTTCTCAATATTTTAAGCATATTCTGATGACTTCTACGTTTGTGACACGGTCAGTCCACGAAATCCTCAGCATACGATGGTAGCACCACATTTCGAACGCTTCTATTTTATTCATCGCTGCAACTTTAAGTGTCCATGCTTCAGCCCATACAGTAACAAGGACCACACATAGCATTTCATAAATAAATAAAAATCATTAATTGAAGTTATGCAACTGTACTATTGTATTACGCTTGCATTATAAAGTAGAGTGCTTTTAGAAAATATAAATATCATATTCGCCGTTGTGTTATCCATTTAATCGTTCCTATTATTACTCCTCGTAAGTGATGATAGAGAGATAATCAATATATGCTCAATAAAACTGTTTGCTTTTCCCATGGGTTATAAACGAGATATAAACGAGAGCACATATACATAAATGTGTATAAACATATGCGCAAATTTATTTACGATCTTGAAAACTATGCTTTCGTATGCAAACATAAATGTACATCTACATTAGAGAGGCCAATTTTCGAACCTCCTGCTGATCCTTGGATTTTAGAGAATTTATAAAAATCTTGAAAAAAAAATATTTAATTTTTCTATTCTAGTTTATTTTGTAACAATAATCCACTTTATTAGTTCAACATATAGAAACAATCGACAAATAGAAAAAATCAAATAATATAAGTCCCGATTCGAGCAATTGAACAACACCTACCTACCTGGCGGCCAATAATTAGGAATCAAAATAATCGAATTGACAAGTTGACAATTTAAAAACAACCACCTTATAGGCAAACAGTAGGCAGCTCCTGGAAGAGATCTTGGACAAAACTCAGAAAAAGTGAATACACAATAATTCTGCCAGATAATGAATAGTCGACAGATAATTATTTTAATGTTTATAATTGAAAAGATTTAATTTATAATTTCGAACTTTTAATATTCGTGGTTATTATTTTTAATAAATCCGCAATAATCCCAGCATTAATCGCTGCTAATTTAGCACTTTACGATATAATGTTTAAGTCGGGATTACGGGCTTGGTTTCGCTAATGTACATGCATGCACTTTTAAAGGGTTTTCCATTAGAGACATAACAATTTCGTAACTTTCTATGAACGCACCCTAAAACTTTTTTAATCAACTGTCAATGTCAAAACGTTAGTTAAAGTCAACATTTTCATCAAGGTAAAGTTCACGAACCAGCAACGTTTGGAAATTATTAAAAATTACTACCGAAATACTGAGTCGGTGGTCGCAACTTTAAGAGCGAAAAATCATCTTCAGCGATGTAGCTCATTTCTGGCGCAATGGCTTTGTCAATAAGCAAAATATGCGTTATTGGTCAGTAACAAACACACAAGTGCTTCTTGAGACACCGTTGCACCCGCAAAATTTTACTGTTTGGTGCAGTTTTCATGCCGGAAGTGTGATTGGGCCGTATTTTTCCGTGGATGAAAACGACTGTCATGTTCGAAGATCATTTGTGGCCAGAATTGGATGAACTTGACATCAGCGATATGTGGTTTCAACAAGACGGTGTCACTAGCCACACAGCACACGTCACAATCGATTTATTGCAAGGCAAATTCGGTGAACGTGTTATCTCGAGAAATGGTCCGGTCGAATGGCCGCTTCGTTCATGCGATCTAATACCATTGAATTTCTTTTTATGGGGCTTTATCAAGTCACTTGTCTATGCCAACACGCCAGCAACTTTAGACGAACTCAAAGACAACATCCAACGCGAAATTGCTAACGTTCCGGTCGAAATGAGTACTAGAGTGGTGGAAAATTGGGTCTAAAGAATCGACCGCTGTAAACGGGCTCGTGGTGGTCATATGACCGAAATCGAATTTCATTCATAAAATGTAATGCTTGCAATATATCCATAATAAATTTGAACTCAATATCTCAAATATTTCTGTGTTTTATTAATAGATAAAATTGTTATGTCCCTAATGGAAAACCCTTTATATATATGTATTGATAATATATGCACACATATTTATACAATAAAATATATTATTAATTATACTCTAATTTGACACACTCACACACAACCCTGCGTCTCCATTGAATGTTCAAAGTACTAAAACGAATAAAGAGTGATAATCGAAAGAAATATGCTCATAATGCGAATAACAATGGAGCACTAAATCCTCACGACATCAGTATACAATAGTACAGATTGATACCAATGATGACAAAAATCCAAATTGCAAATTTACGTAGCCAGCCTCTCGGCTGAATACATATTTTTACTTTGTTACTATTGTGGTAATTATCGAATTTGTAACAACAACATGTACATATACACGAACTACCAGTTACTTAATCGTTGAAATATCTCAAACAATATAATAGTTGGCTGTCAAATGTTGAACAATAACACAATCCTCCTTGTTTTCACACAAACTCCCTTATACATAATTGCACATACGAGTACATATAAATCAGTTGCTGCTGCTGCTGCTGCTCCTATCGTGAAACGTTCACATGCTGCAATTAATGTTCATCGCAGTTGTACATTGATTTTTTGTTTTGTTTTTATTTTGCCAAATAAGAAATTCCAAAATAGGTGTTGACTCTTTGAAGCGCCACCATCAAACCAATTGCAATGAAAACAATCAAAATAACAACAGCAAAAGCAACAACAAAGATGCAGTAACAAACATTAGTTACTACACAATAATGAAATTGACGATCTTGCACATTTTCTATATTTACGAGTAATGTGAATGTGTGTGTGTGTGTGTGTGTGTGTGTGTGATTTGTTGATTGATTCCCCGCCACCCCATAAAATATGATCATCATCTCATCTAAGTGTAGGCATACCTACTGGAGAAGTGTCCGCAACATCAATGACTGAGCACATAAGTACACCACAATCACCATGATCATGATCTATGCGGTGTTGTGAATTTAGATTTACAACAATACCTACCCAAAGTAACAATGCTGCTAACAATACTCGAACTCAATATTACAAAGCAACAAACGGTAACGATGCTACAAACTGAAGACTTGTCATCCATCGATGATCGTAACAAACGATCAGTGGTTGCATGCGCATACCATTTGTATGCTCCTTAGAAACATTTTAAGCATCATACGATACCATCAGAGCGCTTGGCTATGCATGTTGATGATCATGACGACGACGACGATGATGATGATGATGATGATGATTGGCTGTGACGCGAGTAGGCATCAACCATCAACCATTCAACAATTTTCAGCTAAATTTGTTGATATGATCAGGCAGGCACTACCCCAACTTAAGCTTAACTGATCATGCACTCGAATATTTGTATTTTTTCTTCGATGGTTATTATCATAGACAAATCGTTGATGCTGCCTCAATGTAGATGGTATTGTTTCAATTGGGCTGCTAAAAAAAAAAAAACAAAAATAAAGAGTGTAGATTGATTGGCATTAACTGTTTTTGCCACAGTTGTGCTGTTGGTCAAAATCGTTATTTAAGCACCACAATAACAAACAACAGCAATAGCAACCACAGAAAACAATCAACACTATGATGACGATCACCATCATCATCATCATAGGATCGTAGGCATCGACAGCCTATGATCTGAAGGTGTACTCGCTACTTGCTTTTGGCATAATATTATCTACTTTAGACTTATATGTGTGTTAGTTTAGTACATATATATGTACCTACTACATATGAGCATGTATAATTTTACCGTTTAAAAACTACGATGCCATGTAACAACATATAAAAAACTTTATTCATTCGTCGTCTTTTTTTCTGTTTTTTTTTTTTTTTAATTTTTCCCCCTAAAGGATTTTGATTCGTTTTTTATATATTTTTATTAATCCTATTGTTGTTTTGACTATTATTTAACATTTTAGATATAAATATCTAGATTGGCTTATTACATTTAGTATGCATCTAATGTATCTGTATGCGTGAAAAGGAAATTTTTTTCAAGCGCATGCATGCATGCGCATGCGCAATAAGTTCTTACAACATATAATAGATGTGGCATCTTTTAAAGAACAGTTGTGTTGCCTTATCTACCATATCCATAGAGTGTCCTAATTTTTGCAATCGATGAAATCTTGCGTGTCTCATTCGTTAACTCTTTCGACACTTTTCTATCGCAATTCTGCTGAGACTCTGCATAGTGGCAAAGCAAGTGTCGAAAATATGGCAAAATTATGTGCCATAGAATCAACCATTGCACCGATGCACACTTTGCAATTTTAATTTATATTGCTGCCATAAAGATTTCATGTCGAAATTATCGACAAAATAGAAAACTAATTTAAATGCCTTTCGAACTAAGGCTCTTCGGACAACTTCTAGGTTAAATTGAGACAATGACGACAAATAAAAAAAGAACTGAGCCAACATATAAGGGAAGGAGGGGTATTCTTGAATAACGCGATATTTTTCCCCCAGTAATGCTTGATTTCTCCATAATTTGCAAGAACAATATGCTAAAGAAAGAGAGCCACCAAAACACAGCCCATTGCATCACTTGTGATTCAATTGTGTTCATTTAAGTTGCGCCGGAGCAAACCTGAATAATTTCACGTGTGTTCACTACGATTCGCAATAATTTTCATCGCCATTTTTCACTTTATTTTATTAATTATGATTTATTCTTTCGTTTTCATTCACAAATAGACGCTTCGTATCAATAATTATCATTCATTTACAAACTGTCCAATAATTCCCCAAGAATCTGAAAAACCGATTTTTTTTGCGCCGACTGATATAAAGTGTGCAATTTGTAACAATTTGATCAAATTGCTGACACCAAAATTATGGTTATTTCTCGTATTATATAACCAAGTTTTGAAATTTGTAGAAAAGGTAATGTTTCACGAGTTTTCCCCTATTTTTTTTTTTTTTATATTGTTTTGTATGGATTTACTGATCTATCGTCGTAATTTACGGGCCATATTAATGTAGTACATACATATCTACGCAGAAAAAATTATGTGATGGTAATAACGAAGTGCTTCAAGTGTTCTCCTGCAGTTTACAATCTAATGCAAACTACGCAATACAAGAACATCTGACTTTTTTCTCTTGTTTCTCTGGGAATATTTTTTACGAAGAAAATGAATTCGTTTACATGAATTTTATGTGCTAAATTATTGTGTAAAAAGTGCCATTTGCGATTTATGTGATTGTAATAACGAATTTGTGAAAAAATACTGCATCTGATAAAATAAATCAATTTCTACTTGCTAACCGTATAAATGTGTATTTCCCTGGTACAGTATTTATCGCACTAATACCTTGCAGAAAGTATCAGGCAAATGCAAAATGTAGTATGTGATTACAGACGATTTATTTACGCCTATATTAAAATAATGCGTATTGTTATACTGCAATATCTAATCACTTTTCCTGCTGAGTATCAATCAAACAGATACGAGCGTAATATATTGTATATATGTAATCATAAGTGTTTGTAAATATTTTATTTGCCTATATTATTATCAGATTTCACTTTCTACATAGCCATTTTGTTGTTAGTAGGCTATGTTACATATGAGAATTTTACGAAATTTATTTTCATTTTCATTTATTAGCTTTGCGTTAAAACATGCCAAAAATTACGGTTACAGATATGAAGGTCGATTAAATTAAAAGAATGATAAATTTGAAAAAGTCAACAATTTCACGACTTTTCGTAATTCGAAAATTTGTTCTCGATTATTCGACAATAATGCTCGACATTAATGCAGTACAGCAAGATATTAGAAATTAGTACTAAATAGCTACGATCAGGATATAACCGGTTGAAGTAGTTCGGTAAGTTTGTGTTCAAAATAGCAGCGTAAATGAGGCTTTCTTACAGGCTCTGGTTCCTCCTCGTCGTCATATTACAATCACATCACATCACATTCAAAACAATGTTCTCACTCATTGATTCATTCAAGAGGATGATAATGTGAATGACCTTTTCTCTCTCTCTCTCTCTCTCACTTAATACTCATAATATATGACGATGTAAATAAATAAATATAAATATACAAAATTATAATAAAGTATTTTGAATAGTACTCGTATCGTATTTCTTCCCATAATAAATCATACTTCGTCGACATAGTATACATATTGTATTGTACATACTGATGCACCCAATTAGCGTTAATAAACATTGATGGTAGGCACTATCGCACATACAGATGATAATAAAAATCACACTTTCATGCGATCGTTGGCGATATCATCGTTTACACTTAAACTTACATGCTCGTATACCCTATTCGTTGCACTGTGTGTGAAAGCTTATGTTGACGTGATATATAGTCGTCGGCGGGAATAGCTGCAATACAAAATACAAAAAGCAAAAACAAAAAAAAAAAAACATGTAATAATAACAATAATAGACAGAGGTAGTCTGAATACAATGTCGGTGGCGCAATACTAGTCAAATATCCAATGGAGCCATGAGTAAAAAAATGAATGAGTTGAATGATTAAATGAAATCAATGAGGCATATTAAATGTTTAACAACAATGATGACAACAATAACTGCAACAATAATATTGAATTAACCACAAAGCCTCGCAATCATCATTTACGATCACTGATATGATCATCATAATGATCATCATCCTCATTTATATCGTTACCACAATATAATAAAATAAATGTTCTGTCTTGTGATTATGCCACTGCATAACATGAGTAGTACGAGTATATCCATGCAAGATACTCGTATATATTTATAGTCCCCATCATCAGTATGCCCTGTGAAACGATTGTACATATTGAATACACACCATGGAACACCGACAAAGGCTTAATAATACTGGCACAGCATTGGTGGCAAGCTAGCACATACATAGCACCTTCATTCACAGACAACCGCCACTACGGTTTTCCTTTATAATCAGCACGACGATGATCACTTTTGGTGCAATTGCAAACAGCGAACAGCAGTAGCATTTGCAACAACAGTAGTTGATCGAGCAGAAAATAAATCGTTTAACTGTGTACACAATGACTGGATGTTTTCAAATATCGTACTAATAGCAATGATTCTTATCACAATGATGTATAATTCTGATTAATATTAACTGTAGTAGTGGCAATTGTGATCACATTACATCATTTATATGGTTCGTTAGCTATGTACGTTAAGGTGGATCAAATTGTATAGAGCCAAATTTGTATCAACTGCCTCAATGAAAAACAAACATAAAGAAATCCAGATTTTTATCCATTTACTTCCTACTTTTGCAGCAGAAGACAAAAACAATGGAAATTTATTTTATATGAGAGCCCACCTAAGCGCTACGGGACAAAACTGAATAGGGTTCGGTCATATGTTGTAACCCAATTCGTCAATTGTAATTATCAAATTGTCGTTTGTGTTTTATAAAACTCGCTTCCAATGTACTCAGAGTTGCGCTACAGCAATAAATGATATCATCGATCCATATTCATTATTTACTCTCTATCTTCACTCTTTGAGGGGCGCTCGCGCTACAGAATGGATGTAAAAATACTGAAATATCGACAAATAACTCCTTAGCTGCCCAAGAATCTGTTCGAGAGCAGTCAAATGTAAGATTGATCTCCATTAATTTTTCCTCTCCAACATTTCGTCAGAACATACTTACCCTCTCTCTCTCTCTCTCTCCAGCCCTTAGTCGAGTCCCCTGCAAAATCGATGTTTTTGTAAAGCCTCAAAAATAGTCAGCTCCAGATTTGATATTTCTTTTTGCTTTCTTAGAGAAAATCTTGAACTTATCAATGTTGATAGTTTTCAATGAGTCAGACCGTTGAAAATTTTTGATTCACCTTTATGCGTCTATACAACATATGTATCTATATATGTAAATCAATTAGACTATTTGCATTGTACACATAATCATGATAATATCACGAATAAAATGAAAAACAATTTGATGTGATTACTCGCGCCAAATTGCAATAATTACGCAAAGGCATCAATTAGAAAAACAAAACTGAAAGAAAAGTTCGGTTAGAATTCTTCGAAGCTAATAATGCTGTATAATGTACTTATGTAAATTATTATTTTCAAAACTTCTGAAAATCTCGAGATTTTGCTTGCAACAGCGGATGCGTCATTATTTCTTACTTTTGTCGACGGTGTAACGATCAATTATATGTTACGATACATACTAAGACTATAATTGTTCTATATAACTTGAGCCGTATTTTAGTGTTCTTTTGATCTGACTTGAATCATACCTCTTACGTTGACTTACCCGCCATATTCCATGTGCCCAAGCAGCTTTAGGTTCTATCATGTTCTTCAAAAACGTCCAGTTCACTCAAATTAAAATTGTACCTTGTATGTTAAATAGTGAGTACCTCGTACAGTGTCAAATAGTTTATACAGTATCAAATAGCGATCGAATTTTCAAATCTTCCTTTACAGTAAGAATCTTAACAAGCACATTCTTTTATGGTAAGGAAGTCTCTAATACATATAGGTAGGTACATATATGTATGTTGATAAGGAAGTCATATTAGAATTATAGGAAAATAGCTCTTTAGCTCAATTCCACACTGCATACACTTCATGATCATAATGCAAATACATATGATATTTGTACACAGAAGCTGTGATTTATGATCAGCAGTTAGAGTAAATATCTACATCTATAGTAAATGTTGCATATTTAAACACATACACAAAAGATTAGACTCATGTACGCCGAATAAGTATATAGGTACCTACTCGTTATCGAGATCAAAGGTCATAATTTGTAAATCGTTATGTTGTTGTTGTAAACTCATTTGTTCAACAGTTTGCCTATAAGCACTCATACTTGTATGTATGCCTATATATGCCTATATATGTACATAGGTACATATAATGGAGAAGCGTGAGGGCATCTCTTTTAAGATTCACCACAATTGCTAGATCGCAAATATCCATATGTATGTTTATATTTACATGCACATTTGATCAAAATAATAGGTACACTTATATGAATGAATTTTATATAAATCGTATAGAAATATTTGTTTTTACCAATTTTAATTGAAAATAATTATGGGGATCTAATCATAAAGCTTGTAAGGGAATTTTAGAGAAGCTAAGCTAACTGCTATCAGCAAATCTACTTTTTCATTTCCTATCCACACAGTCACATGGTACACCTTAGATATCTGAGTACCCGGAGTTGAAAATAAAATCACTAACCCTCACGGAAGACACGATCAGAGCTAATCCGAAAGGAAGTTCCATGGCTGCTACTTCGTTCCACAATATTTAAAGGTCTTCCGAATTTCACAGCTTGTGTCTTGTAGAGAGCTGCTGCAAAAGATGTCTGACACTCGGATTAGAGGCTGCCGTAAACAACATAGTATCTAGTCATTTTATCGGCGGAGCTTCTCGGATCTTTCTTAAGCTTCCATCTTCCATCTTCCTGATCTACGAAAATTTTTAAAAACACGGGTTAACCTTCCACTAGGGCGTAAATATTAAGTACAGCTTTAGGTTTAATATTTTTTCAAATTAACTTTAGTTACATAATTTAGTAATTTTGAAGAACTTTCGTTAAGTATTTGAATCATAAATCAAAAATTGTTCGAATACCCCTAATATTTCAAAATTCTTCAAAATTTTCGGTGATCAATAAAATTATTCAATATAGTAATTATAGAACGTGTAACATTATTAGTTTTCACATGGTACGCAGAACATTTTTAAAAAGAAGTCGGATAAAGAAATCTACTGTAGGCCTTTTTATTATTATTATTATTATTATTATTATTATACAGGCTATTTTTGCACTGCGTCCAAAAAGATCTTTTGTGCGCCTATTGCCCAACTAAAACAATTCTAGACTATTTATAAATCTTGTAATTGCTGTGGGCTTAATTTTACCTATGTGGTTTGCAGTCAAGATTCCGTTACCTAGGTAACCAAGTCTACGTCTTACCACTGCTGGTCAATTGCATATAATATGTTCCGAAGTTTCCTGCTCCTCATGACAGAGTCGACAGGTATCGTTTTCTACCACACCTATTTTTTTCATATGGTAGTTAAGTCCACAGTGTCATTTAAGTACAGCATCGACCCTAACATGTGTGGGATCAATAAGTTCCTTCCACTGCCGCATGCCCGTTTGGGCTCTCCAGTAGTCGATAAGATCCCGTTTCTCCCTCCCACATATCAGGTTGTTTATGAAACTGTTTGTAACCCCGCAGAAGGGCTCTGGTCCAATGAAAGAAGTGCTTGCGCCTTCCTTAGCGAGGGAGTCGGTCATTTCGTTTCCCTCGTGTCCCGGCACCCACATTAGGGTGACAGGATTCTTTGCTGCCAGGGCGTTGAGAAGTTTGAAACATTCCCAAACCAGCTTTGACTGAAACGAGAATTTTGCCAGGGACTTTAGAGCCGCTGGCTGTCCGACAGGATGCATATTTTGGTACCACCGGTGCCCCTGCGTATGCATTCTCTCGCACATACCTCTAAGGCATGGACCTCCGCCTGAAAGATGGTAGCTTTTTTCCCCATTGTGATTGCTTTCCGAAATCTTGGTCTAACAATTCCAGCCCCCGCACTGCCATCTTCCATCTTAGCCCCATCAGTGTACCATAACAGTGAGCACCTTTTTGGGATCATATCGCTATTCCTCCAAGCCGCACGGTCGTTGATAACCACTTCAAAATGCTGGAGAAGACTATCTTTCTATCCATCTTGTCGAAGACCACAAGACATGGAGAGCCCCAAACGGTGTCCAGGATCTTTGTATGCCTTTAAAACGCGGGAACACAAAAACCATTGTAGTTCTTTAAAAATGAATTCAAATGGAATTAGTTATCTAATAATCGTCCGCGGTCATAACAGGCAAATCTTCAAGGTCGCAACGTTCAATAAGCGTCCTTTATGCGAAAACGGAAGGTTGGCCAGGACGTGCAATCGAAACATATTGGCGCCAACTTATTCCAGAGGACTGCGAATAGAATGACTGCTATGGAGTACAAGAATATTATAAAAAACAATTCAATCCTACGATGTACTTTGGATCTTTCATCAGGTTAAGAAATATTTTGAGAAGCATACAAATCAATCACCTGACGTAAGTCCAGTTGAGGTCTTGTGTGTCGATAATGAATTCTTTTCCTGAAATTTTGATTTCATGAATAAATGAAATTCTGGACCTATTATTTTGGTCAGACGTGTATATGCACACGGATGAAGTATCGTCAAACTTAGTGGCAACGAGATGAGGTCACATATATGGTATGTAGAAGCAAGTAAAGTAGCACCATGTACGTGATGGGCATGAAACTGAGGAAGCAACGCCAACAACAACTGACACAGTTGCAGTGAAAACATTTGTTGTAACTGAGACTGAGTAGTACTACTGATTCCGACTGCAGCTGATGTTGCATTTTTATTATTACTAATAGGATTACAGTTGTTGTTGTTCTTGTTGTTATTATTATTGTTGTGATAATGATGATCAGATACTGCAACTACTGCTGATGTTGGTACAACACGCCAATCTCCATATCCGCCACCGCTGTCGCATCATAATTTCTTTTGAGAAGCAATCTTCACTACTTTGCCGTGCTTTGTGTGCTGTGGTTGTTATTGTAGCTGACATTTAACCCTTGTTTGGTATTAGGAAATGTACAATTCATTTTATGCTGTTGCTCTCTTGCTGCTGTTGTTGTTGTTGTTGTTGTTAAATTCATAATTGCAATGTTTTCGCAAACAAATAAATGTATGGACGTACCAAATGAGCGCGATTAGATGAACGAATCAATGCAGATATTGGTGTGTGTGTGTGTGTGTGTTATTGTTGTTGTTGTTGTTGTGTAATAAAGCGAATAAGTTTACATTTATAATTATGCGTGTATAACAACATCATGGGTATGCCATGATATTTTTATGCTATAAACGCATAAGGAAGAATATGATTGTGATCAATGATTGCATAAATGGTATGTACACGAAAACACGCTAATTAATAATTATGATTATGATCCCATGATCTTAAGTCTTTGATATTCATATATGCATTACAATTTATTATTGTTTTTCTATTGTATTTATAAATATATATATTTTTTTTAATTACAGGTTCGAGATTTAGTGGAAAAATGCACTTGTCCATCACAATTTCCAATGGTCCGTGTATCAGAGGGAAAATATCGTATCGGTGATACAAAAGTTTTAATTTTTGTGCGGGTAAGTGCTTATAACTACTTGTATACAGGTGTATTTGTTTTAAATGCTTCAAGACACATTTGAGTTGTGATTAGAAAAAGTTGAAATAGTACGCTTATCTCAAAAGTTGTTCAACACCATAGAAAATGTGATGTTCCAAAACCGTATATTGACTGGTACCTCTAAGGATGCATTAAGAGAGACATCGTACTGTAATATATGCCTCTATTAGTTTACTAGCCGCCAGAACGTCCGCTTAGAAAAACGTAGCATTATCGTAGTAACTATTTCACCCTCGATGAATGTATACCTGAACCTGCTCCGAAGTCCATTTTAGATCCATCTTCTAATACGGAGATGCCCTACTCGTATTCTATCACAAAGTTGTTACTTTTCATTCGACTGCCATAGGAAATCTTACCTAGAATATGATATAGGGCTTCCATAAATGTTGAAGTTGATCCCTATTTTATAATTTTAAGAGTTCAGAATGGTCTCACAATAGCACGGGACACACAACCATTCTTGAGCATTACAATTCCATATCGCGACAACTTGATTATGTGACATTAAAGTTAACTTCTGACAGTAAGGCCCACTCACATTTTACAAATGGAACGGAGTAGAATACGTGAAGATCCCTTCTAACGAAACAATCACTGTTTCCAAATTACACGGACGGGCGAGGGCAGGTGCTATTCTGCAAATAAAATAAAGTTCAGTGTAGTTCAGTGCCTTTTTCACGTAGAGGTATTATTTATTAATGAAGTAATGTACTGTTTTCAGTGTAACTTTATTTTACATGTAGATATAAGTATTTTTACTGGCAGCCAAGCAGCTTTTAAAATCTCTAGAATATGTCTACTTGAATTTATTAGTAGCCCATAACGGCATCTCATACCGAAATATCTGAGCAGTTCAATATGAACCTTTTTTGTGTGTAAGCGTATTGAGCTACTCCAAAGGACTAGATAGGACAAAGGACTTTGCAAACTCTTTGAGATGTAGAGACCATTGGCATTCCAACGACAACGTGGAAACCACCTATAGGGGAGACTCTAAGCGACCACCAATTGGGAGTTGAGACCCTTGCGTACAACTACCCGACTACCTGGCATAAAACTGAACATAAAACAGACAAAAAAAAGCAGAAACATCTGGTAGCGCTTAACGGACAAGCAATTAGTATACAAAATAACTGCTCTTAAATACGATTTTTTCACCTGCAAATTTAGGCCATACAAGCTACAGCAAGATTTTATGAAAATCGATACTGAGGATTTTGGTACAGTTATATTCGGTGTGACTGCTACTGGGCTCTAAACCGCTTATCACTTTTTATTGAATAAAATAGCTCTATTTACAAACGACTCAGACACATTTTGTTAAATAAAATGGATATTAATTGTCAAAATCGTCAAAAATTATTTTATTTAATATCTCGAAAACTATTAGAACCAATCTTAAAAAACTTAGACCAAAAAACGTAAAGATTCCAATGCGGCGCATGACTCGTTCATATCTCCTCGGGCCTAAAAGGTGATCGGAATTTTTAAAGTTAAATTTGTTTGGCTGCTTCGCACGATAACTTGAGCAAATATTGAACTATTTTGACGAAATTTGGCACAAGTACGGTAAGGGTACGGAAGGGATTATATTGGGCATGACCGGTCAACCGCCAAGCCCACTCCGAGCATTCAAAGCGATTAACCTCGGAATTTTCTAAATCTTTAACTTGCTATAACTTGCTATTAGGCACGTATATGCACGTATATTGCCAGAAATGGTTGAACCACGCCTATAAAATATCTGAGTTTCTTTTAAATTAAAACCAAAGCAAACAAAGTGCCGTTTTGAGCCATGAATCTCGCTAAGACCTACTGAGTGTTGAAGGATATGTTACAACCAGCCGGAGTTGTTTATGAACTGAAGGATATGGGAGATCTCTATTTTAGATACCTGTCCTAGGTTATCAAAGAAAGGGCTACCTAAGGATGTTAATCGGTTTCTGGATAAGGCCGGGCATTTGCACAAGAAATGCTCTACCGTCTCCTTAGCGGTTATATCGTTGCAGCTTCTGCAATGGTCGTTGTGCGGGATACCCATTTTCTCCGCATGTGTACCAATGGCCCAGTGGCATGTGCATACTGCTATTAGTTTGTGTGTGACGGCCCTAGATCTACTCAGAAGACTCCTTGTCCTCTTCTCGCTGTAGTCTGGCCAGGTGGCTTTTGAAATTGCGCAGGTCGTGGTGCTAGTCCATTTCCGCTGTACTTTGTTTAGATAGTATTTCTGAATAATCCCCTTGGCTTCAGCTAGGGGAACGCCTACATCGGCATTGGGTGTTCGTTCATTGTCTGCAGATGAGCCCCTACGAGCTAGCTCATCTGCATTCTCGTTGCCTGCGATTCCCTGTTGTGTCCTGGAACCCAGATAACTGATACTTCGAGGTAGGCAGATATTGAGGTTATTATTTGTTTACACTCTCCGGCCAACTTTTAGCTAACAGTTGGCGCGGCTAGCGCCTTTATAGCTGCCTGGCTATAGGAGAGAATTGTTGCCTTTCCAGTTATGTTCCTCTGTTGGAGCAATTGGCATGCTTGCAGAATTGCGAATACCTCCGCCTGGAACACACTGCAATAAGAAGGGAGTTTTACGGACGTTGATATTTCTAAGGCCTCCGAATAGATTCCTGCTCCAACTCCAGAGTCCATTTTGGAACCATCAGTGAAAATGTGTGTATCCCTACCAGTCCCACCTTTCTTCCACTTATTTCTACTTGGAAATACGGCCTTGATGCCTCTGTCAAAAGCCAGCTTGCGAGGGCAGAAATCCGTCCTGTTGTCAACTATATCTATAGGTACATTCCTAAGGATGTTACTGTGTCCTTGTTGCGTACACTTCTAACATCCAGATTCCCTGAGTCTGAGTGCCGTTTGCGATGCACTACATAGTATGTGCAAGTCAATTGGAGGGAGGTTCAAGGCCGATGCAGGGCAGGTGCGACAGGCCCCAGTGACACCAACGCACGCAGTGTGCTGAACTCTCCGTAGTTTATTGGTGTTATAGTTCTTCCGTAGAGCTTCCCACCATACTACAGAGCCATAGGTCAACACCGGTCTCTCTACCGCTTGGTACATCCAGAGTACCATGTTTGGCCTTAGACCCCACTTCTTACCAAACATCGATTTGCAAGCATAGAAAGCGATGCAGGCCTTCCGTACTCTCTCCTCGATGAATGTTTTCCAATTCAGTTTGCAGTCTATAGTCAGTCCCAGATACTTGGTACTGTTCGATAGGGTTAATTGCTGTCCATTTAATGTTGGTAGTCTGAAGGTAGGTGGTTTGTACTTCCTCGTAAGAGCAGTAACTCCATCTTATTCGGTTTCAACCTAAGGCCACAATCTTGTGCCCACCTACTTAGTTATGCTAATGTTCTTTCCATGATTTCAGGGAATGGACAGAGAAGGGAAGGGACCCGAGACTAGGATCGCCACATCATCAGCGTACGCTACAATCTTAACTCCATTTGCGTTAAGTTCCACAAGGATATCGTTTATAGTTATGAGACAGAGCAGGGGGACAGCACGCCCCCCTGCGGTATGCCCCTACGAACCCGCTTACTACGTTTCGCACCCCCTAGCTCAGCTGTTATTTCGCGGTTAATAAGTAGGGATGATATCCAATTTCTAATTGGTTCTGCTATTTCTGTCCTGGCAAGGCCGGATCTAATGGAATCTGCCTTAACGTTATTGAACGCTCCCTCTACGTCAATAAACGCCGCCAGAGTGAATTGTTTATACAAAAGGGACCTCTCCACTGTGCGTACCACCTCATATAGCGCAGTTTCTGTTGACCTCCCCCTTAAGTACGCATGCTGCACTGAAGAGAGAGATTTCTCATCCAGAAGCTCCCGTATATATAAGTCTAAGATTCTTTCTAGAGTTTTTAATACAAAGGACATAAGACTTATTGGTCTGAAGTCCTTGGCCAATTCATGTCCTCTTCTATCCGATTTGGGAATGAAAACCACACTTGTTCTCCTCCATGTAGTCGGGATATGGTTGTAGCGAATACAAGCACGGAAGATCTCCTTTAGCTCCTTAACCAAAGATTTCTGAGCCTTCTGCATCATTATAGGGAGAATACCGTCTACCCCCGGAGATTTAAAAGGTGAGAAACTATTAATTGCCCACCCTATTTTCTCCTCAGTCATGATTTTATCCAGCAGCGCCGCCGATACTTCCTGCTGTACCGGTTCGCTTCCTTAAGTTGCCTCATCAGGACTGTCTGGAAAGTGGGTATCTATGAGGATATCTAAAGTTTCGGCCGCCGACTCCGCCCAAGTGCCATCGGCGCGCATTATAAAGGTTTTATTTAAATGATCTTTAGACAGGATTTTACCGAGTCTTGCTGAGTCCTTCATGGCCTCTATCGACTCGCAATGTTCCCGCCAAGATTTTGTCTTTGCAGTCCGTATAGCTTTTTATATTCCCTCAGGGAATATCTATACTCCTGAAAGTCACCCGTTGCATAGCAATCATTAAAGATTCTTCTGAGCTTGGACCTCAGGTCACTCAGATCCCTATCCCACCACGGCGGGAAGATCTTCTTACTCCTCGATATATGACAGGCAACTTTGTACGCCACCTGAAAACTTTTTTCTAGAGACTTGACCCGGTCTTCCAGATTATTCCAGGACTCTATGGCTGTTCTATTTCTATGAAGTCTATCGCTAACTACCTTGTCAAAAAGATTCCAAAATGTTCGTTTGGGGTTTCTATGTAGTTGTCTAATCTCCCTGTCCCAGCCTAGGTCAAAGAGAATCATTCGATGATCCGACAGGGAGATTCGTTTCGAAACTATCCAGTTACGAATTACAAGGTCGGGAGAGTTTGTTGAGAGTGTAATATCAAGGACTTCTTCCCACCCCCTACAGGTTTCCGAATCAGGGAAAGTGAAGGTAGGTGAATCGCCCCTGCTACATATGTTGAGATCGTAGGATATTATAAAATCAAAAAGAGACTCACCTCTCCACATCGCATGTCTGGCATTGGCGTCGCAGCCCAATAGAGCATCCTCTTTGCTGTTGCTGATGTTGCTGATGAGTCGTTGGACCTCCTCGGGAGGCGCGAGATGGTCATGCGACAAGTACGCAGAAGCGATCGTGAGACTACGACCGCTCTGCGACTCGTTCTTGACCACTACGACATCGCAAGAACTAAAATTAGGTAGAAAGAAAGCGTTAATTGTGTTCCTTACCAGGATACACTCCCTTGGATTACCTTCACCATGCGTATAAAAAGGTTGTAGTTCCTGGTGTGCAGACCCATAATCTTTGATCGCCATATCCAGGGTTCCTGTATGAGACAGATGTCGATGTCCTCCTCTCTGAGAAGGATTATGAGGTTGTCCGAGCTGGCTTTGGCATGCTGCAAGTTAATCTGCGCCACTCTCAGCATCTCCTTGTTTGCTGGTTTGTGGCGCACTTCCAGTTTGCTCGACTGATGACGAGGCACCTTCCCCGGCCGGCTCGGCCAGCTTGAGCCCCTCTAGGAGCTTGTTGGCGTCATCAACCTCTTCCAGGTTATCATCCGGAGCCACCGAGGCCGGAAACACCTTCATTTTGGCCTCCCTGATGCCAAACCGAACTTTATTCTCTCGCTGCTCAAGTGCCCCCAAGGACTCATTGCAGATAAACAGAAGGACTGGCTGGCTGTTGCGCTGCTGCTCTTCGATCTTAATGACCGAACACCTGGGTTCTGCAGCTTCAAACACTGGATGAGCTTCGTCTCATCCAGTTTCATTGCCATTTTTGGCAACCAAATACGCGCCCGGGGCTTCCTGGGAATTTCCGCTGCCGGGATGATCTTAAGCGAAAGACCTTCCCATGCGTTACTAATCTTAGTTACGCATTTGCCCAGAAATTCCCTCGAGAATCCGTCCGCGCATTTGATTACCCGACAACCTCGACAAACCTCGCAGTTGAAGGCAGGAACTGGAGTCTGTTGCTCAAAGAGGTGCTCGACGACCATCTCAGATAGCCGTCCCTCAGTAGAGTTCCACACTGCCAGTACCGGCCTTCCATTGTTGCTCTTCGCGTTAACAATAGCAACCTGGAGGAGGTCTCTGACCACCTCATTATAGGGTTGCTTTGATAACGCTGGAGTAACAGCGGAAGGACACCCCCCCCCCCCCCTGTTTGGAGTACTTGCCCTTTTTTGCGGGGTGATCGGTCACATCCTGTGACCGATTCCGCTTCGCTGTCTACTTCGGGTGTTGTTGTGGCTGTGCTGCTTTGTTTGCGAGTGAGGTCTCGTACTGCTTGACCACCGCCTCGTACCTGGCCTTATCCTCGGCATCCCGCTCGTGGACTTGGTCATCTTTCTTATTTTTGGCGATATTGTCCAGTATGAAAGCGCCCTTTGATACCTCGCTTTCAGCAGGGTACCGGGCGACTTCTTCGACTTCTTGGGGGCCACTGTGTGCTCCCTTTGTTGGATGTAGATGGTATATTATTGTCGGTGACAGTGGTGTTATGTATGGCACCCTTTTATTATGTATGTTCTACGTTTTGATTCCCACGAGTATACTGGAAAGAAGAGTCCACCCCAGAAGAGCCAGTATACCAGGGTAAGGCACTTAATACAACCGACCTTGCCTGGGCATCGGAGGGGACCGTTAACGACTTGGTCCTTTAATCACTACCAGCCATTAAGCTCTCGGCACGGGTACCTTAACACCTTAGCTTAAAGTGTTATGTCGTCAGAGCCTCTTCTGTTATCGACTGGGTGCACCGACGTGTAGGTGAGGTTGACAATTGAATAGGAGAGATATATATCTACATGTGCAGGGTATAATTTGGTCGGCCCAGCCAACTGTAAGGTAATTTTTTTGCTATTTATTTAGCATTTTTCTGCGGACTTGATTGATTGGGATAACGATTCATAAATCGCAACATGAGAGCTTAAAATTGATTGTTACAAAATGTTATGGAATCACAGTATAAGAAACAATAATTAAATGAACATGTGTGTGCTTTGGTAAATTGGATTATATTCTCCCATTAAATTTATCATTATATTACAATTTCCATTCTTCACGATTACTACTCCAATGTAATATAATTTAAATGGAGAGACACACCTAACATAATACAAAAATAATTGTAATGTTTTAAAAGATATATTGGCATAACAAAAAGAAAACATGCAAATTAGATTTTACGAAACAAGAACAACTCGATAACTCGATTGTAGAAAAAAAAAGAAAATTTATGACAAACTAGACTTTACTGTTGTCGCATTTTAACCAAATACATATATAAATGTCGACACAATAAAATCTGTTCGAATCGTTCAATCAAACTGTGTGACAAGTGTGTCTGCATTGGTGTATATTGAATACGCATAACCACTACCTTCATCACCACCACTATTGATGGCGCCAAATTATCGACGCATACGGCACATGACCACTTTGTAACACCTTAAAAGTGATGTTGATCATGATACAGCGATCACAACGATCACAACGATGGCAAACAACCAACTGATTATCGCCAATGTTGAAAGCAAACATATCAGCACATTTGTATGTATGTACTAGTACATACAGAAGTAAACATTTATAGTGGGTACTGTTGATGCGTATTGTGTAAGACGAATGTGGTCAATTTATTACACTCCATGTTATACATATGTGCTCAAACATGAACACTCCTCCCCCACCATCATCCCAAAATTCATAAAAACTGTTATTGCTTCAACAATTGCATCACTGAGCACTGTCCAATCTGCTTGATTGGTGCGAACGATCTTTATTTCTGCCGTGTAATTAGATATGTGTATGCTTTTATACAAGTGTGCGTATACATGGTGCGTATGAGACGAATACACAATTCGTAATTGTTTTCATATTCGATAAAAAACAACAATACAATTGCGTTCGATGCGGCCAAAGTGACAATGATGACGATGACAGTAATGAAGATAATATTATATGTATATTATGTACATACAGATCTCTTCCATATGTGTGTGACAGATATGTGAAACAAATTACGACTAAAATGAAGAAAGAAAAACACATTTACAAAAACAAACAAAATCCAAAAAAAAAAAAACAAACGAAGAAACAAAATATTCAATTTGACCATATTTAGTAGGCAGTTGCAGTCAAATTGGCGTAAAGGCGTATTAATAACATATGGATTAAATACCCATCAATTAATGATCGTTAAAAATATTGACATTGCATCCAATACTGTTATTGTTCGCACGCATACTTTTGTTGAAATCAATAAAAACGGCTCACATGAGAAAAACATAAAATCATCATTTTTTGTTTACATAGGGTTATCCATTTTGTGTGTTTCAAAAGTACAACCCTGTTAATTGACAGCTGTCAGAGATTAATGTAAACCAAAGTAACGTTTGTTTAGTTGAAACCATAGCATTTTATAATGTGGATTTTTACTAAAAAATAATTCTCACGTAAGATTGCCATCGCTCTAATCGACAAACAGAGCAAGCTGTGGACAAAATAAGGAAGAAATTTTAAGAGACTGGATTGGTTATTGATATTACAGTGCTGCGAATCATTATAATGCATGATCTGCCGTATACGCTTCAACTGATGCAAGAGTTGAAGCCTGCTGACCATGGAATAAGTCGCAGGTACATCGATTGAGTGATGGACCAATACATCGTGAGCGATAATATTTCCAGCGTGCGTGCCAAATGTAGGGCATTATTAGAAGGGACCTACTTATATTAGCCGGTTCCGAACGGCAGAACCCTTGTGATGTAACCTTTTCTAAGCTTTGTCACAAAGATCTTTTAGCATTGGAATTTTCATGGCAATTTATTGGCGGAAAAATAGCCAATTGCTTGCCGACAGGTGGGTATCATTCGAATGAAAAATCATTTCAATATTAAAGTTGTACTCCAGTGGGAGATTAAACCCACGACCTACAGATCAGAAGGCCAATGCACGGACCACTGAACTATGGCATCCGGCTACGACTCGTATGCTAACATATAAGATAATCAACTTTTAATATATTCATCTAGGCTATATACACAACACAAGAAAATTTCCCGAGACATGTAATTTCAAGAGTTGGTGCCATTGCCATTGTATCCTACTTTGTGGGGCGAAACGCGAAACACTAAGGACAAACCTCTTTGAAATGCCTGATCGAGTCTTGGAAACATTCTCGTGGCAATCATTTGAATAATATTACATATATTCCATATATATTTTCAATGCCCAAGTAACGTACTTCCTTAGATATCTGTGCATCACAATTGATTTGGATCGATTATAGGCGAATACTTCGCCAGTCATCAGTTTTTCGACGCTGGGGCTGGTTCGAAACCTCAAGCGCTGACGGGTTCACCAATGCTTAATACTTCCACCGCCGGTTTCTCCAGTACTACAAGATGCGTTTCAAAGTGAAGAGGATAAAATGATTTTAATTTGTTCAAAATAGTCTCCATTCGCTTGAGGGGTGTCCTTCAGATTGATCGTACAAGCTTTCAAGGCAAATGTATTTTTCCAAACAAATAGAAGTCGCATGACAGACTTTGTAAGTACAGTACTCCAGTACAGGACCTTAGATCCTGAGTAGGGCGTTTCTGAAAGTGCAAATATAGTTATTTTCTGTTAACTGTACTTTCGAAACGACACAATAGATATCCCTGTATATATACGTATGAGTCATGAATACAATTGTTGCTTGGCTTAATCAATTTACATATTTGGCATTAACAATTCCGAGTGCCCACGTCTAAACTTCTATTCCAATTTTGTTACGTATATTTAATTCTACGGACAGGACTAGATTTACCTAGCACTTACCCATATTTAGTGTGTTGAAATGTGTGCTATTTTTAGCAAATATTTAAAGTTTGTATAACATACTGTCTGTCACACAGGCACAAATATATTGTATTTATTTTCAAGTAGAGACAATCCAAGCAGATTCCTTGGACAAGAAGAAAGCAGGCATGAGTAGTATTTAATCGTTTTTCAACAAAATTATCTATAATTTTGTAGTCTCAATTTTTTAATGTCAATTTAATTACCAAAGTGTACACGGTTTTGGACCTGAGTAACCAACAATTGTTTCCAAGATTATTTCAAGCGCTGAATTTAAATCTTCAATCTTTTTTAAGGGTTGTTCTAGTTTATTCAATAAATCTGAAATGAAGATTGGTTACATCGTTTTTATTGATTTGAATCCGTTTCATGCATTAGAGTCCTGCAGTTGTCGCGGATCATGCCATCGTCCCAAAATCCTTGATATCGGCTTTCAATTTGTTCAATTTTTGTTTCTTAGTACACGCGCTCTTCTTGCTAGTTACTCGGAAATAATAGGTCTGGAAAAGCAGGAAATGTATTTTAAGAGACATTCGAGCTCCAATCTTGCTGTAATTTTGCAACAAATTGAAATTCAGATATTATCAGTCACCGAAACAAACTGAATACTCCGCTCGATTTGTGAATCCACAGAAAATATTTCTGCCACTTCTTCACATAAAACTTAACTTTGTCAAGAACTTCCACAATGGTTTATATGACTTGATTAAGTACTTAAAAGCTGATCCTTCACAATTGAGGTGACAAACGACTTGTGGGTTCACAAGTCGTTTGTTGAAATTCGAATTCAGAACACGCAAACTACGTTGAGGATCATTCTCATCTGCTTGGGTCTAAAAGTTGTACAGAATTTTTAAAGTTGTGTTATCAGCAACCCCAAAAGGCAATTTGTACTTGATGCATTCTTATTTTGTCCGTCATTTTGGCATCTAACAAAAAAAATCTTTCAAAAATAAAACAATAACAACAACCGTGACTGAAACCTCAATTCTTAAATGCATACATAAAAGTAGGACAAACTTTGGTAAACAATATTTATATGTACATGGAACAACAAATTTCTGCTTTCCGATAAAGAATACATCTATATAAGTTCATGAGAATAATCGCTCACAACACTGATTCATAAATTTATTTATTTATTTGATTAATATATGAAAATTGCTTGTAGATTTTACGTTCACACGTTATGGTACGCGTTGGTGGCGGTTGGGATACATTGTCACACTATTTGGATAAACACGATCCTTGTCGCTGTAAGGCACAACATCGTACAGCGGTGGCAGCGCGTCTAATACCCCGTACAAACAATCAATCAAATGGCATCGAATTGCATAAGGCGCAGGTGATATTCGAAAGGTAGGTACACTACGATACATACAAGTAAAGTATACAAGAATATTATGATTTATAATTCTGATTGAAAGCGACTATTTGACGAGAGAACACAAGCTTAGAGCGGCTTTTTGAGTAAACGTCGTCAATTTTTTATAATAAACTTTTAATAATTGGGTGCGGTATTGTCACAAATTAACACACATTATAGATGTAATGGAAAAAGATATACTACAATACGTAAATTCGTTGAATGCGGGTGGATCATATTTTTTTCCCCACAAATGGTATAGCAAAATAAGAAACTACCGATGATTGTAATTATGTCTATATTTGTCATGAAACCTTACAAAAATTATTTTTTTTTTAATTTGCGAATGCTCAATATTGATTTGAGATCCCTGCTTTCCTGAACAAATACACCTAGAATCAACAATACGATTTGTCACATTTTTTCCACCCTAATGTACATACCATATCATTAGTACATATATTTCTGTAGTGATCTTATACGTATCCATTAGATGATGTTGTTGACAAATTTACAACAGCATTATTGTGAAAACCATTAATTATGCAAAATAGTCTGATCGACTGATTGATCGATTGAGTTGATTAGTGGCTCCATTTACCACATCGTGCGCTTGCTTGAAATACATGGCAATTTGTCTTGTATTTAGTAGTACAAAATAGTCAATCACTTCTATCTTATACTTTATATAAAATATATTATGAGATTGGATATGTTTTATTAAATTTCCATTCTGATGCCATTAATCGTTTTATTTATTGTGGTTATTGGATTACATAGTGCAACACAATTTGATATCATGCTGGTCTGATGTTGTCAAAACGCAAATTTAGTGTTGTTGCCATCGAAATATAATGTTAATAGCTAGGTGATAGTGCTTTGTTTCAAAATCATACATACATCCCTACCGTATGGATTTTTCGCAACATCATGTTCACACTAGAGAGTAAATTACTTATTTTACGTAACACTTACAGCAAAATATATATCCACATTGACATTGATCTGCGAAAGACCGTTGAATGATATTTATACCCGACATGAGTGCATGGGATATTCATTTCGGTCAAATGTTTATAACCCTTGAAGGTGTCTATAGGTGTACAAGCTTACATCCGCTGTTTGCTCGTAGATGGCGTTAGTGAGCATATTGAGCTATTATCGACTGTGCATCCTTTTTTTTATGAGTTCGACACCTGTTTACATCAATTAGTAAACATCATCAGTGATTTCATACAACAACATGCATTTTTCCTCGTATAATCATTTCTAGTTTCGTGCCAGAAAAAGAGCATATGTGGGAAGCTCTACTTTTTTGCTTCAATTTGAAGAAATCTGCTGCTGAGTCGCATCGAATACTTGTGGAGGCCTATGGTGGCAGTGCGCTATTGGAAACCACTTGCAGAGACTGGTTTCGTCGGTTCAAAGAAGGCCATTTTGACTTGAGTGGCAAGAAGCGTGAAAATATACCCAGGAAAGTTGAGGACCATGATTTACAGGCTCTTTTGGATGAGGAAGACACCCAATCGCAAAAAATGCTTGCCGAACAGTTAGGTGTTACTCAACAAGCCATTTCCATACGTTTATGAGCCACGGGGAAGGTTCAAAAATTTGGAAAATGGGTACCCCATGAATTGAACGATAGGCAGATGGGACGACGCCAAAACACATGTGAAATATTGCTTGCTAGACAAAAAAAGAAAGTCGTTCCTGCATCTTGTGGTAACTTGCGATGAAAAGTGGATATACTTTGAGAATCCTAAACGAAAAAAATTGTGGGTCGATCCCGGCCAACCAGCAACTTCTTCTCCAAGACCAAATCGCTTTGGACGCAAGACGATGCTGTGCGTTTGGTAGGATCAGCAGGGTGTCATCTACTACGAGCTGTTGAAACCTGGTGAAACTGTCAATGCTCACCGCTACCACCAACAACTAGTGAAATTGCACCGTGCTTTGAGAGAAAAAAGGCGTGAACAAAGACATGAGAAGCTGATTTTTCTCCACGACAACGCCCCATCGCACACGTAAAAAGTGGCCCAAAACTACTTGGACACACTCAATTGGGAGGTGCTACCTCATCCCGCTTATTCACCAGACCTGGCCACTTCTGACTATCACCTGTTTTCGTCGATGGGTCATACGCTCGTCGAACAGCACTTCGATTCGTATGAAGACGTCGGAAAATGGCTTGACGAGTGGTTTGCCTCGAAAAATGAGGAATTCTTTTGGCATGGTATACACAAATCGCTCGAGAGATGGGAAAAATGTATAGCTAGTGAGGGCAAATACTTTGAGTAAATTAATTTTTGGGTTTCTATGAAAAAAATGTGTTTTTTTACCGAAAAACAGCGGATTTAAGCTTGTACACCTGGTAAGCTAATAGCAAGTAATTTACATTTAATTAGGAGGTAATTTTCATTTAAACAACTAGTATTACATTGACAGCAAGCGTTTCTTCTTAAGCCGAGTGATTGAAAAGATAATGGTTAGCTGCCGGGCCTGTTCGTTGGGATGAATTTGAAGTTTTATCATGTATTTAGGAATAAGTGCTCGTAAGACATCAGGAACCGTATCAATATTAAGATCTTTATGTAAATTAATGTATTTTACATACCAAGGCGCCCAAGTTATCTGCCTAAGCGTTTTATTCTGGACTCTCTGGATTTTTTCAATGATCGAGGGGCAAGCCGAGCTCCATAATTCGATACCATAGGTCCAGATCGGTTTAATAAGCGATTTATAAATCAAAACTTTATTATTGAGGCTGAGTTTTTAGTTGTTATTTAGCAGCCAATGCAATTACAGCATTTTTAATTTGATTTGTAATTTTGTACTATCAATATGAGCTTTCCATGTTAGTCTTCCATCCATATACATTCAAAGGTATTTTACTTCATTTGTTTGCGGAATGAGTACATTGTTTAATTTGCCTGGGGGACACGTTTCTTTTCTGAAAGAGAAGGTTACTTGTACACATTTATTCTCATTTACTTTTATTCGCCATTTTTCCAACAATTCTTCGAGGAGTTTAAGATGTTTTGACAAGTTACGAGATGCTTCCAGATGATCGATGTGTGTATTTAGGATTGCCGTGTCATGAATCTCATAACCAAATGATTTTGAAATAACGGGTGGTCAGCAGTATAAATCAAGTACAGGAACGGAGCAAGTACACTGCCGTGAGGAACTCCTGCATTTATCTCAAATTCCTCTGAGATAAACGAATTAAATTTTATTTGAAATTTGCGAAGTGTTAAGTAAGAATTGAAAAGTTTGTGGGTGTTCTCTGGAAGCGAGTGGATAATTTTATATAGTAGACCTTTATGCCATACCTTATCAAAGGCTTGTGCAATGTCTAGAAATACTGCAGCGCAATATTTTTTGTTCTGGAAGGCCTCATGAATTGCTTTGGCTATTCTGTGGACTTGCTCGATTGTTCCATGTTTTTTGCGGAATCCTAACTGGTGATGTGGAATTATGCCTTGCTTTGTAACAAAGGGCGAGATTTTTGTAAGCAATATTTTCTCGAAAATTTTAGTGAACTGGAGTAAGAGACTTATTGGCCTGTAAGGCGATGCAACTGTTGGGTCCTTTCCTGTCTTCGGAATCATTTTATTCACGGTTATTTTACATTGTTTAGGGTAGTATGCGAGCGAGAGTATGCTGTTGAAAATGGTTAAAATGAGGACTATTGCGATGTCAGATAGTGTTTTTATCATTTTGCCAGTGTTTTGGTCATGTCCGGAGGCCTTTTTTGGATTCACATTGGAAATGGCATCTTTCAGTTCGGCAAAAATAGAATGAAAATAGAAATGTAAATACAATATGTATCTATTCTCTTTCTATATGTGGTGCATAGATTAAAGACAAAGATATTAAAATTTACTGCAGCATATGTAAATTAGCTTACCAATGTTCACATAGACCGATGACCTTGAATCAGGCTTACTTTCACATAACATAGCGTAAACGTTTAGCTTTATTAAACAGCCTGCTATGTAACTAGTAAGCCATTCAGTCGGTCTTTTGGCGCATATATCAAAGGAACTGACTGTCAATCAATTAACTTTAAATGAGCTTATACATACTTGTGCACATACACAATAACCAATCTATCTAATAGCTGACTAACTGGTCAGGTTAACTAATTTTGATGTAACTGCATGTTCGTAATAAAATACCGATTACGAGGTTTTAATTTCCAACGTTTCCCTCTTATTGCACCTTTACATATCACTTCACTCTAACTCTTTAGAATTAACAACAACAATTAACATAGGCTTACGCTCCAGCGATTAATGGATACATATGTACGTATGTAGGTAAACATTGTAGCCAGTAGATTTATATCACATTTCTAAATTGACATTGATGTCTTCATTAAATGTACAAGCTCTCTATTAACAGAGCATACTCTTATACGTATATGCGTATGCGTTTCATATTTGAGTTATCATTATGGCCTTTGCTTCAAATCATCTTATTTGTATCAAAAAGTCAATATTACTATAATTAAAAATGTTAAACAAGAAGTCACAGCGTTATCGAAAGTTGAATCAGAGATTTTGAGACCTATATGTGAAAAGAAAGATTTATGCCGAAAAGGAATTACTTTAGCAATTCTTGTCCTAACATCAATTAATTGAAATTTAATTGAGTTGGATAAATTTCGAAAACAATTGTAAGCCACATTTTAAAATGCAGTTAATAGAAACCTTTGATCGATCTCTGTCTCACAAAATTTCAGCAGTTGTCTGAGATTTATAGGACATATTTCGTGGCATTATTGAATAATGCCAACCGTGCAAAACCGTGTGCGATGGCGAAGCCTTGTGGAGGCCCTATGCTCCAATTAGGAGTTTAAAGGAGAAAAAAAAAATTTCATGGCATCTATCAAGCGGGTTCCAATCCAGAACTTCTTCTGCTTTACGTATTGTAGAATCTGAATCTGAATCTATTTAGACTAAAACTACAGCCTACAGGGCCGTAGGCTGTAACTCAAATTATTATTTCGCGAGGCCTCAAAGAACAAGGCTATCATTTGAAGAACTCAAATTTTATTTTTCTTTTGAAACAATTTTAATTGTATATCAACAATATAGTAATATTGACATCTTCTTCTTTTCTTTTTACAGATCGCCTCCAGCAGCACGTAAAATTATTGCAAATTTTAATAATCACTCCGCCAATAATCACCACTCTAGCACTCCAAATCACAACAGTAGCAGCAATCTCTCGCCCAGCTACGGTATGTCGAAAACTCGTAGCCGTAGTCCAACACCACAACGTAAATTTCTGAATCAAACCAATGCGAATAATTCGATGGAATACGGTGGAGTATCGCCCGTGATCAACAATGCCTCCACGAATCCTCTATTAACTTCGCCCAATTTAAGCAGCCATCGACGTTCAATGTCACCAAGTCCAAGACGTTTGATTGATATGCGAACAAAGAAGCAAAATTCGTTAGACTCATATAACGGCGGCAATGGTGGACCAAAATCTTTACCGATTGCAAGTGAAACGAATGGCACCAATCATGTGCAATTCGATAGTTTGAATCTATTACAATCGGACAGCCATACTGCAACACAGAATGGTTTAGGCACTAATGTAACGGCTGATGTATCGGTGACGTCGAGTAATAACAAATTCGACAATATCAGCGATAATGGCAGCGAGATTAGTGACGAAGGATATCGCAGTTTGGGTGTTATACAGTCGAATGCTCAAAAACGTGAATCACTACATAGTCAAGCTTCGGCGGATGATGCTGAAAATAATGGTATGTAATAACTTTTTGCATTTGTTTAACATCTAAGTGTCCAAGGACATCCACCCTTATGACAACAAGCTTAGCTTTTGCGAGTTGTTTACATAATCAAGTGCGAGTGGGTGCCGTAGCTCAGTGGTTAGTGTGTTGACCTTCTGATCTGTAGATCGCGGGTTCAATCCCCTGCTGAAGCATAACAAATTTAATATCGAAAAGATTTTTCTTTCGCACGGTGCCCACCTGTCCGCAAGCAATTGGAAATTCTTCCGGCAGTAACAATTTGCCATGGAAAAGCTTCTAAAATAACTCTGTGACAAAGCTCAGAAAAAGTGATGTCGCAAGAGTTCTGCCGTCTAAAATAAGTAGGTCCCTTCTAATACTGTCCAAAATCTAACACGCGCAACAGTAATGGAAGAGAAGCTCGGCCAAATAGCCCTTCGGGGATAATAAGTGCCACATATTTATTTATTTTATTTATTTACATAATCAATTTATAGAGGAACGCCAATTGGGTCATGGTGATAAGTTTTTTTTTTTTTTTTGTTAGCTTATTTTTTTTTTATTGAATCTTTCTTAAATACAAGAAACTAACAATAAGTATTCAAATCTTACAAACTAAATAAAACTATGTGATATCCCCTACGTTCCATCACAATTTGGTGAGTCGCGAGATGTAGCAATTTTACAGCATATTCAGTGTGTCTTTTCTTTTTAATCGACGATGCCCCTTGCTCAGCAACAATTGCCTAGCAAGGGGATTCGGATGATTGTGTAATTTTTGAATGTAGCTTCTGCAGGACATTGCAACTTCCTCAGAAATTGTGGATACATTTAAATCTCGATGGATGTTAACGTTCCTCATATACCAAGGCGCGTTTACAATAATTCGCAGACACTTGGATTGTATTCGCTGCAATTTTTCGATATTAGAGGGAGATGCGGTGCCCCAAAACTGAATACCATAAGTCCAGATTGGTTTCAGGATTGCTTTATATAATAGCACTTTGTATTCAAGATTCAACTTTGATCTTTTGTGTAACAGCCACCATAACTGATTCATTTTAAGCTTGATCTGAGTTTTCTTTGCCTCTATGTGATTTTTCCATGTCAGCCTTCTGTCGAGGTGAATACCCAAGTACTTTGTTGAGGAACATTGTGGAACTGATTGGCCATTAATTTTAAGTGGGGGACATGTATCTAGCCTTAGCGTGAAGGTTACATGTTACATGTAATAAGTGTTTGAAAGAAAGTTAACCCCAACTCCTTGTAGCTGATGGTTGTAAGCCACTATGAATATCAGCTACTTCCACCTCCGAGACCTTTATAGAAAGCCGCACCAATGTATTTGGTTTATATTCACCGAAGGTTAGGTTATGTGTCCGCTATCATAAAACGAGGATAGCCCTTTGTGAAATCGTGCAGTTTTGTAGATCGATACATTTTTCAATCATAATTTTAAAACCCAGAGAACGAAACCGTCTCATGGTGTTGCGCATAGTGCTAGATTCTTGTTAGTGAAATTGATTTTGCTGCAATACCATTATATCGACAATATATACAGTGTAAATTGTAATTGAAATGTGTCTCGTTTTTCTTTGCAGCGCGTCTTGATCAAACCTCAAGTGATTCCCAATTGTCTCCAATTGACGATGTAGCAACATCGATGAAAACGCCTGACATACAGGAGACCGACGATTTTGCGAGTAACCAAAAAACATGTGAAACACTCACAAATGCCGAGCCACAATCATTGCCAGCCATTTTGGATAACCAGCAACAGCCAATCGAAAATACATTGAAGACAGATATCGACAGTAAATTTGAACAATCTGGAATATTTGTCACAGACGACGAAATCACCGTGGATATCGCAAGTGCCACTGGACTGCGTAAGACCGGATTCTCCAATAAGATATTTGGCATTAGTGATGGCGATGAAGACGTCGCAGCTGGTGTGGTTACACAAAAATTGTCAAAAACGGTAACTACTAAGATTCCACGTTCGCCGGTCGCACAACGACGTCGTCGCAGTAGCATTGATAATGCAACTTGTGGCAGTCTTCAGGATTTAACATCACGTACTAATACTGGGATAACCATACCGTTTGCACGCAGTAAGCCTGCCTATCGCTCGGTGCGTCGTCCAGCCGCCAATGAATTGAATCAAAGTAATTCCAACATACATGTGGCAGCAATGTCGAAAACTGCACGTAAATCAAATACACCAGCTGTACGCGATGTCACAAACACCTGGAGCGGTCGTGCAGCCACGGGCAGAAAACGACCCACTATGACTGCAGATACATTTTCGCCACCCAATCACACAGCAGCAGCAAATTCTGCGCCTTCAGCATTTGAGCGCAACACCAGAACACGATCCTCTCATATACTTTATGACAGCAGCGGTCGCCGCATCAAAGGATGTACCGCCTCGCTTACCACTTCGCCGGTAAAGAATCATGCTTCGTCACCACTTGCGCAGCAATTGCTCGAAGCAGCCAGTAGTGCAAAAAATGACGCACAGATTTTGGAGAAAATGAAAACATTACTCTCACGTTATTCCTCCGGCAATCAGCATGGTACAGCAGCAGCAGCAGCAGCAGCAGCACCATCTACAGCCCACTCTTCTCAAAACAAATCGAAGAGATCACAGCCGACACCCGTCTACGAGGATTTCACTTCAGCTTGGGTGCATTCCAATGGTAATTTGGAACGTTCCAGTAGTTGTTCTCCTCCAACGAAAACTCTCTCCAAACGTAGCTCTGCTGCTTCCTCCACTGAGAGTACACATTCGCGTGACATGTCTCTAATTGTATCACCACGCCGTGATCGCGGTATGTCAAAGATTCCTGCACCCATACGACAAAATACAGATCTTTACTAACAAATAATGCATAAGCATTGGTTATTACTCCGTGCACCACGAGATCATCGTTCGATGGAGTTTCACAAATTCGACGAAAAGAATTTTTAGAAAAACAATTACAATTTAATGAGTAGTAATTAAGAAAGTGAGCGAAAAAAAGAATTTAAATAAACCAAAAATATTAGAAAACACATCAATTCTCAAAGAAAGATATTCTAAGTTTATAGTTACTTAGATGATTGGTGGTTGGACGCTTAATATCAGTTAAATCTCTTTGAAAACGAATTTACTTAGCCCTGATCGAACACCTAATAAGGGGATTCCATGAACGTGATAAAAAGCTTACAAAACATCTAAAATGTATAGAGAATAACTTTCACTCTTAAAGTCAATATTTGAACAATACCGATCGTTAAATTACACGTTTATTCAATATTTCAATACTTTACATGTTTTGCACGTTTTAAGAATTTACGTAATTGAAGGATTCCCTAAACAATTTTGGCAAATAGTCTCTGCTATATTTTATTTATATAAAAAAGTATGTATTGTAATTGTATCACTTTGTTAAATGCATTTATTTTTCAATTTTCATGACACAAATGTAAGTTTTCATGCTATTTTACAATAAAATACAACAAAATGACGACGACATCTTTGACATCTGTCAAAAAATATTTCTGTTTAACGCTTACATAAAATATTGGGATAATTCACAAACAATAATGGAATGTGTTAGTTATATTTGTTGTTGTTCAAATGTTGACTGCATTAGATCAAAATGCGATACACAAGAAACAGATACCAGAGTTGTACCTATCTGTCATATTGCATGCAATTTTTAAATACAATAATACGATAATACAAGATACACTGTGAATTATCCAATTGTTTTTATATTTGGTTGAAAATTTCTCGCAAGTTTGACTCGATCCGATTTTGGCAACTTCTTATTTATGTGTAATTAAGTAAACTGATTTTAAGAGGCGATCTTATTTAGAAAGCAATGCAAATAAACGCAAACTTCCGCAAATAAATATAGCGAAATGCATATTTGGTAGATTTACACAGTGTCTTAATATGTCATATTGTCAAAATGTTTACAATAGCATATAAAGTGTTGTTATTGGCTGCCATTTAAAAGCGACTTGGCACAGTCGCCTACAACGCTGAATGTTATGTTGCTGGTTGTCGTATTCGGAGTTATCATATTTTGAAATTATGACATATGACATTATGAGACTTTGTGAATCACATGAATATATATAATACGATTAAGATGTTCTGAAAGACATTTAAGATCCCATAAATGTCTTAGTGATAAATTACGATGATCTATGGTTAAGCAACAATACATCCAAATATGATTCTAAAAAGAAATGACAATTTTAAACAAATCACATACATATATATAAACATATGTAGATTTATTGATATTCAGAATAAATATACAATCAAATTTTATCCACATATAACACCAAAAAAAAAAAAAAATAGTAAAAACATTTTCCCAAAAACCATAAAAAATAATGCACTTATGCTAAGTAATAATATAACTACATAGTAATTTGAAAAGAGAGAATCACAAAAGAACTTAAACCCTTTTTAAATATTGTAACACTTCAATTTCAATGCAAATTTGCTATAACTACATTTTTATTTTAATGCATTTTTATCATAAGAAAAACAATTTTTCATAACAATTTTTAATATGTACTATACTCTCGTATACACATCCATATAAAGACATACGTACAGTATAGTACATACTCGAACGTATAGATAGATATGCATACATCAAAATAGTTTTCTAGAAGTTTTTTCAAAACATCACAATTAAATTTCGATTATAATATATAAGCGCATATAGATGTAATCAAAATCGATAATACTGTATATCGATATATTACCTAATAGCATTTAGTAGTAAGAATTTTTGTACTAGAGCTGAGGTATGAAAGATATATGTAGGTACATAGGTGTATATTTTATACCCGTATAAGTGTAGGTATCCGTATGTAGGTAGGAGAACGCTCAAATATATTTGTACACAATAGCTTTAATGAAATATACACACACATAGAGAGAGCGACAAAGAGAAAATGAAATGAAAATTAGTAGTGCAAGAAGAAAGTATCCAAGTGCATACTCGTGCATTTTATTTGATTGCACTACACTGGGAATTTCTTTTAGTGATGGGTTGTGAACGATTAATATATAATTTACATAGATTTGTAATGAAATTGAAATTATAAATATTGCGTATAAATATTGAGACTACACTTGGCTAAATAAACACAAACTAAATCACAAAGAAAATAGGTATCACAAAAAAGGAAAAATTAGAATAATCAAAACTAAAAACGATTGACACATGATAATAACCAGCAACAAAATATTTGTTATTCTATGAAATTAATTTGAAGCATAGTCTATGTAAGGAATATTAAAAAAAAAAAAAACAGAACGTACCAGTGTTTTTTAGGAGAATTTGTTGATTTTTGTGCCGTATGAATGTATTACGGCTCCAAATGTTCCAAAGTTAATGACTTCCAATAAAATTTATTGCAGAAGTTTTCTGTGGTAAAATGCGTTAATAAAGTTGAAAAGGTTTAAATTCAATTTTTACCCATACAATGAATGGGCTGGAGTTATTGTCAAAATTAAGATTCATCTTAAATTTAGAATCGACTCGTTTGACATATTTCCCATATAAAACGCTGTCAAAAAATCGTTACTAATTTTAAGAATACCCTTATTTTTAACATACTTACTGGCCGTTATCTTTAAGTCTATTTTCCCAATTCATTTGACAACTGTTTTGTAATAAATCAGGTGCAGTAAATTTAAAAATCCATTATATTTGAAGGGTTCGTCTAGCTTACTCAGTAGAGAGATCCTATTTGGATCAAAACTCATCATTTTGTCCGATAAACTGTTGATATTTTCAAGGTAATTCCATAGCGAATCTCCCCCTATTGGGAAATCACTTGCACAGTCCATTTTTACAAGCCTCCCTTGAAGCGAATTATTCACCAACAAAATCATACACCATAGGCAGGAACATGTAGTAATCACTTGGTGATATATCAAGACTATAATCTGGATGCAAATGAACCTCCCAAACAAGCACCAGGGATTTCTGGTGAGTCGCGGTGTGTGTAGTCTTCTGATGTCGACCTGATGGAACACAATTCATCTCCAATTGTTGACAGTACAGGTCCGAATTAAAAGCTTGGCCCTAGGAGACCAACTCACAGTAGATGATTTCTTGCCAAGCCCATCAATCAATCCTGCCTTGGCCGAAATTTGCGCTAATTCGACCGTTTTTACTTGAGGTTGTCAGTTGAGTGACCCAGCTATTCGTAGATGAAAATTCGGTCTGTGAGGTTTTTATTGCATTAACCTATGTAGCACCCAAACTCATCCACAGTCTTTTTGTATGCAGCTCTATGCAAGTGATGCCAAACCATTCTTTGTACAATATTTAGCTCCTCGGCATTCAAAGCATCACGAATTTGATCATTTTCGACAATCACCAGAACAGAATCGACGAAATCAAAATTGCGTATTTTCGCCTTTGTATGTGAAAAACTATAAAATGTGCCGTATTTTCTGATGTCCATCTTTGACGCGCATTCAAACAAAGTCTAATGAAGCAATCACAAAATTGTCTGAGAAGTTTTTTTATCACGAAATCTATTCTCTTCAACGACTTGTATAACGCGAAATACAGATTACTTATGCCATCTATTGGACAATGATGGAGTGAGAAGGAAAATACATCAAAGCCACACGTCAAACTCTATCTATGTAGAGTAAGGTCAGCGAAACTCACTTCTGAAAATAGATCAAAGACTTATGCTGCAACTAGCCACCGACGTAGCGTACGTACGTAACGCCCGTACGTAAGAACATACAAAATTGCATTGATTTTCTCCGCTCCGAGCAACGTCTACGTCACCGTCATACGGTGGTGAGTTTTCGTTAACACGACATTCCCATAAGATAAGTCGTGTCAGCTGACACGTTCTACGTTTTTACGTCGGTGGCTAGTTGCAGCATTAGAATATTACGGATACATTCATATGGCGCAAAAAGCATATGGCGGCCCTTTGAAACAATGTTGCATACAATGTATTCGATAGTCACCAACGAATTCTCTCTCTCTCTCTGTCATACTATTGAAAGTAACGAGAGGCGTCAATTATCGATAAATTATACGGTGCTTAGTTGCTATGGTATAAATTGTTGTATGTTTTTGGTCTCCTCTTCAAATAAAACGTGACATGAAATATAATGAAATGGCCGAATATGATCGAATCTATTTTATTACAATTGCACATAAACTACATACAACAACCTACTACTATTTATATATAAAATTCAGTCTCTCTAACCACTAATAAAGATACTATGAAATAATTTTATACACCAACATACATACATGTTAGACCCCATATAAACGTAGCAAAATACTCGTATAGTTTTAAAATCACTACTATATTCAAAATATGCCTTCCTTTCGTAGGTATTTTATATCATTTTCGCAATAGTAATTCCTTGTGTAATATATATTCGTATAATAAATTATGATCACTGAAATATCCAAAGCACTTGTACTCCTAAAAAACCAAGAAACGAATTAAAAAAAGAAAGAAACTCTTTCTAAAGATTGACTAGTATTGTAGTAATGTCACAAAAAAGCGAACTGTGTGACGAGTTCACACTGTCGTGCACGGAATAAAACCAATAGTAGCTACGAGTACTTGTACGAGAACATAGGAATATTTAGCATTTGGTTTTTATTCGAAATGCAACTGATGAAATGATCGCAATAACATTAAAATGCCACAAATTTATATAGTTTTTATTATTTTTATATTTAATTGTTTGAGTTGAATTGAATACAATGAAATCGAATAAATAATTTAGCTTGTGACGTAAGCCAAACACAAAAAGAAAACAATAATTTATAATACAATATTATCATTTAAAGTTTAACTTTAAAATTGTTAAAATATACCTTTTCTTTTTTTTTTCTTCGGTAAAACGAAGCAACATTTTTGATTATTCAGCAACAAATTTGCTGTAGACGAGCATATAATTCGTGTTGTTTTACAAAAAGATGCTGTTGTTAGTGATGAATTGCTTCGTTGCGATGTTGAAACATATGATCATAATACAATAATGATACATTTAAGTTTTTGCTTTTTTTTCTTTATCTCTCTTTAATTTCTTCGTTATTTTATCTTATCAAGTAAGCAATCAAAAATATACATTGCATGCATGCATACATACATACATACATATATCTGAAACATATGAAAACTGTGTATTTTAAATACAAACATTTATTGAAATAGTATAAAATGCAATTCTATTTAATTAGAAAAACTATTACAAGTTAAAGTACATACGTACGTATATTACAATTATTATGAATATTACAACAAACTCAAAAATACATATTACATAATTAAAACAATTTTTTAAATTGTACAAAAAAAAAAACAAATAAAAATATTTAAATAAAAACCAAACAAAAAAAAATATCAATCGTTTTAATTAATTAACACTTAAAATTATTTGATTCAAAATAAATGTTCAAATTTTCACACTTCAGTTGTCTTGAGCAAGTAGGTATTTAATCGACTGACAGAAATGACTTTTAAGTCACCAAATAGTTGAGATGGCTGTAGACATACTTGCGAAAAGAAAGCAGTAATAAAAAAAACGTATCAATAAGATTAAGTACGAGAACGATTGAATAAATCAGACAACTTTATAAATTTCGACGGACAAATTCAATGGTTAAAAGCTGGTTTACCGAATGTTCAGGTCACATAAAAGAGGCCGTCGTGCCAGAAATCCATGTAATGATTTTGGACGATCGGAGAATGAAAGTGTCTAAGGCTGAACCTGCAGGCATCCGCCAGATGGACGCCGCATTTGCTCACAATTGACAACAAGCACAATCTTGTGGCCACTTCAAAGGAGTGTTTGGCGATGTTCAAACCGCAACCGGAGCGTGTTTTAGTGTCGTTTCATTACGGTGTATGTAACACAGAGCCATGATAACTCACCAGGACCAACAATATTATGGCCAAGGATTTTTTTTATACAGACGCTGTCATTCATATCAAAGTGGAAAAGTGTGCACCTAATCCATGTCAGATAGTTTACTAGTGGCAAAAAAGTTGTCAACCAAAACGGATAATTTACAGAATTAAATCAACAAAATTAAGAGACATTGTAATAATTACAGATGGCGCTCAAAGTCGCGCACTGAATGATAATGACTGCTCCTATTCTTTGTGTTACTATCATCGCAAATTCGGCAATGATGCTCGTAATTGCCGAACACGATACTTTCGATGGATTTCAAATTCGCAAAACTAATTGGCTAACAACAACAACAACACATTTTTTTTAAAAACGAAACACGTCTTCATATTTACAACAAGTAAACACGCACACTTTTTCTTATCGATTCTGGATCAGTGACTTGAACCAACTCATAGATTTAAGATTACATAAAAATAAAATAAATATGTGGCACTTAAAGCCCCAAAGGGCTCATTGGCCGAGCTTCTCTTCCATTACTGTTGTGCGTCTTAAATTTTGGACAGTATTAGAATGGACCTACTTATTTTAGCCGGTTCCGAACGGCAGAACGCTTGTGACATCACTTTTTCTGAGCTTTGTCACAGAGTTCTTTTTAGAAGCTTTTTCATGGCAAGTTGTTACTGTCGTAAGAATTGCCAATTGCTTGCCGACAGGTGGGTACCGTTCGAAAGAAATATCTTTTCGATATTAAATTTGTTATGCATCAGCCGGGTATTGAACCACGACCTACAGATCAGAAGGCGAACACACTAACCACTGAGCTACGGCACCCATAAGATTACATAAGTTACAAAAAATTAAACGCACAAACTGTAAGTAATTGCTATCCTATAGTTCATAACCATGATTTCACGGAACGACTGCATGGTAAAACTGTCTTCACCACTCTGGACTTCGTTAAGGCGTATTACCAGATGCCTATGTCGGACGAAGACATTAAAAAACAGCTATTTGGACCCATAAAATTCTTATACATGGCTTTTGGTTTACGAAATGCTACACAAACATTTCAGTGGTTTATGCACTCTATACTTAGAGGTTTGGATTTCGTGCTACGAGGGCGGTCCTAGAACTACCCAAAGAGAACTACATAGAAAGCACAAAAAATTTGGGAAAATTTTTATTTATTCCTCAACACAATCTCCTTTTAGCTCTATACACTTTACCCAGCGATATTCTATAGCTTCGATACCCTGTTTATAGTATGAACTGTCTAGCTCATTAAAATAGCCATCTACCGCAGAGTCCACCTCTCATTGCTGGCAAATCTTCTACCACCAAGCCATTTTTTCAAATGTGGAAATATAAAATAATCCGAAGGAGCTATATCTGGCGAATAAGGTGCATGCTGAAGCAATTCGAGCTTTACTTCATTGATTTTGGACATCGCAATAGCGGATGTGCTATTGCGATGTCTGGTGTTTTTGATCTATTGTGAGCAAACGCGGCACCCATTTTGCACACGGCTTTTTTATCTCCAAATTTTCGGTCTATATACAATGTATAGCACTTTATGACGCACCTTCTGCCTGCGATCGTCCAATACCATTTTGTGGATTATCTTACCCGTTTCTGGCGTGGCCACCTCATTTGATCGAACACTACGGTGTTCATCTTGGCAGCTCGTACGACCTTGTTTAAACTCAGCCACCAAATATTTTATGGTCGTAAACGAAGGAGCAAACTCCCCCAGAGTAGAATCTAGTTCGGCTTTAATATTCCTTGGACTGAGACCCTTCAAATGAATGTATTGAATTACATAAGGGTGACCAATTTTTTCCATATTTACAAATTCACTGAGGTCGTTAACTTTCGATGGCTCCGAAATAAAAAATACCAAACAACGTGGCGCCTTGAAACTTAAAACATATGTTTTATAAAGTTGCCACTTTTCACCAAAGTAATTTTTTTGAAACTACTGCCGCCATCTATATGTTCTGGTACCACCCTCGTGCATCGATGTCATTATCATAATATCCTCATTCGTCGAACAACATCATGAACATCTCTGAAGTGTACCATATTATCGGTTTTGCGACAACACTGCCTGCCACAATTAATGTTGATAAATCCCACTTTGGCAAATTGAAAGTACAGTTTCTTGCTTAGAGGCCATCGTTAACTATACAAAACCAGATACAACCTGTGAACTCTGTTGGTTTCTTGGAATCATTAACTACTACAGATGACGTATTCCATAGGCAGCCCAATTATTATTATTTACATATTAATTTATTGTGGAAGTAGGAACGGATGGTAGTTTCGATGCAGATGTTTTTGGGCAAACAAATGTACCACTATAATCTTTTAAATATATCACAACGTGCTTTTTCACGATTATCCGAAGAAATTTTACCATACGTCTTTGTTGGAGACGACGCATTTCTGCCTTTGGTGAACCTCATGAAGCCATATAGCCGAAATAACTTGACAAGGGAGGAACAAATATTTAATTATCGCTTGTCAAGAGTTCGGCGCATCATAGAAAATGTCTTTGGAATTCTGTAAATAGATTTCGTGTTCTTCCAACGAACATTAATTTGAGACCAGAAAAAGCGACAATAATAACTCTTACTTGTTACTACTTAAAAAAAAAATAAATATGTGGCACTTAAATCCCCAAAGGGCTCATTGGCCGAGCTTCTCTTCCATTACTGTTGTGCGCCTTAAATTTTGGACAGTATTAGAAGAGACCTACTTATTTTAGCCGGTTCCGAACGGCAGAACACTTCTGACATCACTTTTTCTGAGCTTTGTCACAGAGTTCTTTTAGAAGCTTTTTCATGGCAAGTTGTTACTGTCGGAAGAATTGCCAATTGCTTGCCGACAGATGGGTACCATTCGAAAGAAAAATCTTATCGATATTAAATTTGTTATGCATCAGCCGGGGATTGAACCACGACCTACAGATCAGAAGGCGAACACACTAACCACTGAGCTACGGCACCCATCTTTTATATGAATACATAAATAAAATAAATACAAATCATCAGTGCCTGTCATGTAAAGCTGCAACAATTACAACGTACAACATACTCATAGTACACTCAAACTCTCGTAGTACTCTCAAATATTCGTTTATTTGAAGAGAAAAATCGGATTTATGGAGTATTTCTTGTACAAGAAATGAGTGAAGTATCCTATTTGCCTATATTTTACTCTCACTCATTCTCATTCTATTTAGATGTGCTTTGCAAAATTTTACATGTTTTGAGAGTAAAGAGAACCATTCGAAAATCGAATACATTCTCGCAGCTCTTTAATGTGTTCACTTTAAAATCTCAAAAGAAATGACAAAAATGACCTTACAGCCGTTTGGGGCCGATCAAATTATACCCTGCACATGTATGCACAGATATATGTATATAAAAAGTTTACTCGCATATCCATCTTTTTTTTTATTTCCACTACTTTGTATAGTAGCTATATTAAGAAATAGGTGTGACTCACCAATTTTTTGAGGAATAATTTCTGCCAATAATATGATACTAACCTACACCTGAAATATGGTTGACTTGGGCGAAGTATTTTGTAAGTTATGGGTGTTTTAAAGTTTAAAGTAATTCTGAGGCTTTGTATGGGAGCTATATAAAAAGTGGGCGTGGCTCTAATTATTTGACTATATTTACAATATTAATCCACACCTTGAATTTGGTTGTCCTACGCTGAATAGTTCGTAAGATATAGCGGTTGATGTTTGCAACTTTGTATGATAGCCCTTTTAAAAAGTGGGCCAGGCATGCTACTTGCATGATACATTATTTCCAACCACGACATTAATCCAAGTGTTAAATGCGCCTGGTCTAGACAAAAAACTGTCAAAGTTACGATTTAAATTTAAAAGGAATTCACTCATTTTGTATGGGAGCTACCACAAGCAGTGGGCGTAGCTAGCCCGTTTTTTGTAAATCTAGTTATCCTTACAATACTAATTCACGATTTAAATATGCTTGTTCTACGCTGAATAGTTTGTAAGTTATGACGGTTAAAAATTTGGTTTATTTTCCCCGAATTTGTAGGGCAGCCACATAAAGTGGGCGTAGCCTTTTGATTTTATACTACCAACTTATTTCCGACTACAATGTTGTTCCAAGTGTCAAATATGGTTTTCTCTTAGACAGATGATTGGCGAAGTTGCAGTGGTTTAAATTTAAAAGAAATTCAGACACTTGGTATTTTAAGTAAGGTGGTATATTAAGTAAGTTATAGCAAGTTAAAAATTGTGAAAATTCCGAGGGTAGTCGCTTTGAATGCTCGGTATGGACGTGGCAGTTGACCAATCATGTCCAATGTCAATTCCCTCCGTACCCTTGGATTATAGGTTACTTATGCCAAATATCATCAAAATAGCTCAATATTTGCTCAAGTTATCGTGCGAACCAACCAGGTAACGGACAGACGGACGGGCGGAAGGAAGGAAGCGATGCTAATCGTCACAGCCGAATTGCAAAACCCGAAGAAAAAATCGTAAACTTCGCCACGCACATGCAACCTTTAATTACCACAACTTTCTCTGATATTTTCTCGTATATGTTAAGTTAAGCGCATACAGTCACTTTCAAATTTATTATAGAAATTTTAAATTTAATTCATATGAGTCATTCTGTATTACACAGACTAGGTGATAAATTGTTCTTTGTTGTTAATTTCTTTGGTTAATTGATTCTTTGTTAATTGTATATGACGGTCGTGGTGCGCCATCTGCTGATAAAAATTGAAAACTACTACCATCAGGCAATGTCAAAAAGACGCGAAGGAAATACAAAATAATTGGCGGTGGTTATTAAGGGCAGTGATTAAATTCACAAGGAAATTTATCAAATTTCTTTGATAAAAATTGGAAATTCTACAAAATATTCGTCATACATAAACACCTGAAAAAGATTTCATCCAAATGGTTGAACGCATTGAGGACTTGAACCTACCAAATGCTGTGGTAGCACGCATTATTAAAGAAGCTCTACCTGACGGTGCCAATGTGGCTAAAGAGGCCCGAGCTGCCATTGCCCGTGCGGCTTCTGTGTTTGTCATCTATCTAACATCATCTGCGACAACGCTAGCGCGCAAACAGAATCATAAGACCATTACAGCGAGCAATATTTTAGATGCGCTCAAAGAATTGGAATTTGAAAGTTTTATCGAACCCTTATCAGAAGATCTCGACAATTATCGCAGAGTAATGAAGGAAAAGAAAGAGAACAAAACAAAAACAAGTAATGGACCCAGTACATCAGCAGCAGTTTGTGCAACAGATGATAATACCGAAAAATCGGAAGAGCATGATGAAAATGAGGAGGATGTCTGAAGTTTATAACAATATTATGCAACTGATCTATGTAGGTAGTTTTAGGAAATAATAAATTTTTGTATAAAATCATTTTAAAATGCACAGAGTGCACGTTTTTCTCTTTTTTTCTTCTCAACAAGTTTGCTTACAATTACAATACAAATATTTGCTACTTTAACGTAATTACTACAAAATTAATACTAATTAAGTTCTCTAGCGACAGCTATTTCTTTTGAAACAAATAATAAGTTTACACAGTAAATTATATTAAAATTACTTAAGAGAATGTTAGAAATAATTCTTAATATCAACTAAGAATAATTTTTGAAATGTTGGTGATGAATGTACTATATACCCTATAGTCATATGCAATGGTTGTTTTCCATAGTTTACATTTTTTAAGCTAAACTATCTGAAGTTGACTCAGTTTGTGAGCTCAGCATCAACATCTTGCCAGAAGGGATCTGAAAATGTATCCGATTCAACGTCATCGGGCGCAATGGCAGGTGAGCTCAACTCAACAGCTTCAATTGACGGTTCATCACATTCAATAGGCCACTCTTCATCTGGTCCCGTTGACGTAGTCATTGAAGTGTCTTGTTCCTGCTTGGCTGCTGCGGCTGCGGTTCGTGAAGCTTGACCAAGTGCATTAACACCTTCCAAAGCACGATGATATGTAGGTTCCATACTAAAATAATAAAAGAAAATATATTGCCGATTGCCTGAAATTACTACACTACACTCAACAACAACAACAACCTTAGTGCAATTGTATAATATTCAAGGGCAGCACTTAAATCCTTTTCAGCACTTAAAATATCACCCAGCATTGTAAAGAGCTTATGATGAGGATAGCTAACTACTTGTTTCTTGAGCATGGCAATGGCCTCCTGTGTTTCGCCGTCAGCTTGACACACTTCAGCCATGAGAGCAACAGCTGGTGCATAATGTTCATCGATTTCCAATGCCTTTGTTACGAATTTCTTGGCACTTTTCTTGGCAAGCGGGTTACGTGAGTGAAACAGGGTGCGAGCAAACATCTTGGGGAGGGGGGAATTACAGAAGATTAACACGCAATCGAAATCAACGATTATATAGCAAAATTACATACCACATAACTGCGAGGTGAATTACGAAAATGTCGCACAGCCAATGTGCACATAGTTTGAGCTTCTTTAACACGTTTCAATCCGATGTAACAGTGAAAGAGGCCTTTATAAATCTCAAAACGATAATTTGCAACGCACTGAGCAGAACGAAAGAAACAAATCGCCTCCTTGTAACGCTTCAATTGCAAACATATTTTTCCACGCAATAGTTGTGCCTCAATATTACGGGGATTTACCGAAATCGCTTTAAGCGTAAATGATGAAGCCTTTTCCAACTTGCCAGTGGTATAAAAGCTTTGTGCCAACACAAACCAATGTTCGGCACCGAATTCATTTATATTCGTCAATGTTCCCGTGAGCTTGTCCAGTTCTTGCAGTTTCTGATTGTACTCATAGACCACCGCCAAAGGCATTAGCGCCTCCATATTATAGGGATTTATCATAGACGCTGTCTCCAGATAATGTTGAGCTTGAGCAAAATTACCATAGTAATAGAGACATTTTCCGATCAGCGTAAGCAGATGTTCATTTTGGTGGAATTTAGTGTTATCACTAATCGATTGAAATGTTTTAGACGCTTCCAAATGTTTTCGTCCATACATTTGTGCATAAGCTTTTATCCAATTGCCCAACCATTCGACACTTTTCGGTATCGTACTCACTACGAATTCAAATTGGAAACAATATAGAAGCACACGTATATATGGTAAAAGGCAACTTACCATTCATTACCAAAGAATTCACTTCAATACCATCAATGCCAAGCTGTAAGAGGGATTCAATAGCATCCATTGCCATTGGACACTCTCGTAATACATCCTTATATGCAATCACAGCCTCCGATGTATTGGCAGCGCGTCCATAATGTAAAAGTTTCGCCAGCAACATGTTGATTTTGGGATTTCGCGCTTTCGCTGGCACTATTTGTAGAGTTGATATAGCCAAATTATGTTCGCCCAATTCGCGATAACAAACAGCCAGACGGTAGCGGCTTTCCAACTCGCCAAAATGTTCACACGCTCCCTCAATAATCGCCAGCTGATTGTTTTTATAGCGTAACATTGCCTTTCGCATTAGCAGTGCTGCATCCAATTGTTTACATGCGAGACGCCAATGTCTTTCGTTATAGTGAGCATTGCCCATAAAGAGAAGAACTTGATACTCCAATTCGGGTGTTGCAATTGTTCGATCATTCTGAAGTAGTGTGCTGAGTAGACTAGCCTGCCATTGAATTTTGTGAAAATTACAAAAGTAATATTGGACATTCTGAATTGGACTTACAGTTGGTATCACACACGAATACAGTTCTGCATTATACAATTTCTTAATATTGGCAAAGAGAACAGTTTCCATTTTTCCCGTTTTCTTTTGTGGTTTTCAATCGCCGTACCTTATTTGCAATAATTACAAAGATAACGCTTCAATTTTAATCAAGTTTAATTCACTATTTGCTCAATTTAATTAATCTTATGTAGTTATAAACTTGCTAATTACTGCATTCTCGTTTTGAATAAACAACTGTAAAGTGTTTTTTTTTCACTTGCTCGCAATAATGGAAATGCAGTGTAAAAGATAAATGGCAAAATAAAACGTGTTAAGAGTCAAATACACCATGCAGGCTGTATGCACAAAACGGCGCTATAAAATTCGAATATTTTGATCTACGTCGACTTTGTGCAGATCATTTTAGAGTTAGCTGCACATTTCCAAAGGTAGAGTTCATTGGTTTTTAAAGGACTTTAATTTTACGGTGGAAAAATGTTTCATTGGAGGGGTAAAATCAGAATTTAATTTCGTTTCTAAAAGGGTTAAGAAAAAAATGTTTGTCCCGAGAACGTTTCAACATAAACTTGCAAAGTAAGGGTGAAATTTTGATAAACTTTTTGTGATCCACCCTAATGTTAAATAAAATAGTACTCGATACAGTCGGCATTAGGCATGCAAGTTTGTAACTGCTCGAAAGTTTATCCGATATCATTTTGTGTTGGATAGGAAAGGTTTCACCTAAACGCTATCTTTATTGAAGAAAATTGTTATAATTACAATAAATAATTTATAAATATGATTTAGTCGTGTGTCATGGAACCGTCGTCCTATTATAAGATACATAAAAGAACACATACATATATAATTTGTATACAGAAAGTTTTATTTTTTATTCACTCCAATTGGTAGCGTTCACATAACCTATTGCCATATTTGTGTAATTTACTTTTTACACTTTACTTTCCATACGAAGTGTCAAGCTCAGTGATTAATTCGTTGGCCTTCTCATGCATAGGATATATCCCCAGCAGAAGAAATTTTATTATCGTTAAAAAAAAATTTATCGAGCGGTGCCCACCTGTCGCCCATCAATTGGGCGACAAAACTCATAAAAAGTGATGTCATCATGGGTCTCAACCGTTCACACCGGCTAATATAAGTATTTCGCTTGTAATACTGCCCAGAATTTAATATGCGCTACAGTACTGGCAGAGAAGCTCTGTCAAAAATGCTCTTTGGGCCTTAAAGTAACGACGATTTGATTATACCATACATATATTTCTCTTTTATTCGTATATTTTTATTTGAGATTCGAACGACAAAAAACATTGAAATATTTAATTACATTTATTTGACACTCCACATAATAAATTGATTTCCACAACCAACGACTGAAATTATTTGTTTCCATTACTCTGGGGCGTTTCATTAATAATTAAAAATATTAATGCAACAATTGTTTGTTGGTTAAAATTTGTTGTTTGGTTGTTATCTAAAACTGACGATTTTTAAATTTTACTTTGAGAATTTTTCAATTTCTAATAAAATGCTTTATAATAACAAAAAACCAACATTTTGTTTTCCAGAAAGTAACTGCTATTCCTATTAAAAAATAAAATTAAGTAATATCAATCATTCACCAATTTTTTTATTGTTCAAAATTTGTTCTTTAGATTTCTTAACATTCAAAAACCGTTGTCTCACAAATCGGACTCGTTTTAAGAAAATAATACTCGTATGGAATACCATCTTGACTGTTTGAAAGAAATGTACAAAATATTGCAAAACTAGCATCGAAATGATGATTACATTCTTGCACCTTTGCTGTGCTCTGAAATTAAATGGGTGTGAACAAGCACTAAGTTGCCAGCCCTTGACTTTCCTTTATAACTACAGCACAATGATTCCTGAACTTAATAAATTAGTCCAGTCCAGTCCAGTCAAACTTCTTGATTTTGAGAATAAATAGTTTGTTAGTTAAAAGTTGGAATCACAAATAAAACAATTAAATTCTATAGGTAACTAATATCAAACTTACTACAAATAAATTCCAAATGTTTACTGTTGCATATTTGGTCGCATTGCTATTTTTGTGCGTATTTTTACTGGTCCAACTTGTTGCACTGTAAGTTACCGCTGTTGTTGGTCCGTGTTTTGCGTGTATTCCAGCGCATTATCGTTTTGCGTGTCTAATTGTGTCCTAAGCATTACAAATGATACACATGTTCATAAATCAGCTGTTTCTTAGTCTTCTCTTTATTTAATTTCTCCTAATTATAGAAGTGTCATAATTAAACGAACCGGTAATAACACAATTTCCAACATTATTGAATCATTTTGTTCCGCGATAATAATAATTACAAAGCAGGATATTTACTTAATGTATTAAAATACGAGAATTTTAAAAAAATGAATTTTGCACGTGTAACAATCTATAAAGGCCTGACGGCTTTAACTATGGGACACTTGAGTAATACCCAAAGGAGGTGTATTACATGGTCGTATCCCACTATAGCGACAATGTCGCCTTATCACAGAAATTATTCTAAGAACAATTTCAGCGTTATTGAGAAATTGCCTCTTACGCAATTGAAAACTAAAATACAGCAATTTGATGTTGGTCAACTATCAAAATTATCTCGATTATCATCGCACAACGCAGCTGTTACTGCTAAAAAACGCTCTGTTCGTAAGAAGCGACAGGAAGATGGTCTTGAAGAGCTTTCTGCACAAGGATTCTTTAACGTATCAGCATTCTCGACAGCTGAGGAATATGATTTAGAATCGCTGCTCGCTGGTTTAACAAAACAAAACCTTTACGATGCGAAGAAGTTTTTCTCAACAGATAATCTAGGCCTCGAGCAAGATGTACTCTATGTGACAGCCAAATATAAAGTGGATGAAGAGGCTAGGGATATATTTTTCTTCCGTGACGGTTCTATAGTGTTGTGGAATTTCAATGAAATCGAAACAAATAACATTTTAACATTTCTACATATGTACGAGAAAGATTCCTATCTGCATCCTTTAGTACGTGGTGAAAGTGAGATTATGCCTTACACATATATACCTGAGTCTACCGTAGATGTGGAGGGCAATTTGGTTGTCGGCACTGATAGCGATACACGTACACGCGCCTTCTTTCATAACGGCAAATTCTTCCTAAATGCCGGCGAGGACAATTTCCTACAGAAGTATACATTTTCCAACGCTTTGGCAACATCAATTAAGTTGGGTATTTGGGAGGCTACTCTCGATCGTTATATTGATTCTATGGAATATTTGACAGATGATTTGAAAAAGGGTCGTCGTATACGCATTTCACGTGCTGATGTTCTACGCAAAACGGGTGAACTATTTGCACTGCGCCATGTAATGAATTTATCATCCGATTTACTAGACACCCCTGACTTTTATTGGGATCGGGAAGATCTGGAGGCGTTGTACCTGCAAGTTTGTTCCTATTTTAGTATTTCGCGACGTACCAAGGTGATGAATGAGAAGATTAATCATTGTGTAGAATTGGCCGAATTGATATCACATAATCTCAATGACGCACATCACATTCGCCTTGAATGGATGATCATTATATTAATTATGGTTGAAGTGGGATTTGAAATTGTCCATTATATGGATCGCTATTATATTAACGACGATGTGGCTCAACTACAAACTATTAGTGCATAAAGCAACAGAGTTGTGCAGTGTAATTAGAGTATTTGCTAAAGATTGTAATATATAAACATATAGGCTCGTAGTTATAGTCAAAATTAGAATCGTTTTAAAGTTAGAATCGACTTTTTTGACATGTTTTCCATAACTACTACTAACTTTGACTACAACTACGCGCCATAGTACGTACGAATAACTTATTTCCATGTAATATTGCATTTGTTACGTATAGGCGTTGTAAAGTAAATTTTCATTTTTGTATTATAATTTTATATTGGAGATATTGCACTTTCAATGTTTTGCTGTTAAACTAATTCAGTTGCTGTTGTATTGAGGAATGAATATAGCAGAAGAACAATCAACAATTAACTTCATATATTTCTTTGTTGGCGAAACGAACCTGCGCCACCAAAATTTGGCATTAATGAAAACACATGGAAAGAGTAAGATAATAAATGTTGAAAGTATAATATTCCCATATGTGACAATTGAGTGTTATTCTAATAAATAAATTTTCCATTTGAACTACAACTTGTTATTGATAAAAAACGTAGATCTGTAGTTATAGTAAAACTTAACCCTTTCCTTGTATTTGTACAAAGCTACAGCAAATTTTGAAAGAATTTTTAAATATTTGAAATGATATTTTTTTTTTCCATGTAATACACAAATTGGAGTAAAACGGTTTTACCATTAATGTATTATTTGATTTTAATTAATAGTCGTCAAGGTGAAATTTTTGAGCAGCTAAATTAAAAGTTAAATATTAAAATATTTCTCCATACAAATATTTACAAAAGTTTTAACTCTTTAGTGCCTTTTTTCAATATTTTGCACAAATTTCTCTTCAATGCTCTATAACATTTCGAACAAACACTGTTAAACTATAAGTTAGAAAATTTTTTTAGTTTTGCTGCGAAATTCGAACGTACATATGTTGCTATCTTAAATTAAAAATCAATTAATTCGACATGTATTTCCCATTTAAAAATCTGTTAAATACCCTAAGGATGATCTAAGATGATTTAAGATGATCTTAATATTGACTTTGGAATAAACATTTACACAGAATGTTATCGAAAAAAATTGATTTATCAACATCAACAGTGATAAAGAAACTTAAACCACTAGTTTACAGCTGAGGCCCTATGCTCCAATGGGAGATACAGGAACTGATGATGATGATGATGATTGTTGTTGTTGTAACGAATGATGATCTTGACTAATTTACAGCATAAAAAATCCCATTGGTACGATTATTTTCTTCGTGAATTTCGGACTCCTAAATTTCAATATTCCATTAAAGTTAATAAGTGCATAATACGGACTCCTAAGGGGGGAAAACTAAATTCACTCTTGTGGGCGTGATTTAAGGTCAAAATTCAAAATTGGTGTCAATATTACTCGATGGACCAATTTAATACCCTTTTTATAGGTTTATAACATCTTATATTAATTTTAGGAACATTAAAATTTTGTTAAAACATTTTTTTTCAAGTCATTTTAGCCTATCACAAATTACCCATTATTTTAAAGATCATAAAAATAAAAATAAAAAAATATGATTTTAAAGAACTTACGTGATTTTGCTTTGGTTTCAACATTAATTTAAAAAAAAAAAAATATGTGGCACTTAAAGCCCCAAAGGGCTCATTGGCCGAGCTTCTCTTCTATTACTGTTGTGCGTCTTAAATTTTGGACAGTATTAGAATGGACCTACTTATTTTAGCCGGTTCCGAACGGCAGAACACTTGTGACATCACTTTTTCTGAGCTTTGTCACAGAGTTCTTTTTAGAAGCTTTTTCATGGCAAGTTGTTACTGTCGGAAGAATTGCCAATTGCTTGCCGACAGGTGGGTACCATTCGAAAGAAAAATCTTTTCGATATAAAATTTGTTATGCATCAGCCGGGTATTGAACCACGACCTACAGATCAGAAGGCGAACACACTAACCACTGAGCTACGTCACCCACAACAACATTAATTTATAATCTTTAATTACGAATTTTAGTTTTTAGTGCACCCTGTTATATTTTACGCACGCACCGACAACCAGTGAACTCACCTGGTTTTTTTAAAACAGCTGATTGAATAATTGTTCGATTTGGCACGAGAATTTGATGAGGATTCTTTTGTGGGAAATAGCGATAAAACCATAATGCATCTGACACTAATAAATTTCTTCAAAAAAACTGTTCCCGGTCATATTTTTCGAGGAAAACGCCGTCTTGTGAAGCCAGTCAGTAAAAGAGCTATGGAGACCCTTCGTCTCGACTACGAAAGACAAGAACGGATTATGCTTTTATTAAGACATCCCTATTTAACTCTAGTGAGTAGATAACATGAATATGCTGTGTAAATTGGCTAAAACGAACGTTTATATTGTAAATTATCACAGGAGGAGTCTTCTGGGCATGCAAAAGAGTTACAAAAGCGTGAAAAGAAAATAGCAATGTGGACAGACCAACAAACGTTAAGAAAAATGAAACCACACGTTACCATCGAAGAGCGTCTGAGTCATTTGAAAGTCAAAGATGCATGGGATTAATAAAATAAATTATAAACTATACATGAGATATACGTGAAATATTAGCCGTTTTTATTCTTTACACTTACACACAATTATCTATAGATTTATATGGAGGTATTAGTCGTGGAAAAAAGCAGTGTTGCCACAGCGTGGCGTGCTATTTGTTATCTAGTAATGGACAAATATAATGAAATGGTCGAGCAGGGAAGAATTTGTTGAAATGCCGTTGATCATTATGTATCCATGTGCTGATTTCAATTGTATATATTAAATACAAATGATGACAAATGTTCGACGTCATATACCTAATTGTATATAGACATCATATAAAACACTGCTATTGTATCCTTTTATTTTAATTCACTTTTTATTCAATAAATTGATTAATATATATTTAATATACGATTAACTTATGCGCTACTACAAAGCAAAGTAATATCTTCGTTAAATAATTTTATGCAATGCACAATGGTATGTAACCATTATTGTTATGGTGAAAATATTCAACACATAATATATAATTTATACAATTAAAGCAATAATAATGGTGAAAATTGGGAATACAGAAGAATGTCCTTTTAAAAATAGAGAAATTGATTTTAAATCTCAGTAAGCTACAAGTGAATGAGTACAAACCCAATTGGAAAAATATGATGATACAAAAAAGGGGAAATAATAATTAGAAAATGTCAGGAAACATTAATTTCATGGTTTAAGCACTTTTATTTGATCCGATGCATTCAATTGAGGAAATATCGCGACTCAATCTGCAATTAGTGGAGGTGAAACCGTGTCATCTTGATGCACTTCATTCGTGTCAGTCGGCACATTTGGCGCCAATGAAATATTTGTCAAACCAGCATCACTCTCAGGTGTAGTAGCAACTGCATCAGGAACTGAAGCTGTTAACGAAGGACTTTGCACTGGTGGTACTGGTAACTCAGCAAGGAAATCTTCACTTTCATGTATTGGCGGAGGCGTGCTTGAAAGCATCACCGGTGAAGTATTTGTTGCGGCGGCACCGTCACCCATGCCACGTTCAATACTAACCCCCAGCAGTGGAGTTGTTGGTGATGTAGGGAGATAATCTTGTTGTTGTTGTTGTTGTGTATAATCCTGATTAGGACTTTCGCGTGTGAAAAGTCCCATTTTACTTTCAGAACTTTGTGAAACACCAATATCAGCATCATTGTGTGCATTATCGCCCACATCCGCAACACTATTGCCCACCGAAGCAATAGTTGGTGCTGCCGCACCACCAACAAGATGTGGTGGCGCATGTTGTGGATGATGGTAACCCACACCGGTAGCATGCTGTTGATTTTGTGCATGATAACGTGGTATATCCGCTTTACGCCATAACGTAATTTCCTGTTGTTTGAAGTAGCGCCTGTCTTCAGTGTCCATTAGCACTAAATTGAGAAAGTACTTCACAGAGAATTTTTTATTAATATCACGCATTGTGGGCGTCAAATTGTAGCCGGCCAAAAAAACTCGTATCGGAATACTTTCACCTTTTACTGGGGCACCATCCATAATTTCATATTTTGCAATTGTTTCATTCTCCGTAAACATGTTTGGTCCAGTGCCCGTTGATTCGCGTTTAATAATGGCAATTTCCATATGTTTGATTTTAATACGCACAAGTAGAAAATATATCTTGCCTATTATGGTATCTTTTAAATGATACTTGCTTTTATTATATTCGAATTCAATATGTAGGCAATCCTCGATGCCAACTTCCATTTTAATTGGATTGTTCATCTCTGGATAACTACAGAGAGTGTGTACGGCGATGTCGACTTCCCGTGTAATGTCGCTAATTCGACGTACGATAGTAGCGCGCAGAAAATAGCGTAAGCGAACATTTGATCCAGCATACACTTCGAATTGTTTTTCTACATTAGGAAAATCGAATGGATAGCTGGTATTCTGTATCAAATCGCCTGGGCGTGCCAATGCTTTGGCAAGACATTTGAATTCGTGATGATTGCCTCTATCATAAAAAAGTTCAATTTGTCCAATGAACTCTATTTTAATACCTTGATGCTCCAGTTTGCTACCGGGCTTTTTTAATGTTACATTAACCTACAACAATAAATCAGTATTACTAATTGATAACGATGAGTATGCTAATTGCAACAAACAAACATGTACACAAGCCTATGTCTGCTATTTACCGACTACAGATAACAATTTTCAATCATTTCCCCTCCCCGCAAATCAATTTGTTATTGAACTGCCCATAAGTACCTTTCCAGACACCGTTTCGCCATCGTAATAAAGCAGCATCTTTTCAATTTTTCCATCTTCTCCCTTGACCTCGGCCGTTTTCCTATTATCGGCTCCATCAAATACTATATCGATTTCGGCCGATTGTCCAAATCCTAAGAAATTCATTTTTACTCAGATCTCAAGGATTTCTGCGTTTGGAATGTTTTCTCCTTCTTTTAAGTTTTACTGACCAAAACAGTATCAAATACAAAAATATTGGGCGTTTATGATGAGAAAATTCTTTCGCTACGTTGGATTATTTGTGTGAATTTAGATAATTTTGACAGCTGACAATGCTACCAAACTAAATTAAACATATATGTTATCTCATGCAAAAACCAAGTGAGAGAGAGTTTTTAAATTTTACTTTGATATACGGATAATGGAAGCAGCCTGTTCGCAAAACAATAAAATTTCAAAATTTGAGAGTCAACAAATTTATTTTGGTGACGAAAAAGTATTCTATATATTATTATATATTTGACGTTCTTCGAATTGAACTCGCTAATTACTTCAAAAATGCAGTTGTTACAAGAATCAGCTATAAAAGCAGTGGGTATAAACATCAAAAATTCGTGAAAGTACTTCATTGATAAGGGAGATTGAAGTGCATTCATTTCGTTGGACATACAGGGTGATTTTTTAGCAACACTGTTTTTGGCAGCAAACATAACAATATGTTTGCTGCCAAAAACATGTTTGGTCTATAATTAACCATGAATCGACTTACAAACGAGTAACGCTTGCAGATTATTGAATTTTATTATCAAAATTCATGCTCGGTTAAGAAAGTGCATCGAGCAATTCTTCCATTTTATGGTCAGTTTGGGTAACTTTCTGAGGCGGCTATTCGGAATCTTGTGACTAAATTTCGCACCAAATTTACATTATTGAATATTAAACCACCAATACCCACACGTAGAATGCGGACAGAGGAAAATATCGCAGCTATATCCGCCAGTGTTGTTGATGACCGTAATTATGGATTCGGCGCCGTGGAAAATTTTGCGAAAGGATTTGGGTAGAAAACCTTTTAAAACACAGCTGGCGTAGGGATTGAAGCTGCTTGGCCTACCACAACGGATAACTTTTGATGAATCGGCGCTGACAAAATTGGATGAAAATCACCTTTTTTATTGTGAATTGTGTTCAGCGACGAAGCTATTTCTGGTTGAATGGATACGTGAACAATCAAAATTGCCGTATTTTGTGTGAAGAGCAGCCAGAAGCGGTGGCATCATTGGACCGTACTTTTTCAAAGACGATGAAGGCAGGAACGTTACGTGAATGGCGAACGCTACCGTGCGATGATTACAATTTTTTTTTTTTGCCCAAAATAGAAGAGCTGGACTTGGCTGACATGTGGTTTCAAAAAGAGGGTGCCACATACCACACAGCACGCGAAACAATTGCCCAATTGAGAGAGAGTATGCCAAACATTCGGTTAACATCTAAATGAAATCATCTTTAAACATTGAATTATATAGATCATTCTATCGACTCAAATAAAGATTTCATACATTTCTCTAAATTTTGTTTTTTTTTTTTAATCAAATCCGAGGCTCTTAAAAAATCACACTGTAGTTTGGCATAAATCCAGCCTAACAACCTAGCACACAATCACCAATTGATTCGTAAAAAGCTCATTTTGTGAACACAATTAACCAAACAATTTTCGGCGGAACCGCGTACAGAAGACGTGGCTAAAAATCGAAGTTCAAATTTAAAATCAAAATTACTCAATAACTTGTCAATTCTTTTTTACAATAGGAGTTCTCATCTAAACACTTAAATGCCTCGTAAAACTCATCAAGTTACAAGCTCGTAAAACATCTGTAAAATTTTGTTTGAAAAGTAGTTTGCACAAATTGTGTGAGTTTTAGGGTCAGTTTTTCAATACAATTTTAAACTGGAGTTTAAATTTAAACTTATAGACAACTGATAGATTAATATTAGTTTAATAGTGTGTTTACACATAGAGATTATAACAACTAGATTACAAAAATCGTAGTGATCGTAGTGATAAAATTACTTAAGTATGAATTTTTAAAAAATCATTAAAAATATATTGGAAAGGAAATTTTATGAGCTTTAATTTGGTCCTAAATTTTTGATAGGTTAATAGGGTATTTTTTGAAAAAAGAATTTACTTAAACAATTTTTTGTTTTATTTTCTTCATAACTTTAAAAAATTTAATAAATAATAAAATAAGGTACTATATATGAGTCAAAAACTAATAAAAAATATATTTCATTTGATACCCATATTGTAAAGTATTGGGTAATGTTGATTTCAAATTTAAACTTTAACCTTAAGCCACGCCTGTATCCGCTTTCACCGAAAATTTTTTAGTTTGTTATGTTCACAAAAATAAGCTCTATATTATGAACATTTTAATGCAAAAAATTAAATAAATTTTAGACAAACCTATCTCAAGCGTCGATTTAAGGGACTGAACTCAATAAAAATTTCACCTCCTTCGAGAATATGAGTCTAAGTCGGCCACATTCTGCGAATGTAACATCGAATCGATTTAAAAAGCATTCACATTTATTCAAGTTTAATAAGAACTTACAAAAAAAAAATACATTTTTGTTAATACATATCAGGCATTAAAGTGTATTCATATCCAATATACATATATTATACAGGTATGGGTTTTAGCATTTATTCATTAAGGGAGCTTGGGCTTTCAGCATTTCAGTCCACGCTACTGGATTCTCTTTGCCCTCAATATCGGAACGATGCAAACGTTTTCCCTGAGATTGCAATTCAGCAAATTGTGCCACAATCGGATCACGTCCGCACGATGCAACAGAAATCACATTTTGATGTTCATCCAAAAAGTACGCTACAAATTTCAGATTCTCTAAATCGCCTTCAATCAGCACATCTGAATGTTTGCCATAGCCCGAGTAACGGAATCCTTTACCAAATACCATAGTAAAAAAGAACGGTACAGAACGCAGCTCCTTTACAGTACCAGCCATATTAATAGCAGCGATACGACCATGATATTGTGCCAATTGATAATGGCCGATTGTCGCCCTCTGATTTGCTATCGAAAATACGGGAGCATTTGCAATATCGCCACCAACATATATTCCCGGAATATTTGTCATCAAATGCATATCAGTGTCGATGGAGCCATTTGCATTTAAGCATATGCCCGAGTCTTTTAGAAAGTCCGTATAGAAGCTGGTACCAGTTCCCATAATAAGTAAATCGCATGGCAAACTGCTGTCATCCTTGAGTTTCACTTCACTGACTCTGCCATCGCTATTACCAATGATTTCCACAATACCACTGTTCATTAGCATGTGCACACCATTGCTTTCGTATAGTTGTAGAACGCGTTGACCTATTTCTGCACCAAAACTGGCCTTTAATGGTACATTCTCCCGACCAATTAATGTCACCTGTGTGATAAGAAAAACAATAAATTTTGAGCGTAATATTACATCAAATTATTTTCTCTTACACTTTTGACTTTCTTCGCTAGATATGCGGCTGCTTCCAATGCTATGAAACTTGAACCCAAACAAATCACATTCATATCCGCTGTTATCAGTTTGTGTATTGCATTACCATCCGCATGATCACGTAATGTGACCACATTCAACAGCTCGGAACCAGTTATGGGTGGCTTCACAGCTCGACCTCCGGTTGCGATGAAAATTTTATCAAAACGAATTGAATTGCCATTTGAGCAAAATACCGTTTTCTCAGACACATCCAGCTTTGTCGCTTCAACTCCTCTCAATGTCTCAATGGAATGTTGCTCGTAAAATGCCTCATTCCGAAATTGAATTGTTTCAATTGCAATATCGAAGGATTTCGAAATTTTAATTCGATCATATGGGAGCTCTTTTTCACGACATATCATTACAATACGACCGGTAAAACCCTCTTGTCGCAAAATCTCGGCACAAACACCGCCCGCCGGACCACCGCCAACAATAACATAAGTTCGCTCATCGTTCATATCACGTGCCACCATATCCTTAATACGCTTATTCTTTTCGAGGTCTGTCCGTTTGGCTCGTACATTTACCTCGCCATTCTTAGAAATCTCCACGTTATAGCAGGGCAGCGAATCTAAGCCGGGAAAGTCTTCAATATCACCATTTTCAATATTGAAACAAGCTCCGTGCCATGGACAGCGCACACGACCAGTACCCAAAGCACCAGTGTGTAGTGGTGCACCATAATGGGTGCATTTATTACCGATTGCTCTTAGTACACCATTTTGTTTTATCAGCAGAATTTTAGTGTCTTCGTCAAATGAGACTTGTTTCATTTCATTTTCTTGTACGTCTGCCTCATTGCAAACTGTTACGGGATCCGTATACTCAGACATATTGGCTTCACAGGTGGATTGATAAGAGCCTATTGTGCCTAAAAATGACAAAAAATTGCTTTTAGTAATTTCGTAGTAATTTATGTATGCGAGAGTGACTTTCGAGACAAAATTATTGTTCATATTAATATCATGATAGTGCGACTATCATATGTATATAAAGAATTCTACTGTGCATTGTGTCACACATCGTGCATTGGTGTGCCCGAAAGAACAACATGCGGACCTTTGTAAGTTAATCTGCATACTATATAAAATTATACTTTCCTAATAGTTACATTTATTGCGACAGACTATTCGTATTATCCTGCAAATATTGTTGCCGCTTGTATTTGGAGCAAATGTGCCGCAGCATTCTGCAACTACTGAACCTACGATATTGGAATCACTACAAGTGGAAAGTATAATTCTTGCTGATCAAATTGAGAAACTACAATCTGAAGCAGCGACAACACCGGATCGCCAAGAAATTATTGTCGATCTGATTAATCGTCTCAACAAATTGCAGTTAGAAATTGCTGCAATTAAAACGATCGAAAGTTTTATTACTGACTACCATCAAATTGCACCCATAAATTCGTCCAGTAATGACGACATTACGTTGCAAAAGACTGATGAAGCACTAAATTCAACCAACTTCACATTCTCCAACAGTCAACAATATGCACAAGAAATGTCTGATTACAGTAGAGATCCATATTTTCAATTGCAGCCATTATATCAAAGACCATCTAGTGAAATACCGCAAATGATAAATTCATTTTCAACAAATGCCAATAGTAATATTTCAGAAGCAGAATTAATTAATCGTATTGCAGCCACTTTAAATGCGAGTTCACAAGATGAGTCACGCGAAACTTCGCAACACGCCACTTGTATTTATAAAGAGCACGACCTAATGCAGGATCTTCTTCAACAACGTAATCACTTGGATAAGCTCATCCAAAAATTACAATCAAGCATGGCTAATCGCACATAATAAATATACATAGGTAATTACAATATAAATAAAATATCACTGAACAGAAACGAAAATTTAATTTAAACGTGTTGCGATGTTAAGATGTCGTCAAAACATAGCATCAATAAAAATAATTATAGAAAATACGTAGAAAACGAACAAGCAAGACCTGCTAATCAAAATTCATAATTCACTTACACTCTAGTAATGGCAGTGATTCGTTTCTGTGACTTTGTTCCCTAGAATTAAAATTAAATAAAAAGTAGTCTCTGACGTAATAAATACACACATTGACAGTGAATGCTCGAAATTAATTTTAACTTCACAAATTCATATAATATGCAAACGTGTATATTTATGTTTTATTTTATAATAAACACCCAATAAAATGAGGGTTTTTCCTTCCTCTTCATGAGTCTATGTTTGTAGCTCAGTACAATTTTCCCTTCAATAGAAGTTTGCGATAATGGTAAGGTAGATTATTGTACTGCCGGGCTCAACAAGGGCGCCCGGAACTGTGTTCTAACAATAAATGAAATCTATATTTATTCCGATAACCAATCGGCTCTAAGATTACTTCAATCCAATCAAAGACAGTGATTGAATGCCACGAGTTACTAAGCGAGCTTGCTCAATAGTTCACCATAAATATCCTTTGGGTACCCGGTCATAGAAATATCGAGGGGACAACGTTACCACTTCACCCGCATAGGGTTTCGGTGCTGAAACCGTTGTGAACTTGTAAAATGTTAATAGACTGGTTTATGTTACAATAGATTTTGCTAAATCAGACTAAACTACTTCTAAAATAAAAACTGACTGGATACTAGAAAAATCATCGGAGTTCTAACAGATCATTGCCTTATTGGTAGGTACACCAGTAGACTAGAATATACTGTCAAGGGGAAGAAGAGGAAGAAACTGTAGAACATCTTCGGTGCGAATCGAATCTCTTGCTAACATTATAGAGATTTCAAACATAAAATGAACATAGATAATTTCGTTTATTAAATCCTGATTTAAGGATGGCCCAGTGAAATGAGGAATAGTTCCCGCGGTATCACAATGACCATAACTGGCATAAGTGAGTCACCATACCCAACTACCTACCTCTGAATGTTTTTCTTCGACTCTTCATGAGCCTTTTCTTGGACGCTATTATTAGGTCTTAACGAAAGTGTTGTACGTCTCTAAAACCAGCTCATTTATGAGCAAAATCGAAATACTGAGCCTGAGGCTATTGCCTATGATATGAGGAGTGACATTATTATTATTATTAGAGGGTTGTATTGCACTGTGACCCTAGGTCTATTGTGCACCCCATCATGGACTAGAGTATTTCTCTAAGTCCAGCATCCATAAGGAAGTTTTTTATAGATGCTACCCTAGTGGACTTCAGTAGATTTTCTGGAATTATAAATTCCCCGAAGTTTTTCTTTCTTGTGTGCATAAGTGCTGGACACGTTCCCAACACATGTTTTGCAGCTTCATTCTCCTCCCTGCAATATCGACAGGTTTCATCCGAGACGCTTCCCATTATAACAAGTGATAAATTCATTTCTCAAAATTGTTGGCGAACCCAGAAATATTTTTAACACCATGTTCATACATAGTTCTAGCTTCATAACAGTATGAAGTAATTGGATAGTCGCAATTTACATTAAATCATACATATCAGTTACGTGATATCATTTGAAATTTCGAATTATCTCGTTTTGTTGTGTCGCATTGGAATTATCTCCTTTAAATACGATTGCTTTTTTAAAATTAATATAGAAAATATAACAACCTATAGTTATAGTCAAAGTTAAGGTTATCCTAACCTTAGAATTGACTTATTTAACACATTTTCCATGTAAAGATCTGTCAAGAAGCCAATACTAAATTTAAGATGATCTGAATTTTTACTATAACTGCAGGCCTAATAATTTGGCCAGTGCTTATCAATTACGCCATAGCCGGCTATGGCAAAAATGGGAGAAGATAGCATATTTTTTAATGAATTTTTGTATATTTTCGATTTGTTTTAATAATTACAATGAAGTTTTGTTGGTGCAAAAATTTATTTATTACTATGATTTTCTCTAACTTTGAGACGAGATTGTTTTTATCATGAAAAACAAATTTATTTTCGGTTTTCAGTGTAGATTCAGGTCGTTTTTATTCCGGACAACACAAGCAAAAAACATGGATTTATCACGTTTTTCTAAGTCACTTCTCATATAGGCACAATATATAAGTAAAAATATTCAAAAACGTTCAGGAATAAAATTATAATATGATCATTTATTCGACGTTCTCATAAATACCACATAATTACCGACCTCTTAAGAGTCAAATATAAAAAAAAAACTTTTCAGAAATAAGAAAGTCAAGAACATAATAAAATGTTCGTATTATTTGTTCGTTCGTATACAGAAAAGTACCAAAAACATACAAAATAATGAAATTAAGGTATGATTAGTTTTAATTACATTCTGTCAAATAAGTACCCGGAAATTCTGATGTTTAATTTTCCCTCTGAGAATATGCGTTGCGATTTCTTCTCGCCCCTATTTGAACGATTTATATCAATCGTAAACTTGAGTTTTCGACATGGTTGAATCACCAAATGTTTTTTTTTTTCAACATTTCCAACGTTTTGGCACAAGAAATTTCGTTTGAAACACAAAATTTCACACAAACTCTTTGTTCGATATTTTTATCCATACTAAAAATCGCAACGCACACAAAAGGTTGACTTGTTCCTAATGACGCCGTAACCAAACTAAATGACACATAGCAATAAAAATTCACAGAATAGTGGCTGACAGTTGTGCCAACCTGGGAAAATTTTTTTTTTGAAATATTCTCAGAGGGAAAATTAAAAATGAGAATTTCCGATTTCCGGGTACTTATTTGACAGAATGTATATTCCAGAACACCAAGAATCTGGTTTATTGATCATAGTCTACCATTTACGAGGTACAAAATTTCTATGAATACGAGAGCTGTAAAAGGATGAATCAATTTGTATATCATTCACGTAAATTAAAGCTATGAATAACTATTTTTGAATGCATTTATTGAATAATGTGGATTCGATTTCGTTTTCTAAATAACTTATTAATTAAAAAAAAAAATGTATATTTATGATATTTAGACTAATTTGGTAATTTCTTAAACTCAAATGAACACAATCTCTTGAAAATAATTGCATTCAAATTGTATTGTTATGCTTTTGTATTCGTTTATCTTTCAGTATATTTTACTGAAAGATAAATTTTTATATTTACTGAATTCATTCAATCAAATTTTGTACTTTAATTTTTATTTTTATTTTATTCGTAAAATACTATTAGGTTACTGTTGATAATTGTTTAAATTTGTAATTTACATATATTTCCTTTCAAATATTTGTAATTGTAATTCAGCAATATTCAATAATTTATTTCTGTACTTCACTTTCCATTTTACAAGTATTGGACGTGTACGTGAACTCACGCGAAATAAGACCGTACATATTTTCGTATTTATTTTTCTGTTAAATTCTGTTCAATGTAATTTCCCGTTAAAAGTCAGGGCTTTGGAAGATAGCATAGCAATCTTAAAAGTGTTCACATAAGTTTTAATATAATTATCATAAAAAAGATTACGACATTCGAATGTATATTGGTCCATAATGTCACATTTGACGAAGAAAAGTTATGACTCAAATAATATCAAAAACAATATTGATGGCGACTTATATACCGAATTTTATAAGGATAATTGATTGAAAAAATCCAATTAACCAATCGGCATACATTGGTGTCGTGATGATACATTTCGTAAGCTTCTTTGTGCAATGGACCGAAGAGACTAGAGACATTTCGGGTCAATCTGTCTCGGTCCTTTTATAGGATTACAGCGTTCGTAATAACTCAATGTAAGCTTAAAAAAAAATTCTCAAATTATATACTGCATAATTGTATTTGCCTTTGTATGTAGTTACATGTGGTCAAAATTATTGCGCACGTGCACATAACTCTATTTATGTAAGTATAATGGATTTGTGAACCTCATTGCTCACTATCTATCCAGTGCCATTACTTGGCTAAATTCACTGTTTATTACTCATATTTAATACTTACAATTATTTGTTAATTATCCTGAACACAGATGACAGCGACAAGCGTTCTAACTGACTCGACTAAATGAATCAACTTTTTCGACTAAGTGCATGTATAAATAAACAAAAAGATTTTTTTTATTGTTGGTTTGTCGACTCTTAAAAAACACGTTTACATACTGACTCATACTTACTAATATAAATATGTACATAATAAACAACCTTAGTGAAAGAATCAAATAATGTTTTTCATAAAATACTGGTTTATACTGGTTGATATCCCGCATAATATTTACATACATATGATACTTTCGTTTTTCCGTCAAGTACAATGTTTTTCCCGTATTTCAATAAATAGTAAATAGCATAAATAATAACCGTTGTATTTGAGACATCCGGTATATGATAATGCAATTTTGTCATCACTATCACTATTGAAATCAGAGATGAGCTCAGTGACTAAGCTAGGAAAAAGTGATGTCACAAGGGTTTCGACGTTCGCAACAGCCTAATATAAGCAGGTCGCTTCTAATACTATCCAAAATTTAACACGCACAACAAATAGCAAACTACACTGTGGCATCTTCGCTTTTTATTTACAACTAGTAACCAATTAGGGATATACCATACATCGTCGCTTAACTCCCCACAACAAATCTATAGCTAATTGTCTATAAACGTCAAATACAACATGACTAGTTGCAGAAGTTTTAAATTACATTTTTTCAATAGGCACAAATTCTGACTTTGTGACAGTTAATGTGACAAAACGTACCGCCTTTTCATTCAGCATTGTTTCACATTTCATTGTGCAAAGACTTATGCTGCAACTAGCCACCGACGTAGCGTACGTACGTACTTGCCGTACGTAAGAACATACAAAATTGCATTGATTCTCTCCGCTACGAGCAACGTCTACGTCACCGTCATACGGTGGTTAGTTTTCGTTAACACGACGTTCCCATAAGATAGGTCGTCAGCTGACACGTTCTACGTTTACGTGAAGTATATTTTAATAAATAACTAAACACGATGATAGTTTTGATTAATTAAAAAAAAAATTAAAGTTTTTTAGTTAATTTTTTATTTATTTATAAAAGTCCAAGCTGGTAACCCTGTAAACATATAGAGCGATCAGCTGACACGTTTTTACGTAAAAAATCAAATTGCTGTTGATTCTCTCCGCTACGAGCAACGTCTACGTCACCGTCATACAGTGGTGAGTTTTCGTTAACACGACATTCCCATAAGATAGGTCCTGTCAGCTGACACGACGTAGCGGAAAAAATCAATGCAATTTTGTATGTTCTTACGTACGGGCGGTACGTACGTACGCTACGTCGGTGGCTAGTTGCAGCATTAAGCTAAGGCCAGACTATACATATATTTTGTACGAAGACGTTTCTCTCTCTCTCTCTGTCTTGCCAAATGTCGCTATTATTAACACAAGTTTGTTTTTGCATTCACACTACACGCAAATATTTGTAATTTCTTGTTTAATTGTAATTTATTTGTTATCCGTTCACACTGGTCACGTTATTTGTCGCATCACTTTGTTGAGGGAGGGAAAATATCAAAAATGTGGTTTGACCATTTGTTTGGTTGGAAAGGCGGATAAGAAGAAAATTTGTTTGATTCTTTGCGTTGGTGGATATCACAGCAAAACTTTTCAAGAGACAAAAATAGACTTCAATGGGTATGCGACAAAATGTGGAGGGATGTTGCACTAATCTTCTAAAAGAGCTGCGCTCAGAAAGTCTCTCCCTATATAGAAGTTTTTTACGCATGGGAGCTGATGACGTTGATTATTTGACAAGTTCAAAATAGCAGAAATATGTTCCCTATATGACCGTTGCTGTCCCATCAACATTTGTTGGAGATGATGTATTCCCTTCCCTCAATCCCCGAATTTACTGAATCCATTCAGTTTATGCTGCTTGAGCAGTGTGTAAAGAGTTCAAAAAGCTTTCTGCCACCGACTTTTCAGACTTTTCTATCTGCTCGTTTTCGAGTACTTCGCACTCCCCAAATTGTTCATTTTTTGAGTTGCCAATAATGGTCGTCGAAAACATTTATTTAGAAATAATTTATAGTACATTTGTACATACAAGTGAATTTGCACAGTTCTTCTTCTCTAACCGTACAAACCTACGGTAAGCCGAAACGATACGATATAGTAGTAATTGCATGCTTTCTGGTGCTTTGTAATTTTTTTTTATTACGCTTGCGTTTTTTTAATTAGTTGTAGTATGTATTTTAATTTTGTTGTTGCAGTCAGTGGCTATTGTTCAAAACCGGATAACCTTGATTTCGTTTGGCTTTCCAAAAAAAAAAAAAACAATGTGTAATTGCTCATATGCCTCATTGTACTGTCTGGTGTTAGGTCTTACCGTTTATTGTTTACTTTAATGCTTTTTGGAATTTTGGTTTTTTCCCCCTTAACATTTACTTTTGATTTCTTACTTACTTATTTTGTTTTGTAACTACGGGTAAATGATTTGAATAAGAAAAAAACTATATTTTCTACCCGCTAGCAATTGCACAATTGAAAATTCAATAACAGACTGAATTTTCCATTCAGAAATTTCCATTCAACATAAAGGTATAGCATATAATAACCTATAATATAGAATATCATAATAAATATCTCTATAGTATGCGCTCTTGACAAGCTATACAAGTGGTGGTTTCACAGTGTCGTTTTCTTCAATAATTATGTTCTCCTAACACGATATTTTGCAATTCGGTTGAAAAGTTATTGTAATCCTTTAATTATTAAAAAATGAATCATTTCATTTTTTATATTTTTAACTCAATTTATAAAATACACAACCGTAGAATTACATTATAATGATAATTGCATTGAAGGAATGAGTATTTCATAAAATATACACATTTGATACTAATATGTACAATAGACTCTTGAAATGACGTCAACATAAGTGTTTTGTGTTTTGTAGATAAAAAAATTAACGAATTCATAGCATATTTTAACCCTTTATCTCCCACCTTCATGTGTTATTTTAGCCCTTTTTGAGGAGTATCCAAAGAAATTTACCAAAACGGTTAACTCAAGAGCAAAAGGTCGTATTAAATTTAGTGTGATATTTTTGACAGATTTTTACATGGGGAATATATTAAATAAGTAGATTCTAAACTTAAAATGATCTTAATTTTCAATAATGTTCACCGTATAAGGATGTTACGCAGAAAATTCACTAGACAAACGCAATGAATAGCTCAAGTTAACCTAGCCTGAAGTGCTTCAAACGATTAAAAGAAAAGTAGAGAGCAAGTTTTGCCTTTTGGAATCGACTAATGTTAATAGTTCCCTTCTAATGCAGTATATATTGTCAGTTATAATAATAAAAAATAAATAAATATGTGCCACTTATAAGCCCGAAGGGTTCTTTGTCGAGCTTCTCTTTACATTACTGTTGTGTGTCTTCAATTTAGGACAGTATTCGAAGGGACTTATTTTAGCCGGTTCCGAACTCTTGCGACATCACTATATTGTCAATTATTTTGTTTATTCTATTTTAATTATGCAATAATTTCGCGTTTTCTTATACTGTTGCAAGTGAAGGTGAAGTTGTATTTGAAAAATGAATAGATAAGATTAGATTAAAAAGCATACTATAATTGACGCCAAAGCCACAACTAATCGCCCAGTAAAGTGGTTACATTGATTTTATAAATTTAATAATTAACAAAAAACATATATGTAAGTGTAAACACATAAAAACGTACCGTCTGATTGATTTCTATTATTTGTTGATGCTTTTGTTGTAACATACTGCTTGCAATTGACTGACCCCATAGTGAAGTAGCTGTGGTGAGACCACTTGTTGCAACTGTTCGTCGACTGAGGCAATGAGACTTTGAGATGCTGTTGTTGTATATTACCACCAATAGTATGATTGACCTTGTCGTTGAAAGATCTGTATCAAATTGAATAGAAACGTGCAGTTGGCTACATAATTCATCATACGATAGCAGAAATTAGATTGTTCGATTCATTACTATTGCCATTAAATTTAGTAGTAATTAAATCTACATATTTATGTGTGAATACATGCATTTTTACATACATTTTTAATTATATATACCCATTAGTTTTAAGGTTTGCTTTAGCTTACGAAAAAATGTTTAGAATTCAAATGCACAATTAAAATGAACCTATGTAGTTTAACTTATCGCATTTTGAATCATTATATGCATAGGTACATATTTATAAATATAATTTTGTAGGTTAAATACAATATATTCGATTAAACTGAGGCGATTGCCGCACAGCATAGCGCGATGTCAATATTGGAAATTGGTTCCTAATCCATTTCTGCCAAAATGTAAGGAGCAAATTTGAAATTTTTAAGCTTCACATAATAGAAATTTACCGATATTCACAATAGTTACATAAACAATGTATGGAATGGTAATCTGCCCCGTGAAACCATTATAATATTGATCTAATTGCAGACTGCGCTGAAGCTTCAACTCCATGCCAAGGTTTTCAGGCGAGCTACTCCACAACAAACTTAACATTTCTTCGAAGTTGTGACATTTCGCATTTTATATATGTAAACATTTTCATTATAAACAATATCCTTAGAAATGAGGACAAATGAGATATCGTTTAAAAAATGCTAGCTCGATAAAAATGATATATTACCATTTTCATATAATAAAAATGTTCCCTTCTGTTTTATTGTCTGAAATTTGACCATTACATTTCATTCTGATTACACCATTACCATAATCATATGCACCATAACTAATGCTCGAATGAGTTAACTGTAAGACGACGTCTGAAAAGCCTGAAACAAGTTCAAAATTTTGCATATTTTAGGTTTTTCAGGCTTTGGTTGTGGAGCTTCCATACAATTGCATAATTATATAAAGCCACAACGCCTGAAAAATCTGGTACGGAGCTCAGCTTTACTGCGCTACCATGTTATTTTCTACAATAAATTGGTGTGAAGTTTCTTCCTTTTTTCAACTGACCTTATTATATTATTGTTTGCTATATGCTTTATGTGTTGCTGTTGCAACGCTACGATTAATGATGTGGCCAATGTAGTCGACAAAATCCGACTTCTCCAACGTATAAGATAATTGTGCATGAAAGTAGTTTATTTTATTTAAATTTATTTAAATAAATATCTCAATTAAATTAGTTGCAACAACCAAAAAAAAACAATGTCGACAGGTCTGAAGCATAATAATACGTTGCAATGCCTAAAATCACAATTATTGCGTCCATACATACATATACATAGTAAATATTTGGCGAGATTCCATACAACATTCGTCTTAGTTCTCGTATACGATATACCGACGTATTTTTACAGCTAAAGCATTTTAAAATGAACAAAAATTACGGATCTATAGTGCTCCACATTAGCTCTAAAATTCTAGGCGGTCATTTTTGAAAAAACATGGATTAATACCTATCATTTGACACTCATATTATAAAAAAATTGAGAGCCTATTGTGTAATTTCGATTTCAAATTTGAGCTTTGTCCTTCAGCCACGCCTTTTGTAGGAGTTTCCGCCGAAATAGATCATTATCTTCACAAAAATTAGCGTTATACTGACCAATTAGTTTTTTTTTTCCTCAAGGTGTGTTATTCTACTTATGCCCAATTTTAAAAAATACTCTCTATTATGAGCCTTTTTTTCCCCTTGACATCATCAAGGAGGGACAGGTGTTTTACTTGTGGCGAGCAATATTATTTGCATATTTTGAGTTTTACAGATGAGCTGAACATATTTCACAGAGGATTTCTCTTTCGACTATCGTTATTTGTAAGAATGTGTATAACATATTGTAAATGTGTATGTATGTATTTACGCAATTATAAATTCTAGATCTTGACCGAGTTCCGCAATTCAGATAATCCACATTCATTTAAAATTCAAATTAGAAAAAGAGCTCATTTCAATGAAGTTATAATGAATTCTCCCCGTATTTCAATTGCTTTATCTCATTGGAATGTGTGTATATAAATACAGCATACATACACAATTAATATTGAAAAATTCACACGCGTATTGGCGGTATGTAGATAATTTGTTTCATCTGTTTGTTTTGGTCACGACTTCTTCTCATTTATTTATTTTATAGTACCTGTTAGTTTTCTGAAATAACTACTTTAGTATACGTACAGTTACTTCACATAAATGAAACACAATATACGATCTTTATTTGTAATAGAATTTACTATGTACGAACGTTTCCACATATCCCGTTTCTAAACCGCATAAAGATTGTACGCCGACACGTCTACAGCACTCGAGTTACAAATTAAATATAAAATGAAATAAAAACTTGTTGTGCCACTGTCACACACAAGGCATTTTTATTCAAGGTGGTATCACAACAATAATATTAAGACAGCCACATATGTACATTTGGTTTGTGTGTATTATTGTGTGTGCATATAAAGAAAATTTGACAGATTTAAGTATTACTGATACTTCATTTCAATCTTTGTTGCTAAGTTTTAGTAAGCTTAAGGAAAGTGATATACTTTTCTGCTCTGACCACGCAGCAGCACCTTACTTAAAGTAATTCAAATTTGTTTCACCAGTAAAACATCTTCCCCTATTTTGTTCAGTGATTATTTCTGAACAGAACGATAATTTCATAATTTTGACTACAAACATTGACAATGCAATATGGGCATATCAGGAATTAAAATAAAATTCACGAATAAAATGAGAACGAAAAACGAAAAAACTGCTTTTGAAATAACACCACCTTCTATTTTCTCCACATGTTCCATAAGAGCAGGGAACCCAACTCTGTTTTTTTTTGTACTATAAAGTTATCGTATTGCGGTCTTGTTTAGGTTAAACTATTATTGTGTTATAATTACGGTGACCATGCGCGTTTCCCAAAATTCATGTGAGGATATTACATGATCAATGTTTTGTTGAGGATATTTTTCTGCTTTTGCACTCTGTTATTTGCTGCGATGCTATTTTACAAATTCAAACTTATGCTGCAATGTATATCAACGTACATAATAAAGAGCTGCAGGATATATTTGTGTACATCTTCAAAACACTGATATTAGAATAGAATCTCTCTTTCACTCTGTCTAAGCAAATATGAATTAGAATGAATAAAATAGAAATAGAGTGAAATGGAATGAATGCTTTGTTTTCATAGAATGAGGAGAATCTCAAAATTTGCAAATGGAAGTAAAGTATCATATATGTGTATTCTGTTTTTTTACGTTACATTACAATACATACAATATCATATAAGCAAAAAATACAATAGATAAGACAACATGACGCGGCAAGACGCAGTAATACAAATCGTCAGTGTCTGTCATGTAAAGTAACACCAATTATAACGTACCAAGAATAGAATAGAAAAGAAGATTGCGCACATCGGAGAGGATTTTTCTAGTTGTGTGACGTCTTAGTAGTTTAGCTGCGAGAAAAAATAACAAAATGGCAAACAAATGGAAAAGAAAATGTAAACAATGCGGAATAATGAATGAGTAATCCAACTCTTGGAACTACTATTACGTCACAATCTGTCAAATTCATTGAGAACCGATTAGCGGTAAAAGATGGGGGCAACCTTAGTTTCTGTCTTCTGTGATAACGTACAACATACGTCGTAACTTAATTAAATTAAACTTACTATAACTAAATCATACTCGTAGCACTATCAAATACTCGTAATACTCTCAAATATTTGTTTATTTGAAGTGAAAAAAGTAAAACAGATAATATCGAAACAAATATATGGAATATTTCTTGTACAAGAAACGAATGGAGTATCCTATTTGCATAATATTTTACTCTCACTGATTATCATTCTCTTTAGATATGCTTTGAAAATATTGGACATATTTTGAGGGTAAAGAGAACAATTCGAAAACCAGACACACCTCTTTAGTACATATATTTCTGCTCTGCTCAAGCGACGCCATATTATTTGATGCAATGCAGGATTGTTTCGTCAGCAAAGATAAGTTTGAAGTTAAATGTTCATTACTTTTGCTGTGTTCATTTCTCGACACAACAATCATTTCATTGATTTTTAATTCTCTTTTGATTTATCGTTCGCGTTTGCATGTTTTCGTAACGTTTGACATTATGCATAATGCTGCAACTAGCCACCGACGTAGCGTACGTACGTACCGTTCGTACGTAAGAGCAAAAATTTGTCAAAAGTTATGCCTGTAGCAGCGACGGAGAAATCGACTGTTCTTTCTTATATACATACATAACAATGTTGCCATGTAACACTGTGCGTGCATGCTTTTAATCACACTTACCATCTTCATGATCAAATTTCGTAATATATATGTTATAAACTAAAAAAAAATTAATATACGTGAAGTATATTTTAATAAATAACTAAACACGATAATAGTTTTGATTAATTAAAAAAAAAACTAAACTCTTTTAGTTAAGTTTTTATTCATTTATAAAAGTCTAAGCTGGTAACCCTGTAAACATATAGAGCGATCAGCTGACACGTTTTTACGTAAAAAATCAAATTGCTGTTGATTCTCTCCGCTACGAGCAACGTCTACGTCACCGTCATACGTTGGTGAGTTTTCGTTAACACGGCATTCCCATAAGATAGGTCGTGTCAGCTGACACGTTCTACGTTTTTACGTCGGTGGGTAGTTGCAGCATAAGAAGCACAAAGCGTGTCGCATGTACGGGAAACAAAAACCCCTTCTCTTCCCGGTGCGTACCATGCTCACAAACAAAATGTCTTCGTGTTTAAACGGAGGCTAAGACATTAGGACTGTTCTCTAAGCAATAGTTTATGATTATTGTTTTGGCGTTCTCGTACCCAAAAAACTTGCAAAGAAGGGGAAACTGAGAGATCGAAATGACATTTCATTTTGAGGGGAAGTTGCAAATTGTTACTGGACAAATTTATGCCAGTAAAGAGTTGCTGATCATAAACAAAAGAAACTAACAAGCAAACGAAATATGGCAATTTACTTAGTGGAATATCAGCTGTTCGTGAAACTTGTAGGTTTTTGCTGGTTTTGCGTTCTTGTACTTTATGGTATATTTTTCTATTTGAGAGCGAAAGCTGTCAAATTCTCAGAAATTTGTTTAGTGGATAATTGTTACTGGAAAAGTACGAAAACATACCTATTAATAGAGTAATATCTCAAATAGGCCTAGATATTTTTTTTTAACAAGCTTTTTTATTGGATCTTTCTAAAATTACTTAGAAACTAACAATAAGTAATCAAATCTTACAAACTAAATAAAATTATGTGATATTCCCAACGTTCCATTACAATTTGTTGAGTCACGAGGTATAGCAATTTCACAGCATATTCAGTGCGTCTTTTCTTTTTAATCGACGATGCCCCGTGCTCAGCAACAATTGCCTAGCAAGGGGATTCGGATGACTGTGTAATTTTTGAATGTAGCTTCTGCAAGACATTGCAACTTCTTCAGAAATTGTGGGTACATTTAAATCTCGATGGATATTAACGTTCCTCATATACCAAGGCGCGTTTACAATAATTCGCAGACACTTGGATTGTATTCGCTGCAATTTTTCGATATTTGAGGGAGATGCGGTGCCCCAAAACTGAATACCATAAGTCCAGATTGGCTTCAGGATTGCTTTATTTATATAATAGCACTTTGTATTCGAGATTCAACTTTGATCTTTTGTGTATCAGCCACCATAACTGATTAATTTTAAGCTTGATCTGAGTTTTCTTTGCCTCCATGTGATTTTTCCAGGTCAGCCTCCTGTCGAGGTGAATACCCAAGTACTTTGTTGAGGAACATTGTGGAACTGATTGGCCATTAATTTTAAGTGGGGGACATGTATCTGGCCTTAGCGTGAAGGTTACATGTACGCTCTTTGATTCATTGACTTTTATACGCCATTTTGCTAGCCAGATTTCGAGAGAATCGATATGAGTCTGCAGGAGTTTAGTAGCTTCTATGGGGTTAGAGCGAGAGCACAATATTGCCGTATCATCTGCAAAGGTCGATATAAATGTATAGTTATTGCTGGGCATATCTGTAGTGTATAAGAGATACAGTAAGGGGCCCAAAACGCTTCCCTGAGGAACGCCAGCGTGAATATCCAATGGATTTGTTGTGTAATCCTTGTGATGTAAGAGAAATTGTCTTTTCGTGAGGTAGCTACTAAGCAATGAGGAGACATTTGCAGGCAGTAATAGTTTGAGTTTGTAAATAAGGCCATCGTGCCATACTTTATCGAAAGCTTGAGTGATATCAAGAAATACAGCTGAGCAATACTTTTTTTCTTCAAAAGTGTTCCTTATCAGAGTTACAATGCGGTGGACTTGTTCTATTGTGCCGTGCTGTTTTCTAAATCCAAACTGATGTTGAGGAATCAGTTGGTTGAGATTAATAAATGGAGTTATATTCACGACAAGTAGCTTTTCGAATACTTTAGAAAGTAGAGGCAGGAGGCTGATAGGTCTGTACGATGCAACTTTTGTAGGGTCTTTTCCTGGTTTTGCTATCATAATAATTTTTGAAGTTTTCCAGCATTTGGGATGAATTACTGAAGCCGGAGGTAGCTCTTTTATCATTTTACCGGTAATTTTATCTGGACCAGGTGATTTTTTTGGGTTTAAATCTTTATAAATTGCTTTGAATATGTCCTTTTTTTTAATTTTGAGCGTTATTGAGCAAGGTTGAGAAGTTAATTTTGGTAATGAGGACTGTGAAGAGGGTGGATTGGGTGTAAACACACTTTTTAGGTGGTTTGCAAAAGCCAAACCCTTCTCACAGTTGCTTCTAGCCCAATTACCGTCACTCAAACGGATGGGGGAATCAGTGAGAATTGGCCGATTTGAGTTTTTTGCTGATTTCCACAAAGAGTAGTCTGACGCTTCACCAGGTGTTAATTTCGCTATGTGCTCTTCTAACTCTTTGTTGTTTTTATTTTTTAAGGCTTGCTTTAACTTTCGAGTGCAGTGCTGTAGCTGTGTTTTCAGATTCGGTGATCTGAATTCTTGCCATTGTCTTCGGAGTCTTCTTTTCTGTCTTACTAGCAATGCAATATCGGCTGGTGTGTATGGGCTATAGTTTGATTGCTTGCATACCTTTGTGCAGGTGGCTGAGCTGAGAGCTAATGAGAGCAGCTGGTTGAATTTTTCGAGTGCTGAGTCTACATCGTGTCCATTTCTTAATACAGTACTCAGAGGAAGATGGGAATTTATATATTTCTTGAATTTTAACCAGACTATTTTCTTTCTAACGCAATTGCCTTGGAGGCTTGGTGATTTTATAGATATTACCGTGGGTGAGTGGTCAGATGATAGATCATAATTACACTCTGTGGAGATATTTTCCATCTGCAAACTTTTGGCGACTCCAAAGTCTATGAGATCGGGTATTTTCCTCTTGTCCGTCGGCCAATATGTCGGTTGACCATTTGAAATAACATCGTAGCCGTGGTTAGTGATGATTGAACATAGTCTCCTGCCTTTTGGAGTTATTAAGCGGGAGCCCCAGTGAATGTGTTTGGCGTTGAAATCGCCAGCAACCAAGAATTTGCTACCAAGAGTTGAGAAAAATTCTTTATATTGCTGTTCGGTAATACTGTATCTTGGGGGACAGTATATCGCAGATATTACTAGCTTAGAGATGTATTCTTCCAGACATATAGATGTTGCTTGCAAGTAGACGCTACTGAAATCTTCGAGAATATTATGTTTTATTCTGCTTTTTATCAATATGGCAGTTCCTCCGCGTAGTCATGTACGTGCGCATGGTCACCCAAATGTATGTACATACATACATGACATATGTACATACATGATCTACCGTTGTGGTTTTGAGTACAACGCTCAACTCCAAATAGTTTTAAGCATATAAAATAGTTGATAAAAGAATCAGAGTGCGTGCGGATGTCACCGCCACAAAAAAAAAAAAAAGAAACGAATAATTAAAATAAAGAAATAAACTTAATTTTAAATAAAAAAATAAAAGTAAACTTTCTTAATTTCTTGATTGGCGCAGTCGCAAAAAGTCAATAAAAAAAAATCTCCTTACAGTCGGCTGGGGCCGACCAAACTATACCCTGCATATGTAGATTTATATATAAAAAGTTTACTCGAATATCCAACTTTTCTTTTATTTCCATTTTTCGAGAAACAATTTTTGCATATACTACTAATTTACACCCGAAATATGGTTGACTTTGACGAAGTAAAAGGATTTTAAGATAATTCCGAGGCTTAGTATGGGAGCTATATAAAAAGTGGGCGTGGCTTACCACTTTCTAGTAAATCCAATTAATTTTTCAATGTTAATCCACACCTTAAATTTGGTGTCCTACGTTGAATAGTTTCTAAGTTATGGTGGTTAACATTTTTGTTTAATTTCCTCAACTTTGTATGGGAGCCCCAATAAGAAGTGGGCGTGGTACGCTGATTTTTCGCCAGATTATTTCCGACTACGATATTAATTTAAGTGTCAATTATGGTTATTGTAGACATAAGATTGCCTAAGTTACAGCTGTTTCAATTTAAAATTTGTATGGGGGCTACAATAAACACTGGGCGTGGTGCGCCCATTTTCTGTGAGCCTAGTTGCTCGTACAATACTAATCCATACCCTTAGTCTCGTTGTCCTAGGCTAAATGGTTTGTAAGCTATAGAGCTTAAAATTTTAGTTTAATTCACTCGACTTTGTATGGGAGACCCATGAAGGAGTGGGCGTGGCACACTGATTTTCTGCCAGATTTTTGCCGACTACGATATTAATTTAAGTGTCAATTATGGTTATTCTAGACAGAAGATTGCCGAAGTTACAGCTGTTTCAATTTAAAATTTGTATGGGGGCTACGATAAACACTGGGCGTGGTGCGCCCATTTTCTGTGAGCCTAGTTGCTCGTACAATACTAATCCACACCTTAAATCTCGTTATTCTACGCTGAATAGTTTGCAAGTTATAACCGGTAACATTTTTTTTAATTTCCGCAACTTTGTGTGGGAGACCCAAAAAGGAGTGGGCGTGGCACATTGATTTTCTGCCATATCATTTCCGACTACCGTGTTAATCTAAGTGTCAATTATGGTAATTCTAGACAGAAGATTGTAGAAGTTACAGCAGTTTCAATTTAAAAGAAGTACAGACACTTTGTATGGGAGCTACGCTAGAAAGTAGGCGTGGCCTACCCACTTTTGGCGAGGTTATATAGTAGTATAATATAACTCTATGTGCAAAATATTGTTGTCCCAAGTGGTATATTATGTGAGTTATAGCAAGTTAAAGATTTTGAAAATTTCGAGGTTAGTCGCTTTGAATGCTTGGTGTGGGCGTGGTTATTGACCGATCATGCCCAATATCAATCCCCTCCGTACCCTTGGATCATAGATTACTTATGCCAAATTTCATCGAAATAGCTCAATATTTACTCAAGTTATCGTGCGAACCAGCCAGGTGACAGACAGACGGACGGACGGACGGACGGACGGACGGACGGACGGACATCGTTAAATCGAAAATTTAATCGACGCTGATCACGAATATATATCCATGTCTATATCTCCGGAGATTCCTTCAAGTGGACACAAACATCTGACCGAAATGAATATACCATGCATATTGCATTATGCAGGGTATAAAAAGTGTGCGTTAAACCATTGATTGGACGAAAATAAAACGTGTACATTTTACATTAAAAAGGCCTAATGCTGCAACTAGCCACCGACGTAAAAACGTAGAACGTGTCAGCTGACACGACCTATCTTATGGGAATGCCGTGTTAACGAAAACTCACCACCGTATGACGGTGACGTAGACGTTGCTCGTAGCGGAGAGAATCAACAGCAATTTGATTTTTTACGTAAAAACGTGTCAGCTGATCGCTCTATATGTTTACAGGGTTACCAGCTTAGACTTTTATAAATGAATAAAAACTTAACTAAAAAAGTTTATTTTTTTTTTTAATTAATCAAAACTATTATCGTGTTTAGTTATTTATTAAAATATACTTCACGTATATTAATTTTTTTTTTAGTTTATAACATACATATATATTATGAAATTTGATCATGAAAATGGTAAGTGTGATTAAAAGCATGCACGGACAGCGTTACATGGCAACATTGTTATGTACAGTGAGCGACAAAAGTCTACATACGGCGACCATTTCGGCTATCTGACATGTCCAAAAGCATAATGAAAAGAAGTAATGATGCAATTTTGTTTTAAATATGTTTTTATCATTACATAGCAAAAATTATCTTATTTCATTAAAAACTTAACAAGTTATTAACATAAAACGAAAAAAATTCAATGACAAAAGTCTACATACGGCCCGCATTCCACGCTTCTTTTTTGTTGTGTGTTGCGGCGCAATAACGGGAAAGTACCGCTAGTTACATTTTGCTGTTTTGCTTGGTAATAGACATACTTGGATTGCATTTAGTTGTATTTTGGCTGTTTCCAGAAGTTCGTGGTTGTGACAATGGCTTCCCGTAAAGAAATGTCAATTGATTTTGCGAAACTTAGTAGTAAAGTATAGAAATGAAAACAAATCGTATGGTGAAATATCAAGCTTATTAAATTTAACAAAATCAACAGTTCAAACAATATTCAATAACTACAAAAAAACGAATAGTCTTGAAAATAAACAGCGTAGTGGTCGCCCAAAGAAGCTGAGTCGCAGAGATGTATCGTTCATTTTGAAAGAAGTGGATCAAAATCCGAAAGTGGCAGGCACTAAGTTGGCCGCAGAGCTAGCAACTAGGTCAAATACAAATGTGCATCCACGAACAGTTCAAAGAGCCTTGAATAATAATGGGTTTCACAGCAGAACTCCGCGTAGGAAACCGTATATAAGTGAAAAAAATCGCAAACTTCGTTTGGAATTCGCGCAAAAACATTTAGACAAGGGAATTGATTTCTGGAAACGAGTATTATTTACAGATGAGTCAAAATACAATTTATTTGGAAGTGACGGTAGAGCCAAAATTTGGAGAAAACCAAATACCGCAATGAACCCGAAACACTTAGTTCCTACGGTGAAGCATGGCGGTGGGAGTGTAATGGTTTGGGGCGCTGTCGCTGCATCTGGAGTTGGAAATTTGGTATTTGTGGAGGGTAATATGGATCGCTTTCAATATAAATCTATTTTAAAACAAAACTTAAAAGCATCGGTTGATAAACGATGCCTTGGTGAGAGTTGGATCTTCCAACAGGATAGCGATCTAAAACATACCGCCCACATCGTGAGGGACTGGCTGCTTTACTACGCTCCACGACAACTGTATTCACCTCCTCAAAGCCCAGACTTAAATATTATTGAACACGTTTGGGAGCTTTTGGAGCGGAAGATACGGAAACATCACATTACTAGTGCCCTAGTACTAAAAGAGAAGCTGCAACAGGAATGGCAACAAATAACGGCCCTTGAAATCGAAAATTTAGTCGTTTCAATGCCCCGACGTTTGCAAGCAGTTATAGATGCTCAACCAAATATTAAACGACGACTTATTTTAACTTTTAGTGCCTTATCAAAGTATTTCCTTTTGATTTTCAAATCGTACGTAGACTTTTGTCATTGAATTTTTTTCGTTTTATGTTAATAACTTGTTAAGTTTTTAATGAAATAAGATAATTTTTGCTATGTAATAATAAAAACATATTTAAAACAAAATTGCATCATTACTTCTTTTCATTATGCTTTTGGACATGTCAGATAGCAGAAATGGTCGCCGTACGTAGACTTTTGTCGCTCACTGTATGTATATAAGAAAGAACAGTCGATTTCTCCGTCGCTGCTACGGGCATAACTTTTGACAAATTTTTGCTCTTACGTACGGGCGGTACGTACGTACGCTACGTCGGTGGCTAGTTGCAGCATAAGCCGATATATTATACATATAAACTTAAACATACATATCGAGAAACAAAGTGAATTAAAAGAAAAAGTTTGTGAAAAAGAGACGCGTAAAGAAATACGATATAATAAATGTATGGAAATTTCAAAAAAAAAAATAATAATAATAAAGTGAAAAAAACTATAAAATCAGCGAAAAACATATATTTGTTGTTATACATATGCATAACCTCACAACCGATATACGCATTAATCAACGGTACTTTTACAGTACGACCTTCCTGGGACCTTCCCACCTACTTATATGTGTATCTACATAAGTACATAACGCTAAGCGCCATTTGCACAAATCAACTATATACATAGTACATAGTATAAACTTTCGTGAGAACCGTACATATATAAAAAAAAAAAAAAAAAAAAAAAAAATCATGTCACGTCACACCACTTTCGACTTGTTGGCTGATGTTCCGGAATTCAACGTCAAGCCTGAGGAATTGGACATATTCATAATTCACATCGAGGAGCTGCGTAACCTCACAAAAACAACGGAACCCAATTATTTAAGGTTATTCGACTTACGAATTCGTAATAAAGTGGTAGATAAAGCGAATACTGCTTTAATAAATAACGGTAACCCATTAGAATGGGAACCAATTAAAAATATATTAAAAATAAATTTTGGAATTTGCGAAAATATCGAAACGATTGTAAATAAAATAAAAATGGCAGAATTTAGAAGCTGTATTAATGATTTATTTGAATATTTAGTTGGTCTGTTGACAAAAATTGGTATAGTTGTGAATCTAACGAAAAAATGGTTTTGAAAATTTTTATAGAAAAATTGCCCTATGAACCAAAACTAATATTAAAATCTTCGAATCCATGTAATTTGCTTAATGCTAAAACAACTTTAATTGAGACCGACTATTTCTACAAAAACTTTAACTACAATAATAAAAGGTACAAAAACAATAATTTATATCAAACGTTTACCACTAATTACAATAGACATTTTACTAACACAAATCCACAAAATAATAGAAGGTTAGAATCATACACAAAATACAGTTACCAACAACCAAACAATAACGCAAGAAGCTCGCAAACGCGAATGTCGACAGCAACAAGCAATAGGCAAAACAGAAACTCAGCTAGTGTGCAAGAAAGATCCGCTGGTGAACAAATGGAAGTTGATAACATTGAAGCTACAAATTTTCAGTTAGCCACCACAGAACTCTTCCCTGTATAATAGTTACTACACAGTCAACACCAATAAAGTTATTAGAAGACTCTGGTGCAGCTACTTCTCTTATTAGTAAAAACTTATTTCACCACTCTTTCAGAGAAAAATTAGAAAAACCTATTAACTTAAAAACAATAAATTCACAGACTAAAATAGATGCTAAATTAACGATTCCACTTTTTAGTGAATTTAACTTACCTAACATAAAAATAGAGATGTTAGAAGCTGATTTAGATAATTATTTCGATGGTATTATTGGTTGCAATATCTTAAAGCCATTGAATGCAAAAATAGATTTCGAACAACAAAAATTGATAACGAAAAACGCAACATGTAAGCTTATATTTGATCATAATTGTGAAACGGAAATGAAAAACTTTGAATTAGCGAGCTTGAGTTCTAGAATAATTGATATTAATTTCAATAAACCAAACATACTACAAATTACAGAAAAACTAACGTTATCTCATTTAAATAAAGAGGAAGTGGACAGTCTTACAAAACTAATAAAAAAATTTAACGCTGTTTTTTACAAAGAGGGAGACAACCTTACAACTACAATTAGCAAATATCAACATAAAATTCCTACTATTAATGATATACCAATATATGCGAAAGCATACCGGTTTCCTGAAATTCACAAAGTTGAAGTAGATAAGCAGATAGAAGAGATGTTAAAATCTGGGATAATCACAAAATCTTCTAGTCCATACAATGCACCAATATGGGTGGTTCCAAAAAAGTTGGACAATTCGAAGATACAAAAATGGCGCGTAGTCATTGACTACAGAAGACTCAATGACGTGACCATAGAAGACAAATTCCCAATACCCAATATGGAAGACCTGTTTTCCAAATTAGGCAACTCCAATTATTTTTCCACATTGGACCTTGCGAAAGGCTTCCACCAAATTTCGATTTCCTCTGAAGATAGACATAACGAATACACGCGTATGCCTTTCGGGCTTAAAAACGCCCCAGAATCATTCCAGCGAATGATGAATGAAGTGTTACACGGCTACATAAACAATATATGCGTGGTATATCTCGATGATGTGCTCGTATTTTCAACGTCTCTTCAAGAGCATTTGATTTCTTTAGAAAACATTTTTAATAGACTTTCTGAGTACAATTTAAAGGTACAGATTGACAAATATCAATTTTTCAAGAGAGAGTCAGAGTATTTGGGCCACATCATTACACCATCCGGAATTAAGCCAAATGCTGATAAAATTGAAGCCATTAATAAAATTTTACTCCCAAAAACCGTTAAACAATTACGATCGTTTCTTGGTCTCACTGGTTTTTATAGAAAATTTATAAAAGATTACAGTCGAGTAGCTCTTCCAATGACAATGTGTTTAAAAAAAGAGTGTAAAATTAATATAAATGATAACAAATATAAAGATTCTTTTTTCAAATTAAAACAACTTATCACAACAAGCCCGGTATTAGCGTATCCCAATTTTGAAAAGCTATTTATTCTTTCCACAGATGCAAGTAACGCAGCGCTCGGTGCCGTTTTGTCACAAAACGGCCATCCGATAGCGTTTGCCTCAAGAACTTTAAACAAACACGAATGTAATTACAGTACAATTGAAAAAGAACTACTCGGAATTGTTTGGGCAACAAAGCACTTTAGACATTTTTTGTTTGGTCGAAAATTTAAAATTCAAACAGATCATCGACCTCTAGTTTGGCTCAACTCACTAAAGGAGCCTAACATGAAGTTACAGCGCTGGAAAATAAAACTCAACGAGTACGATTTTGATATTGAATATGTGAAAGGCAAAACAAATACTGTTGCCGATTACTTAAGTCGTGTTGAGCTTAATATTTTAGAAAAAGGCGCGGAAAATCCATCATCTGATGTAGCCACAGTTCATAGCGCAAAAGAAAATTTTAACGACCATATTTATATTACGGAATCACCAGTGAATATTTACAAACATCAAATCATTATAGAACTAGGAAAAGAAGACAAATGTGTAACGAAAATCGTTTACAGAAAGAAAATTAGAACAATAATTACACTCAGTGGTTACAAAGAAAACTATGTCGTGGGCATTCTGAAAAGTATGTTGCCAGTGAAAGGAGTTATAGGTATCTTTTGTAGTGACTTTTATATTTTTAAATTATTTCAAAAGACTATCGTTACTTATTTTTCAAGAGTACCAAAAATGAAATTCCTAAAATGTTGTAAGTACTTAAGAGATATTTTTGACAGAGCTGACCTTTTAGATGTCATAGAGAAGCATCACAGCGATAAAAATCATAGAGGTATAGAGGAGACGTATAAAGAATTAAAAAGCTTAATCTATTTTCCAAACTTAAAGCTAGAAATTCATAAATATATAAACAATTGTATTATTTGCAACATGTGTAAATACGATCGACATCCTGTAAAGACAAAATTTTGCATTTCAGAGACACCTCAAAACCCTAACGAAATTATACATATAGACATTTGGTTTTTAAATAAAAATACAACATTTTTAACATGCATAGACAAACTAACAAAACATATATCTATTCACTACTTATCAGATAAAAATTCATTAACAATTGTTAATATGTTAAACGAAAGATTTGCGGTTCTGGGAAAACCAAAAAAAATCATTGCTAACAACGAATTCAATACTGCATACATAAAAGACTTCTTTAACTCACAAAATGTTGCATATCACTTTACATCACCAAATACGCACACAGGTAATTCTGACATAGAACGCTTCCACCTAACGCTCAACGAACACATAAGAACTTTCAAATTAGATCCAAAAAATCAAAATGTTGATGATAAAACCCTAGTTTTTAAAGCAGTACAAATATATAACGACACAATACATTCTACAACTCAATGTAAACCCATTGATCTCTTACATAATCAAACTGGACAATCACAGTGGCAAAAGTTGTGTGAATTAGTGCATACAAAAAAAGAAAAAAACATAAGAAAACTTAATGAAAACAGAATAGATTGTCATGAATTCAAAAAAAGAGAGCTTGTAAAAAACCTTGGTTTTGGAAATTTGAAACAAAAACCTAAATTCATTATTAAAAATGTAATAGAAAGAGGAAAAACGTATTTCGTGGATGAAAATGGTTGTAAAAGAGATAAAAAAATAATAAAAAGGAGATATAAATACCAGAACGAAATCAATGATGTAAATTTTGAAAGAAAAATAACAGGAAGAAATTATTCAAAAAGAAATTAACTTATTATGTGTATATATAATACATACATATACTTGTATAGCATACATTAAGGATATCATTGTAAATTAAGGATGTTATTGAAACTCCAAACAGTGCTGGCTTAAGCCGTTGGCGTTCCAGTGGCATATCTTGAGACAACTCATGGTCTGTATAGCAATGTTTGGAGTAACATCGATTGATTTTTCATCATTTCTTGCATCATTGTTTGCATTGAGTTCATGAATTGGTTCATATTCTGAATTAATGTTTGAAGCAAATGTTCAAGGGTACTTGGCTGTTGGGTGGGCAGTGGGTTTTGTTTTAACACGCTAGCGTATGAATTGGTTTGATTCTTGTTTGGGATTGCAGAGAAGAATTGTGTTGCATCAATATTTTGTCTCTTACTTGAGTTGGCTATCTGAGTTTGCTCAACTGGTTTTAGAGGTTGATTGCTAGCGGAGAAATTTAGCTTTAGGGTTGTATATACTGGGCAACCTCTATAATTTGCGGTGTGATTACCTCCACAATTGCTGCATTTTTTCACGCTAGCATCGCCTTTAGATTTTGGGCATATGTTTGATTTATGGAGATCTCCACAAATCACACAAACAGCTGGCAGGGTACAATATGTCTTAGTATGTCCATATTCTTGGCAGTTACTGCACTGAGGAGGTCCAGTTCTCTTATGGGGTTCTTCGATTGTGATTTTGCGATTCAATAAATATCGAATTTTAACGATTAAGCCCTTACTACTTTTTAGCTGATATGTGTAGTAATTCTTTTTTACAGCATCAAATTCCGCAATTACTTTGCGATAATGAGTTTCGCTGTAGATTTGCACTTTCGTTTCCTCAATTTGGCCTTTACGAATAGGAACAACGTGAAAATTCTTTGGTCCTATAAGACTTGTAATTGTAGAAATCAACTTATCTGAGTTGCGTTCTCTTAAGAAAATGGGTGGGGGTTTGAAATTTTTCTTGGAGATAATATTTTCGTCACTTTCATCACCTGAAAGCAAAACGTATCTATTTTCCGAAATAATAGGGGCAGTGTTCTGCTTTTGAATTTTTGTTGAATTCATTTGTTTTGAATTTTGTGGACTTCTTTTTCGCTTTACTACAGTAATGTAGCGATCAATTCCAGTTTGAACAGCAACTGGTTCTTTATTAGTCATCGCACTAGTTGCTTTAACTACTGGGTCATGCACTTCAGTAGAAAGGCCGTTATTTGTTTGCTTTGATGTTGTAGCTGTTGGTGTTACAGCAGGAGAAGCGCATTGTACACTCCACGGTATAGAGGGAGATAGTATATCACGAGAGAACAATTATTTTTTTTTGCCTGTATTTATTGTTGTTGCAAATTTTGGCCTAGATAGGTCAAAGCAAAGCATCGTAGATTTTTACATTAAAAAAGTAGATACGAAATATAATTTAGCACAATTTGTATTTAAGTGAACATTTCTAATTGAAACATGTACCTATGTATATATAAGAATATCACTACATATTTCTATTTTCTCAGTTTTGCTTATTTTGAATATAATTAAATTGATTTTTGCGTTTTGGAGTCGGTAAATAAAAATCAAATTCGGCAAATTTTAATATATTTTTAAAAGACATTGGCTGATTGTAATATTGAAATATTTCCACCTATCACCATTTTTGAAACGCCATTACATTTTATATATTTGCCGGTAACCGGTACATTTGGTCATCGTAGGTTACATACAATTTTTAAATACGAGATAAGGAAAAGTATCAGCACATTTCTTACAAGTAAACATTATTTAAAAAATGATGAATCAAATAATTTTGAAAAATATACCACATCTTCAGTGCTTCAACTCGAAACGAAACTGATTAATTAACTTAAACTAAGAGCCATAGTAATTTAGTATCGGCCTTTTGACAGATTTTTGTATGGGAAATATGTCAAACAAGTCGAATCTAAATTTAAGATGGATCTTAATTTTAACTATGGCTACGGGCTTAAGAATTTACTACTAAATTTTATTAATTCTACTACATTTAAAGGCTGTTGGTGGATCGGATTTTTAAACCAAATTCCAATTTTAGCCAAATTTCGCACACAATGTGTAAAATTTTCCTATAGGTTCCTATAGTTTTTCCATTAGCTTACTGACAGTTAAAAACATGTCATTCATTTTCTTATTTTATCTGTGTGACTAAACACAAGGAATTATACTTAAGTTATTTAATATAATACCAAAAAAGAATAAAGTATCGATCCTCGGGTTTTAGTGTTTACTACCGAATCGAATATTTCGAGAAAGTTATTAGAGGTGCAGCTAGTTAAGTCAAAACAATTAGAAGAATTAGAGGAAGAAACTAAAAAAAATAAATAAATATGTGGCCACATAAAGCCCCAAAGGGCTCATTGGCCGAGCTTCTCTTCCATTACTGTTGTGCGTCTTAAATTTTGGACAATATTAGAAGGGACCTACTTATTTTAGCCGGTTCCGAACGGCAGAACACTTGTGACATCACTTTTTCTGAGCATTGTCACAGAGTTCTTTAAGAAGCTTTTTCATGGCAAGTTGTTACTGTCGGAAGAATTGCCAATTGCTTGCCGACAGGTGGGTACCGTTCGAAAGAAAAATCTTATCGATATTAAATTTGTTATGCATCAGCCGGGGATTGAACCACCGACCTACAGATCAGAAGGCGAACACACTAACCACTGAGCTACGGCACCCACACCAGAGGAAGAAACTAGACAAAAGAAAACATAAGCACAAACCAAAGCCATACAAAATTGTATAGAGTTTTCAAGAAATAAGAACACTTACAACTTCTAACTTAGATTTTGATTGAGGGCGTATTTCTCCAAATATTTCTCCAAATACGCCCACGCTTTTATATTGGCGTAAGAATTGTTTAGAAATATTTATTAGTGGAAAGACCCGTCGATAATCCATCGTTGCACAGGTAATTATCTCCCATAATCGACATCGGGTCGCATATTATTGAATTTGAAAATTAAAGGCAGAATTTACAAACTGTAGTTGGAAAAAACTTCACTTTGCATTATGGGTTTGCAAGGATTTAATGTTTTCCCTTTCTGATTTTAGTTCTATCTAAAAATTATTTCACTGACACTTGTTATTTTTTAATGAATTCAATTATATTTAACAGAAAGCTTTATTTCTTCGAACAAATTAAATTAAATATATTTGAATGTAATATAAAGTAAGTGTGCAGGTATAAATATCTTTATTGCAGATTTTAAAATTTTTTGTTGCTATTGTGTCGATAATACCTCCTAGCGTCACGTTTACTGATAAGCAACATTATAATAAATTATCTTAAATCCTGTCAAATTATATTTATTAAATAAAAACAAAGTAAATAATACTGGTCCCTAAATTGGAGCATTGGACGGTTAGTTATTTTGTAGGGTGTTAACCTTAAGTGATTGTACGATTGGTCAACACTTATCGGTAGTAACGGATCAGCTGTTTCGATATATTTCATACAAAAGCCGTATGAGGGACTAGTAAAAGCAGATTAATTTTTTATTGATTTTTCATCTGCAGAAATTAGATTTTCAATGGAGCGTATGTGAAAAAATGAGTCATTCGAGTGTTTTAATTGATGTAATATTCACGTACGAATTTCATTCATTCCTCAACACAGCAATAATTGCAAAAGTTTGATATAAAATATTAAAAGACTATTACGCCCAGAAATGAAGTTTCATGCAATAGTTTGAACGCGTAGTACAGCATCAATTAAAACAAGTTGCATTATTCATTCATTATTCTGCATTAATAACATTTTTCTTCAAGAATACAGTACACACACACACACACAAATATGTACACGAATCATATTCTTTTATTAAATTCTCATCTTAAATTGAAAGCGTACAAAATACAGCTTGTGCAAGAACAAGTCATCGAAAATTGGATTCAACGGATGGACCATCTGAGACGTAGCCAACATCTGAAAGACATAATCTTCAAAAAATAATTGCCAAAGAATGTTCTTTCAAATGATAATAAACTAAGATAAAAATTCCCCATTCAATTTGAATTTTCTGTGTTTTTTTCTTCAAAATAGTTGGGAACCTCGAAATGGATCACGCTTTACATATTTTCGCGGTATATTTATTTACTTGTTTCTTTTAATTTTTTTCATAATAAAGTAATAAATATTGCTTATTTTACAATTTTATATAAATGATTCTCTTTGATGGGCGCAATCTTCTTTTCTATTATTCTTGATTGACGGGAGAGTAAAAACAGCAAAACATCAATATAAGAATTCGTCAACAAAAAAAACCGAATGATTCAAATCTTCACTAATGTTCATTTTAACGCCAAGTCAATTCCATTGTTTTGACAGCAAACATTGTCGATGAAATACATAACAATACTTTGTATTTGATCAGCTGATACTAACTATTCTTGCACTCACACTCAACTTGTTTAATATTGTTATCAGAATCACACATTTTTGAGGGAAAAAGTTGAAACTGAAGTAAATATTGTCATGGCTTTAGCTGTGCATGCACCTATAGCGGTGCATTATTCTTGTGACCAGAAGTGTGGCGAAGTAAGGATGACGTCAAATGCCGAGCATTTCCAGTTGATCTGCAGCTCCTGTATAGAAGTTTATGAGAAGCTTAATGATTTTATTCTTCATATACGACGATGTCATTGTCGTGGAGCAAGTACTTCTCCTAGAAGTGTAAAAACGGACATCGATGTGATTACTAAAGATCCTTTGGAAGTCGAAATACTGCAAACTATAAAGATAGAGCCACTAATTGATTGCGGTGCTGGATTGTCTCAAAAGCTTTATTCTGACGGTGTGTCTTGTTTAGAGGCTAATTATGTAGAAACAAAACAAAGTGATATCAGCAATACAACTCCAACTACGGTATCAAATATTGAAAAACAGAAACTAATCACTTTTATCGACGCTGTGAAACGTAGTCCCGTATTATGGGACCCGAAACATGTTGATTTTTTTAATGAAAGTTCAAAGTCTGAGGCATTGGAATGTGTAGCCAACATACTGAACATGAAATTTCATAATTTTCAATTGAATGGTAAAGTTGTAATGATGAAGATAAAAAATTTATACCACCTTTGGCTGAGCATACGAACAGGTGAAAGAAAAGCTGATTGGTTCTACGACCGTTTGCAATTTTTAGAATCGATCAATAAATCGGAATTAGAATGGTATAATACAACGGTAATAAAAAACAGTCAATTATTTGCATATTAATAATAAATATTTTTACAGACAGACTCACAAAAATCAAACGTCGAAGATAAAAGCTATGAGAGGAATCATGCTACTGTTGTTAATGATAAAGAAGTATGTATATGAATATATGCGCATTTGTGTAAGAATAATACTGTTAATTATTATTCACATTCTTTTTGTTTAACAGGTAGCACCATCAAGTTTGAAAATAAGTGGGTGTACAACTACTGACCAAATCTCTTATTTCATTGATTTATATAGAAAGCATGAATTGTTGTGGAATTGCGAACATACCGATTACCTTAATAAATTTGAACAGAGTTTAGCTTACACAGAGATTGCATCGGAAATGAGCAAAAAGTATATTGGTATACACTTTTCGCCAACTAGTATACAGAAAAGTTCGATTGACCTACAAATACTATGCAATAAAATGTGGATTGGTGAAATCTCGAAGCCCTGGTTCTATGATCGATTACAGTTTTTGTATATAACCAAAAATTTGGTAAGAAATTAAAACTTCGGCAGTCCCTTCGACTTTATTATGAATGAATTTTGCTTTTTTATAGGACGAACAAAATTTTATGACAGATACGAATTTACTTGAAGAATTATTTGTAAGTACAAATTAATTCATGAATACTATTGTTTTCGATTACCGTTAATATGCATCATTTGATAGGCACGAAACACAAGTAACATTTTGGCTACAAATGAATTGGTAAGTTATTAACAATGTTTAGGATTTGTAGGACTTTATTCTATTAGTGTTGACTACTGTTATAAAATTCAGTTGCGTGAAACAGATGATTTGGTGTTTGAAGAAGTTGCAGCTTTAGCTATTGATTCCAAAATTAATGATGAATTTGATCGAATGGTAAGAAAAGTTTTTGCAAATAGCTTATATATGCGAACTTGAGTTTAATATATTTTACATTACAGTCCGAATGTTCGCTTTTCGAAGGATTTGAAGAAACTGTTTGTAATGATAGTATGATCGATGAAAGATTTGATAAGGTTGGTACAATTTATTATATACGATTCTATATTAGTTAATTGATCACTAATTTTTAGAAAAAGAGGGTTTTATCACGTGAAGCAACATATGCACTAATACAACTTTACAGAGATAAGCCAATACTATGGAATAGAGATGATCCAGATTTCTTCACCCCTTCTAAACGTAATCGAGTCATGGAAGAGTTAACTGCGACACTAAACCAACGTTGTCAACTTGAGTTAAGCGTAAAAGACATTAAAAATAAACTCAGTGCGCTAAGGTATATAGTTCGAAGGCCGTATAAAAATTCAGAATATTACGAACATTTATTATTTATACCAAAGGACAGTAAATTGCATTACAAATGTAGTTACTGTGAAAAGGAGTTCACTGTACACAAACAATGGCTGCTGCACGAATATGCACACTCAAAGATAAAGAAGTACAAGTGTAAAGACTGTTCACGATCATTTTTAACGCCACTCCATTTGCGTTCACATCAAGCCATGCATATGCGACGCGAAGCATATTCATATCTTTGCGATGTATGTGGTGAACGCTTTCGAAAGCGAGAGGAACTGCAAGTGCATAGCTATAAACATACAGGGGATTGGCCTCATGTATGTGATATATGTCAAATGGGTTTTGGTAAAATTCAACAATTGATTACACACACACGAACACATACCGGCGAAAAGCCATTTATGTGCCCAGAATGTGGGAAAATGTTTCGCACCCTTTCGTGCATTGTCGTACATCGTAAACGTCATACGCAGGATCGAGCGCATGAGTGCGGGAAATGTGGAAAACGTTTCTACACCAAATCCAAAATGAATCAGCATATGAATTTGCACACCAAAAAACATGTTTACTCATGTGACGAATGTGATAAGCAATTTTATTCCAATAATTGTTTGCGCGTGCACAAATTGATTCATTCATCCGATCGGCGTTATGAATGCCGGGAGTGTGGTCAACGTTTTAAGCAAGTTGCATCACGCTACAGCCATATGAAGAAAAAGCATGGTTACAAAAAGAGAGAATCCTGAACTTGGTTTAAGTAGGAAGCATAATTTTTATATAACATACATAAGATATTAGATAGCGTATTATTAATTGTGGACTACATATTACGTATCTATTCGTCAACGTATATATCATTGGGATTTATATGAAAATACTATATAATATGAAGCATTACCGAAATAAAAAAAAAAACAAATCTGATTTTGACATCTATATTTTCCCCTTATTAGATAAAACATGAAGCAATGTGCCACTTTGAATCGCACACGTTGTGTTTGTTCTTTCCAAAATACAGGTAAGTACCATGAAAGGGCAAATACGACACGCACGTTGTATGATAAATTGCCTCGTATAGAGCTTATTTTTGTGAATATTCCAAACGAAAATTTGTTTGTGCACATGAAAGGCGTGGCTCAAGGTCAAAGTTCAAATTTGCGATCAAAATTCATCAATAAATTCGTAATTTTTTTTACAATATGTGTATCAGAAGAAATGTCGTTTTAATACCTTTTTAGTGGTATATAATATTTCATACCTACCTATTTTTCACATTTTAAAAGTCATCAAATATATGAATTTGAAATTTTTTCCAAACTGACTTATTTTTCGATTCATATTCCATAACTTCCGAATGGAGTATAAAACATCTCTTTTATCTTGATTATGTTATCAGCAGACAGCATATTGCTCATAGAAAGCAATAATTATCAGAGTAATTATCTTGATAAGTATTGCCTGCCATGAACTGTCAGTTTGCTAATTTGACAGTCAAATTTTAATTTCAAAATTTTTTCGGCGCCCTTTTGTTTGCTTGAATTTTATGTCGGTGAATTAAAATAACATATATAAAAGAAAAAAAAAAGCTTTCCTTTTTCGCTTTTCTTCAACTTTTTGTATTTTTTTATTGAGCTTCTAAGTTTCAAATGTTTTTATCAAGATAAAAGGACCCACACGCAAATATTGCCACTGATAAATTACTTTAACTTGCACTCAAAATAATGGTAAGCAATAATTTTTACTTGTGGAGTTGCGAAGTTATGAGAGAATGATTGTCATTAAAACAATCTAGAAAATTATAACTACAAACTTTATGACATCCAACTTAATAATTACGTATAAAATTTGACATAGTTTCATCATAAGCTGTCCGCTGTGAATTTTGTTTAATATGTCGTGAAACTAGTTCTGGATTATAACTGATCGAACTACAAATTCACGATTAATATATTCTTTTGCACCTGAAGGTACATGAATATCGGAATAGATTGGACGGGTCTACGTCCCGGAAGCACTCGACCAAGGTCCATTCAAATCATCAGAAATGCTTTGTATGGAAGAAAACAAAGCATTTCCGTATTCTTGCTGCTACAACAACAACAACACGTGAATATCTATGAATTTAATATTTTTGGTTTTAATTTTGATACCACTGAAAACACGTTTCACTAAAACTTAGTACAAAAAAATACAACTCTACTGTAAAAATTTATGCGAAATGACAGTTGTACTAAAAAGTAATTTTAAATTTGACATTTCTGTTATTTTGGTTGTTGTATATGTTGTTCGCTCATTCACTCACTCGCTATTGACAGTTAATTTGACATGAAAAGCGCATTTGTCAAATTATTTTTGCTTTGTTCGCACGCATTTGTGTACCGTCGGTGGAAAATCATGTCAATGTAGTTTTCCTTGAGAAACTTATCGAATGATTGCGGCAAGGAAATAATGACATTGTGTTTTGTGTTTTGAATAATTATGCATATTTCTGAAAATTGTACATATTAAAAAAGTGCGCGTGGTAAGAGTTATCTTGGGAAAACGTCACTAAATAATCACGAGGAAAATTCTGCGACCAAGTACAGTGAATGTGTGTGCGCGAGCTGTTTGACAAATAGGCAAAAACGACGTAACATTTTCCAATAGAATTGTTTTCCAATATTATATATTTTTCAGTTCATTAAAACTTATTTGAACAATTTTGTCTGAAGTTACTAAATTACTGTGATTGCGAACACAAAGTATAGAGAAAAGACAAATTGTTTTGTTTAAGTTATCGCGTGCACTTCAAAGTGCAGAGAAAATTCGTATTAAGGAAAAAAACTAAAATCCAAAACAAATGTATTTAGGAAGAAGCTAAACAAGAAGCGTTTATATACATGTGTACAGCGATTGGAAGAGGCAAGTTGCATGAGAAATTCATATTTATTTTATAACCCCATACATGCATAAGCTCCAGAAAGGGGGAGTATTTCGATGACAATTTTGCATTGTATTGTACGATATATAGGGAGTATTCCCTGATATGAGAGACACTACAATTGCATTTGTATACGGTATATCGCAATAATAGACTTAAAATTTAAAAATGTGCGATAAAAATTCGAAAATATAAATTTTATTATTTATTCATAGCAACTACGTTTTCTGGTGCAGTTTTCACAATCGATTTTCACAAACGAAGTTTGCAGTTGGCAAAGCAATGTGTATTTACTGTATTAGCACAAAAATGGTCGCAAGTTTGACGGTAGTTAGGTCCATAATATTGATAGTGTATGATGAAAAAATCGACTGTCCATCCAGAGATGTCTAAACCAGTGATTTTCCCAATAAGTTATTTTGCAACAATCCTGTGATTTGTGATGATCTCCATGAAGATCTTCTGTTTTCAAGAACCCTATATTTTCGTATTTCGTCCTTGATATTACTTTGAGATTAAATATTGATTCTCCCGTGAGTGTCTGGACATAAATCCTCCCTTATACTCCATTTACTTATTGTAATGTTGTTGTATTGTAGTGATTAACTAAGAATGCCAGTAGAAGTTGGCATTTAGTTATTTATTTAGTTTTCCAGCTTGGTGCCCATACCTGCTATATACAAGGTAGATACATACACATAGAATATCACTAAATGCAACAACAATGCTTATTGCTAATGTGCTAGCACAAATATTAATAATAACAAAATTGTTCATTATTGCATAAACCACAGATTTCCGTTTTCCCACCAAGATCGACGGGAAAAAATTGTAAAACCTCAAAATATATATGAAAAGTTCACAAGATTAAAATGAATTTATGTACAATTTGAAATCAGAAATAATTATAATTTGGAAGAAGGAAAAATGTAATGCTGCCTACTACTATTAATAATGACAAGAATGAATAATGAAACAAAACAACTGATACTGTTGTCAGTGTGATAAGAAATGTACTTTGTTTGGGTTACTTATTTAAAAAGAGGAATGTTGATACCAAGTACTGTGAATGTGTGTCGTTTATAATTCGTTGTTGGATGTGGTGGTTTAAGTTGTTAGTACGAGTAGTAGTGGTTGTTAGCAACCTCTGTATCTATGCACTATACACACCCCATTTTAATGATTACAGCAGACTATGAGACAAACCAAAATTAAGAATCCACCACCACTACCACCACCATGTTACACTGTTCATTAAGATAATAGCGAAGAGAATAATATGAAACCAACCCGATTACATGTACATATTTCCCGAAACTTTATTATTGTTTATGGGAAAGGCATACTTATGTCTGGCATCTAAAATATCAGTTCCATTTCTGCTACTAAATATTGAAATGCAGATGCTGTAGGCAAATATTTGGAAAACTTGATTATTGTCTATTTTTAAAGCAATTATCTTTTCGTTCAAGTTTCATTTTCTTGTTGTTATTTTTGTGTTCTCATTTTTCGTTTTCTTTAATGACTCATAAAATAAATTCAATGGAATATGCATAAAGCTCAATTTGAGTACGAAAAAAAAAATGGAAAATTATATTGTGTTCTGTATATTCAGTGCTTAATTTTCGATATATTATATTTAGAAAATATGTATATGTATATGTATGTTATGTATGTACTATATTCATCCATATGTGTCTCATAAAGTCGCCACACAATCAAAATTGATAGTTGTTCTTACTACAAAGGTGTGACAATTCGAAATATAATTTACTCCCTTGTCTAATTGTTCCTAAACTTCAATACCCTAATGCAAGTTACTACAAATTTGCATACAAAAATTATTCCTGTCTTAGTAGACATGTGAACGAGGGTGGTTTAATATGTCCCTGAAAATTGAAACACTATTTTGCCGTGTGTTATATTTTTCAATATAGTCTCCTGTTTGCTCGATACTATTCGTCCAACGTTTCTACAATTTTTTAGAGACCTTCAATTAAGGAGATCAAGATCATTGTAAGATCAACGATGTAGCCAAATCTTTTACCACCGAACTATATATTCATGTTTGGAAACAGTAAGAAGAACAGGGGCAATTTTTTTAGAATGCTGCCATATTGTCAACCGGTCAGTCGGCGTCGAATCAATTCAACAGCTCTGCATAATATTCGTTTTTAGCTATAGCTTTTTTTATTTATTTATTCAGTCAACGATCGAATTTCTTGAAAACTTGATTATCGCCTATTTTAGTAACACCAAAGGTATTACTTGCTTACTGACTTATCAAGCCATCAGAACCGATGGATCGATTCTATTACGTACGGCGCCAATTAAAAATTCTAAGCGATGAGAAGCCATCTAATCCGTGATCGTTCCTTTGTTGTCCGCCATTGTCTTCAGAAAACCTTTTTTGCTAGAGCAATTTCTTCCATTCGCGTCATATACCGCATTCAAGTAAATTGTTATAAAAAACGAAAGTAGGCGGCATGATTGCAACTCAGGATGAAAGACCCAGGACAATTTTTTTTATTGACTATATTAAGTTTGCAATACAATACCAGGTGTACAAGCTTAAATCCCATGTTTTTCGGTTAAAAAAACACATTTAACACATTTTTTTTATAGAAAGCCAAAAATTAATTTTTTCAAAGTATTTGCACTCACTAGCTATACATTTTTCCCATCTCTCGGGTAATTTGTGTATACCATGCCAAAAGAATTCGTCATTTTTCGAGACAACCTACTCGTCAAGCCATTTTCTGACATCTTCATACGAATACGAAGTGCTGTTTGGCGAGCGCGTGACCCATCGACGAAAACAGGCGATAGTCAGAAGGGGCCAGGTCTGGTGAATAAGCGGGATGAGGTAGCACCTCCCAATTGAGTGTGTCCAAGTAGTTTTGAACCAGTTTTGACGTGTGGGATGGGGCGTTGTCGTAGAGAAAAATCAGCTTCTCATGTCTTTGTTCATAACCAGGCCTTTTTTCACCCAAAGCACGGCGCAATTTCACTAGTTGTTGGTGGTAGCGGTGAGCATTGACAGTTTCACCAGGTTTCAACAGCTCGTAGTAGATGACACCCTGCTGATCCCACCAAACGTACAGCATCGTCTTGCGTCCAAAGCGATTTGGTCTTGGAGAAGAAGTTGCTGGTTGGCCGGGATCGACCCACGATTTTTTTCGTTTATGATTCTCAAAGTCACCACAAGATGTAAGAATGACTTTCTCTTTTGTCTAGCAAGCAAGATTTCGCATGTGTTTTGGCGTCGTTCCATGTGCCTATCGTTCAATTCATGGGGTACCCATTTTCCAAATTTTTGAACCTTCCCCATGGCTCGTAAACGTATGGAAATGGCTTGTTGTCTATTTGAAATATGTAAGCATTTTTGTATGCTCTCTATTAATGGCATTTTGCGAATGAACATAGCTGGTACCTTATTTCCTTTTTTAAAAATACCTTAGAGAAGAATTCAAGAGCTCTTTCAGAACATTACCATAACTCAAGAGCTTTGCTACTACTGAGTTAAAAATAGTCAATCCGTTTTTGCAAATTATGTTTAAATATTGAAAGTCAAGCTGAGTGTGTAAAAATGTCATCATTAGTATAGGCAATATTGTAAACTCTAATGATAGTGAATTTCACTATCAATGAAAGGATTTATGACGCGTGCTATGAAGAACACATAATTAGTTGAGTTATAGGCCATAACATAATTACTGGCTAATATGATTTTTTGACATATTTTCTTAAAAATCTGATTGTCCGTGATTGAGAAAATCTGATGAAAAGGTGATAATCGCTACAAAAATCTATAGGGACCAATAAATTTGTTTCTTATACTCAAACTGTTTAAATAATGCTGACAGAGTAATTAGTATGTTTTTGGATACAAAACACTTAAGAACACGCCTCAAGTATTAATTAGATCATATCGTTCCTTCGCTTCAATCGCAATCAGTTGAAAATATTGGCGTAACGAAATGGCGTATTCTGTGGGACATGGTAAAATTATATACGAGATTTGATAAAAAAAAGTACATGTGTTTGAAGGCTAGATTCAGTCTGAAATTCAGTATGGTACCGTTTGACAGATAACACGATGTACACGACGGTAACGTCAACTTTTCTCATCGACGTCACCTGTCTTCAAATACGAATAATTTCTGACTCTTTCTATATTAAAAAGTAACATATGTATTTAGAATATTGATCAAAATTAAACATAATTATTTGTAACTGAATTATCACAGAGCTCGTGGAGAGTTTTATTTGTGAATTTTGACTATCGAAGCAAACTGCCAATTACTTGCTTGTCTTTCTGTAAAATATTGTGGAGTTGACCTAATCGGCGACTTTTTAATACCAACATTCCTGTTACAATAGTATATGTACAAGGTGCGACAACTATGTATTAAGACTGCTTCTAGAAAACACAATTAAAACACGATATCTGCTAATTTTTCGATATATTTATTCAAAATATTCTCCTCCTGATTCAATACACTTGTTACATCGATTTAATAGTGATTCAAACGCGTGTTCCAGCTCATTTTTCGGAATTGCCTCCAGTGCCCTCGTCGAAGCCCGTTGTGTGGTCTGAATGTCATCAAAAAAGCATCCTTTCAACTTCAATTTCAGTTTTGGGAACAAAAAGAAGTCGCACGGTGCCAAATCAGGTGAATACGGCGGGTGATTCAACACACAGACCTGATGCCGAGCCATAAATTGACGAACAATGAGTGCTGTGTGTTAAATTTCATGTTAAATTTCATGTTAAAATTTCAACATCTTGTAAAATGAATGTCAATAAACATTAAATGTCAACCAAATGCCATGAAATTTTGACAGTTAGTAGAGAAAGGTTGAAGCATGTGCTCACACATAGATGGCGCGCTTGGTTGCTGAGATATGGTTCGAGTCTTAATACATAATTGTCGCACCTTGTATATGCACACATGCCTCTTTAACCTTTCAAGAGCTTATCTTTTAGTTTTTATTATGATGACAATTTAGGAAAACAAAAAGAAAATGGACATTGAACTTTGCGTTGATATTTCGGGAAGTTCTTAAAATAAAGTAGCGTTTGTACTTGATTGTATTCAATATCTATACTATATTTAGATAATTTCAATTGAGCACAACAAACTAATTGACGTCATTGACTTACATACTTGTCTACATAAATATATCTTATGCACAGTACGACTACTCATATGTAGTACGAAAATAGATAATGCTGCATTAGTAGCAGATATCATGTTTGCTTATGTACGAGTATTTAAATACATATACAAAATTTAGATAGGTAGGTATGTAATCGTATTGCATGACTTAACATCAGAGGCATTTTTGAAAATGCATATTAGTCATATAGCAAATTGGAACGTACCCTGGTGACAAACCCTGATTCTTGAGTACATTATATTTTATTATCATTTTTTGTTTGTTCGTTTTTTTACTTTATTTGGCTGATTTGTATTATTATTGTTCTTCTGGGTTGCATATCTGACTCGAGCGAATCATGGGTCATTAGCTTATTTTATTTAAGTGCATATGATTTATTTATGTTCAACTTTTATTTGATTTATGTAAATTTATTTGGCGTTAATGCCATTAAACATAACTATTTCTCTAAAATCGAAGATAGGTCTTTTAGTAATCAGATAGGAATATTTTTGTTTCCATAGTACAAAAACAAACAAATTTGGTAATTTTGGCGATAAATTAAAGACTTGTTTATGAAATGAAAAAACCCGATTTTACCTTGTTGTATGGCATCAAATCATTGTAGATACGACGTTTGGCAAATGAGTCTCTGAAAATTGAAATACGAAACATCTTTCAAAAGAAAGCTCCAAAATGTTCAGACATATCTGTCAAATAGAATCTGCGAAAAATAGAGCACTTTTGATTTTGCCTTGTCTTGTCGTATGATATCGAATCACTGTGCATTAGGATGTAACGATTTTACTTAGAATCCAGAAATAACTTTTCTACAAAGGCATACCCCCTATGCAGGGGGTAACCTAGAGATCAGAAGAAAAAATCTGCTAAATAGTTATGTTTTAGTTTCGAATATTTTATTGATTATTTTTATGACTTGAGTTATTATTTCGGCAAGACCTCCCACTATGTATTTATAAAGAGGCTAATTTTATCAATTTTTTCTTGACTAGCGTATGTTAAGTAAAAGTCAAAAGTAAAAATTTCCTTCTGGGGAATTTATTATACCGCTCGGAATATTTTTTCTCGGAAAATGGATTTTTGTTGTTTTTTTTTTTCTAGAAAAACATAATAAACAATTTTTTTAACTCTTTGTTTATTTCTGAATATTTATTTACAAAAAAGTTCAAAATTTTCCATATAAGCAGCATAGTCCGACTTAGTTTTGGTGCGTGGTAAGAATTTTCGGTATTCCAAGTTCGCGCAAACTCAGTCATGTCTTAGACCAGACTTCTTTAACCCGTTTGGAGGTTGGTTGAAGATAAGATTTTAACGAAGCTCACACGCTTTTTATCTCTTTATATTAATTTTTTTTTAAAACATCGGCTTTTGTATGCAACTGATTAAAAGCAAATTATCGAACCGAGGTTATGCCTATATAGACATTTTTTTGAAAAATTGATACACCCTACTGTGTATACGAGGCTGGGCAAATAAGTCCCTAAAAGTTGAAATAAGGGAGACTCTATTTAGTATGAAAGCATTTTGCTCGTTAAGAAGGATCTTTCAAAAGAACGCAACCGACTCATTTGACAGATATGTCAAATGGTTTTCTTGTAACAGCCATTTGAAACAGGGATTTCGTAAAAATGGAAAAAAGTGAATTTTGTGTGCTCATTAAACGCTATTTTGTGTGCGAAAATTATGGGTACTCCACCATCAATTGGAACAATACGTCGCTGATTTAATCAATTTCGGTGCGGTCGTACCAGCACAAGTGTTACGGAACGTTCTGGTCGGCCAATTGAAATCACCACACCAGAAATGGTCGCTAATGAAGGTGCTTGCGCTTGAAAAGGCTTATCACATGAATCAATGATTTCAGTTTAGCAAAAATGTTTGCATATAAAGAGCTATCCGTATGACGGGTGCCCCTTTTGCTTACGATTGACAACATGACGCAATCATTTGACAACTTCAAGGGAGTATTTGGCAAAATTACATGAATTGAATTATGAATTGCGCCTATTTTAATCTTCTCTTATTATTTGGGTGACATAAAAAAACAAATTGTAGAAACTTTGGACGAAAGTTTACATTTTTTCTTTAAATATTGATCAAAACCAAGTAAGATTTCCCTTTTCTAAATAATACATTCTTGTATTACATTTTATGAATTACACTATAACACAATTTGAGGATCATTGTTTTGGGGGTGAACCAAACTAATCTCAAACGATAATATTTGACTTCAGTAGCAAAAACTCTAAACCCTTTCTGCTCTGTTACGTCACAATTTTTTTTACAGTGGCTTAAAGTTTGGCTTTTTCCGTCAAAAGTAGAATCATGGAATCTGAAAAATCATATGTAAAATTACATTTGTCTTCGGAGACCTATAACCCTCTAACTACCACCCCTATGGGTAATTTTTGGCTTTTTTATGTTAGGGATTTTACGAAAAGAAAAAAATCTTCGAAAAATGTTATTATAGATGTTCAAAGCCAAGAACTATCCTAAATGTAATTATACATATAATTTTTCAAATTCCATGATTCTACTTTTGAAACTAAAAAAGCTAAATTTTAAACCACCGTAAAAAAAAAAATTCTGACGTAATGGAGCAGAATTAAAGTGCTATTGTTTGAGACTGGTTTGGTTCACCCCCGATAGGGTATGATCAATAAATTGGAAATTGGATCAAGTACGAGTATAAGTTTTTATTCACTTCACCGTATTTCTACATCCTAATTCTAATTAGCCATACTTATATACTTGTTAAATTAACCACCATATAAAAGCTCATGTTGTTGTATGTCCATATCAGATCAGTGATAATCTGCTGTTCACTCATTGTGTCCAGTTAAATAATTACTATAGTGTTGATTTTGCTGTTAACTAAAGTTGCATATTTAAAAGAAATGTCATATCTAAACAACATCGTTGTATATTTTATATCATGTTAGTAGATATACGTACATACCTAAGTACATACATACTTGTAAGTAATTGGTAATGAAGCAATATAAGGTACTTACTCTCTTGTGTGCTAAAGACGTTGTCGTGCGGTTATTATGTTCATAATTGAGGTGTAAAAGCGGAACAATTTTCAAATTGTTTATTAGAATTATAATAAAGTATTATTTTGTTTTTTTTATAGCATTATAATTGAATACAGGGTGGCGATACTGTAGTATCATCGGTTTTGCGAAAAGAGCCACATTGGATATAGGTTTCATATGTACAATTATATTTTCGTGTACGCCTTTACATAAGAAGCCATGTCATATAGGTTTTCTTCTAAGGAAAGTAAGTAAATTATTCGAAATCGTACGACCAAAACATTTGTTCAACATGACAAGCGCATTGATTGATTTACCCACCAATAAGTCAAATACTGAAAAGCTTAAATAGAATGGATAAAGAAAGATTTCAAAGCGTATGGACATAGTTAAGAATGGTAGAAATTCATTAGTCACGCAGAAAACGAACACAGAATCCAACAAAACATTGACTTGAATTGAATTGCATTATTGGTATCTAATTATTCTAGTCATGATTCACATATTTCTCACTGTGAATCGTTGTGTTGTGATTAGTGTGACCACGAGTGCTCTTTATTATTGTATTTTAAAGTTTTTTTTTCTTCTTACATAAATTCTGTAATTTATTTGTTGGTTTAATTTTGATGAACACTTTTTTTTTTCTTAGCGAAAACGTATTGGCTGCCACAAGTAAACATGAAAAATATGCTTTTTAACATGTTGGGATCGTAACCAAATAGTATTTAAATGTTAGTAATTTATATTATGATGGGTGTTGTAGTTCAATTGCTTTTTTTGTGTATGAGATCCCGGATTCAGGCATCGGAGTGGTCAGTTCAACAATTATTGTACTTTTTCTGAAAGATAAAAATATATTCATTTTAATTCTTTCAACAACAAGGGTGTCATAGCTCAGTGGTTAGTGTGTTGCCCTTCTGATCTGTAGGTCGTGGTTCAATCCCCGGTTGAAGCACAACTTTAATATTGAAAAGATTTTTCTTTCGAACGGTACCCATCGGTTGGCAAGCAATGGCTTTTTTTCCGCACAAGAGTACTAGAAGAGAAGCTCGGCCAAAAAGCCCTTCGAGGCTTATATTTGCATTGGTTTTCTGGACTGTAGGTCGTGGGTTTAATCTCCGATTGAAGAACAACTGGAATATTAAAATTGGCGCTTCTTCTAGCAGTAATAATTTGCATGAAAACTCTACTAAAAAAGATATGTGACAAAGCTCGGAAAAAGTTATGTCTTAAGGGTTCTGCCCTTTGGTACCCACTAATATAAATAGCTTCCTTCTAATACTGTCCTAAATTTAACATGCACAACTGTACTGGAACAGCAGCTTGGTGGTACCACAAGGGGACTTTCTGACCTAAGCGTGTCCTCTCTCAGAGAGAGAGAGAGAGCCCACCGTAATCTAACCTAATTGATTCTCTATCTTAACTTCTTAATGTAGTTACAATCCAAAATGAACACAAATACACTTGAAAATCGAGAAATATCGACAAATACGCAGCAATCGCCTGTAGAAGGGTCTAATTCAAATCCTTTATTAGATTTATATCCATAATATGCTCACCAACCTCACATACCCCTTATCTCCAACTCTTAGGTGACTGGCCTAAGAGAAAATCGGCAAATATCCATATAGCTCTCCAGGAACTACCTCCAGGAGGTTAATATATGAATTCGATTATGTCTATCGCGTCTATATTTTTCCGAAGGTGCTGCTATACAAAATGAAGTTAAAAATACGTGAAAATCGACAATAACTACATAGCTGCCAAGGAATCACCTCTAGAATTATAAAACAAACTCTCATTAGTATTTCCTCTCCATCATTTTTGCCAAACATATTTTCCCTCTGTCTCCACCTCTATAATTGGCTCCCATTACTAATTATTGCGTTTTCTTTTTCTTTTCTTTGCAGATTATACATTTGACAATTGCATATATTTTAGGATTATAACACATACATATATATTTGTGATATATATTTTTGAAAAATTTTGAAAGAAAAGGAAATTATACAATTTCATTGGCGCTTCATTTAAATTAAATTTAATAGCAGTGTTAGCATCATCCAAGTGTTGTATTATTGTTTCTCCAATTACAATAAGAAAATAGTAAATATATTACAAAATTTAGAAAATGTTTAGTCCCGATTATGAGAAGCGTATATTGAAGCATTGCAGTCCTGTTGCACGTAATCTATTTAATGAATTTGAATCAGCTTCAACTACAACACCGTTGGACCGATTTATACCTTGCCGGTAAGTTTATAAAATCTACCTTATTTTATTTATTACATAACATATTAATATAATGGGTGCCGTAGCTCAGTGGTTAGTGTGTTCGCCTTCTGATCTGTAGGTCGTGGTTCAATCCCCGGCTGATGCATAACAAATTTAATATCGATAAGATTTTTCTTTCGAATGGTACCCACCTGTCGGCAAGCAATTGGCAATTCTTCCGACAGTAACAACTTGCCATGAAAAAGCTTCTAAAAGAACTCTGTGAGAAAGCTCAGAAAAAGTGATGTCACAAGTGTTCTGCCGTTCGGAACCGGCTAAAATAAGTAGGTCCCTTCTAATACTGTCCAAAATTTAAGACGCACAACAGTAATGGAAGAGAAGCTCGGTCAATGAGCCCTTTGGGGCTTTAAGTGCCACATATTTATTTATTTTATTTATTAATATAAACGATCATACATATGATCTACGAATTGTAGAGTTCAATTTCTGAAAAGAGCGAATGTGAAAGAATAATTAATGAAATCAATAGTGATTCAAAAATATGGGATACCAATGGATTAAAGCTGGAAAACGGGAACAATAGGACCACGGTTTAAATATCCTGCTGCCTATGGTGTATATCCAACCATATTTCAGGCAAAACTATTTTCTACTATGCATTCTATCGGACAGTCAGGCAGCTCTAAAATCACTAATGAATTTCTCGTTCCAATCTAAGTTGGTTTGGGAATGCTTTGAACTCCTTAATACCCTAGCAAAGGTGAACTCTGTGACTCTATATGGGTACCGGGACACGAGGGGCATGCAGGCCAAAAAGGGTGCAGACACTCCTTTCATAGGCCCAGAACCCTTCTGCGGGGTAAACAGTAGTTTCATGAACAACTTAATATGTGAAATGGGAAAAAGTAGTCTACCCGATTACTGGAGAGCCCAAACAGGCATGCGGCAGTCGAAAAGATTCATTGACCCTGAACATATTAAGGTTGATACTATCTTGAACCTCAGCAGAAAAGACATCAAACTTTACTTTGAACTACGAACAGGTCATTGTAAACTTAATTATCACATGATGAAAATGGGTGTGGTAAACAACGATCTCTGTCGACTCTGTCTTGAAGAGCAGGAAACAGCAGAACACGTTCTTTGCAATTGCCCAGCTGTGGCTAGACGCAGACTATACTACCTAGGCAGCGGATTCATAGTTCCAAGGGACCTAGTTAAAATCAATCCCACAGCAGTGACAAGATTTATAAATAGTTTTGAGATCTGCTAGTTAGGGAATAGGCTGCACAAATGATCTTCAGGTCGCGGTGCATCATAGCCTTAATAATAATAATAAAATTTTCTACTGAGATCTGTGTTTGCGAATGTCTGCATAGTAAGACTAAAGGAACCAGAATAAATATAGTGTTTGACTGTCAAGCGGCTCTACGGACTCTAGAAACTTGCGATATCATATCCAGACTAGTACAATCGTGTACTCCTCAATCAGCTTGGTGAACACAACACAGTAATACTGTGGTGAGCTTTCGGGCACGAGGGATATGAAGGAAACGAAAAGACTGACTGCTTTGCTAGGAGAGAAGTTCAAAGACGTTCAATAAGTCCGAAAACTTTCTGCGGACTGTCCAAAGTTCATGTCTCAGAACTAATAAGAAAGTGGTAGGAATTCAGAATAGCTTTCAATTGGCAAAACTTGAAATACCAAAGCCAATCAAAAAAGATTCTTAACACCGGCAAAAGGTAGCTCTGGAAAGAGGGCCTAAACTTTCTCACCGGTTGTCTGATGAGACACTGCAATTTTGCGATACCATCTCAATTAAATAGATCTCTCAGATTTTACTGACTGAATAGTCGTACACATATATATGGTGATTGTTCGCGAACAGCAAGTTAAAAATTGGAGTGTAGTGCTGTAGCAAGTCAAAGACTTATCCACTATGGAAAATACAACCAACCAGAGTTCTCAAATACAGTATATTAGAAGAAGAAATGCAGTTTGGATTGGCACATCTAACCTGGTAGTGATATATATTTACGAATAACATAGTATTCCAGTTTGTGCTGAGGTTTTTCTCTTCTATTTGCGTTTGAATTCAAGTCTATTTAAAATATTATGACGACAGCTTCATACACAAATCCAGTTCCCACTACACTTTTCTCAACTGTTGTCATCGACTGTCAAATAATTTCTATTGTGATTCATTGAATATGAAATCTGTATTTCTGTTAGCTTTTTCTCTTTTTATATTATTATTTATTTTCTCTACATGGCATACCATACCTGGTGGAATATTGCTAAATCACTTGCTCTAAGACAAGTTTCATTAAAACGGTTAATAACAAGCAAACCAAAAGCAAAAAAAAAAAACCCAGAGAAAAGCAGCGAAGCGATAAATCAAGACAAGTGTGTTGTTGTATAGCCAGTGAAAGGAATAAAGCAAAATAATAGTAGCTATTTATTTATGTACCTATATGTATCGTACATACAATATATAAACATTCATGTAAGAGCGATGAAAAGCGTATTTTCTAACGTTTCTTTTTATGAGGTTATTGCACTTATACAATTTTAATATGGTATGTAAAAAAGAAAAATTCACTAGAAAATGGTTCACAACCGTTGGATAATGAAATGTAAACTAATCATGTTAGCAAGTACCATAATTTAAATGGAAACCAAAAAAGAAGAAGAAGAACAAAAAACACGATAGACAGATCATTTGGAAATAGAAGAAATAATGTGGTTTACATGCATACAAATTAGAGCTACAATAGAATGAATCATTTTGAAATTAATTCACTTAAAATCGTTGAAATAAAAATTAGATTTAAAAAATTTATTTTTTATTATTTAAAAAAAAAAGTATATTTTGCTTTTAGACCAATTAACCCAGATTTTTTGTGCCAAAACGACTACATGCTCGTAAATCATTATTCAAATTTAGTCTATATATTGATTAGATTGGATTGTATTGAATGTATTTAAAAAATAAACATTCATTTTTATTTTACATTTAAAAGAATATACTAATCCGGAGATTGGGTGCCGTGGTTCAGTGGTTAGTGTATTGGCCTTCTGATCTGTAGGTCGTGGTTCAATCCCCGGTTCATGCATAACAAATTTAATATCGAAAAGATTTTTCTTTCGTACGGTACGCACCTGTCGGCAAGCAATTGGCAATTCTTCCGACAGTAACAACTTGCCAAGAAAAAAGCTTCTAAAAGAACTCCGTGACAAAGTTCAGAAAAAGTGATGTCGCAAGGGTTCTGCCATTCGGAACCGGCTAAAATAAGTAGGTCCCTTCTAATACACGCACAACAGTAATTAAAGAAAAGTTCGGCCAATGAACCCTTCGGGGCTTTAAGTGCCATATATATATATATATATATATATATATATATATATATATATATATATATATATATATATATATATATATATATAATCCGGCTAATTAGTCTGATAGAAATAAAAATATTTTTTGTAAACTGAATGCAAGTTTTTAATTTTTATCAACTAGCCAATTTTCTGCTTATTCAATTGAATTGATAAGTTACAATTGAATGCATTATTTTACAACTCTGATTCAAACATCGAGCGTATACAAATTAGAACTTAATGCATAATGTAGTTTTTGTAAGCAAAATAGATGGTTTATATCCTAGACAGACGGCAGCCTAATTCCGGATTACGGAGTTGATTCGAATTAACTCGGGCACTAACTGCAGCTAATCCGCATAAACTCTATGAGTTAATTCTCAAAATAAAAGAGGATTAGGGCAATTTGAGATGGCGACACTGCTGAAAATTGTCTATTGTGAATTTTTCTCCATCCATTTTACAAAATATTAGGTGTGTTCGCTAACAAAAAACTTTCAACAATTGTTAACAGTTTTCAACATGTTCGCCAACACTTTGGCGAACAAATAAATCCAGCTGTCAATTACGAACGGTGAATGACAATTTACAAGTTTCTGATAGTTTTCAGTTCACGTACTTATTGTAGATTTTCTCATATCGAGAGTGATAGATGACAGAAATTGATAGTGATAGTAAGTGGACAGTCCTAATAAAACAGCAATCAGCCGTTTAGTTAATCCGCAATACTGCCGTCTGTCAGGTTATTATTTTATTCGGATTAAGTGCGCCGGTAATCCGGAATTAGGCTGCCGTCTGTCTAGGCTATTAGAACGTAAGCAAAAGATTAATAGTTTTGCTTAATGTATAGAGGTAAATTTGTAACCAACCGTAGCAGTGCTAAATTAATGGATAAATAACAACTGTTTTCTTTTTTGTTTTGTTTTTCGTAGTTTTTCATAGATAATTGAAACACTGGAGGTTTGAAGAACTTTAGCCGAGGAATTCGTTCATAGTATTAGCCGCGATTAATTCTGCACTCGTACTTAGCTGGCAGCGACTATAAGTATATGGCAAGCTTCCCAAAAATGGACGGGTTCACGTTCCGGACCAAAGTCCATTCAACTCAACAGAATACGGAAATGATTTGCCCGGGAACAAAACAAAGCATTTCCGTACGAAAGAATTTCGCAACAATTTTATTCCACAATTTTCCAAACATTTTATCAATTAAATAATCCGAATTCGTTCTATTTGAAATTTATATAAAAGTTAAACAATCAACTCTTTTTGGGAAACAATTATCTTCATCGTTTTATTGGCACAAAGCACTTTTTCAGTAACTTTATCTGACAAATTTATACTTTTCCGAGTCTTGTGAGTGTTGTTGAATTTCCCATACCAAGAATTTTGGCACCTACCTACCTCGTGCACAGAAGCTAATTCCGCTAAACAACGAACTACAACTAAGTTTATTTTTAAAATCTTATAGTAAAGCGTTTGAAAAGTTGCTCACCAAAAATGAAAAATTCATTGAATGGATTTTCTAAAAACATTTATAACCAAACTAAAATACTATTTGAGATTTCTCATTTGCAATTGTTTTTTCTTATTTTCAAGTCGATATAGTGTAGCCGAATAGCATAGAATTTATTCCGGTGCTGAGTTTCAATGAAATCTTTCGATAGTCGAAAACACAATCCATCGAAAGTGAACTATTGATCCAAGAGTCGTCGTATACGAGGGCGGATTGATAATGAAGCTACCTATATATATATTTTAGGGATTAGCCGAATCAGACCACTTATATGGGTCCCTTTTCGTCCCTCAAATCGTGTGTTAATTATTTGTTTGGTTGCAGAATTCTTCTACTTCCTTCCTCACGCGTTATTTCATGTCTTTGTGGGGTATGTTCCACATTTCGAGTTCATCAATAAATTGGCGACCCAGTGTGGACATCCTCCTGCTTGCCAATGCAGGACACTGGTACACTATGTGCGCCGCTATCTCTGCCTCTTCCATGCATAATCTGCAAATATCAGCATCCTCCCCATCAACAAGACCCATCTTGCTGAGGTGGTACCTGAAATTGCCATGCCCAGTTATTAATGCAGTCAATCAGCTTAGAGTCATTCGTCCTAAACTGAGAGCCCTCCCCGATTCACTGCCCTTTGATAGCTTCAACGAAGCCTTTGCCTGTCTACAAGTAGATAAGTTCTCCCATCTCGTGAGATGAAGTTTCTTTATCCACTCTTCGATGAAGCTACCTAAGTAGGAAAAAAACATTTTTTTTTTTTCAAAAACCATTTATTTCTCAACATAGTCTCCTCTTACTTCGACACACTTAGTAAGACGATATTCCAACTTATTTATACCATCTGTATTATACGATTTCGGGAACGCCTCAAGATACGCGTTAGTTTCGGTAATCACTTCTTCGTTTGAGCTGAATCTTTTTCCTGCGAGCCATTTTTTCAAGTTTGGAAACAGGAAAAAATCACTAGGAGCTAAATCTGGACTATAAGGTGGATGATCAACCAATTCGAAGTGTATTTCACGTAATTTTAGCATCGTATCTAATGCTGTGTGAACCGGTGCGTTGTCTTGAAGAAAGAGCACTTTTTTCTTCTTTAAATGTGGTCGTTTTTTCTTGATTGCATCATTCAATTGCACCAAAATTGCACGATAATACTTTCCTGTGATTGTGGATGCTTTTTCAAGATAATCGATAAGCAATATTCCGAGTGCAACCCAAAATACAGTGGCCATAACCTTGCCAGCCGATTTCACTGTCTTCGCCTTCTTCGGAGCACTTCCACCAGCTTCCACCCATTGTTTCGATTGATTTTTGGTTTCAAGTGTGTAGTGGTGGGCCCACGTTTCATCAACAGTTATTAATCGACGCCAAAAATCAACAGGATTATGCTTTATCATGTCCAAACACCGCTGTGAAGTGGTCTCTCGAACTCGTTTTTGTTCGACACTGAGCAAACGCGGCACCCATCTTGCTGATAGCTTTTTCATATGCAAATGTTCATGCAAAATGTTGAACACACGTTCATATGAGATGTTTACGATTTCAACAATCTCACGCAACTTGACTCCGCAATCATTCATAACGATATCGAAGATTTTCTTGATATTTTCTACAGTAACCACCTCTTTTGGCCTTCCTGTTGATGGTATTGTTGCAGTGCTTGTTCGGCCGTGTTTAAATTCAGCAATCCAATATTTTACCATGTAATCTTCTTTATCAATCCGCCCTCGTATGTATGTACCACTAACCGAGTAGTAAAATTCGAATCATTTCCTATCCGTCTAATTCCGGTATGTGATGAGCACAGTATGAGTACATATAATTTAAATATCGACGGAAATCATATGAATATAAATGTATATTCATTATATCCATTAAGGAAAGACAACAAATCGAATAACAGCAACAACGCCACCTGTTACATTAGGGAAATATAATCATTTCCGCTTAACCCACAATAAGTCAATGAACAAGAATGAAATTAATAACATAACAACAAAGCTTATTTTAAATAAGTCACCGTTTCCATATAATTATTATGCGTTGTATATGTGTGCGTATATAAAGATTTTGTGAATGCGGGTGTCTTTGTCATCATTTACATAATTTTGTTAATAATTTATTTAATGATTGTTGGTGGTGGTTTGTGTGGTATCTTATACACGTACATAAATACATACGTAGCAAAAAATAAATTTCTGTTTTTACTCAAGAAATTTATGAACTGTTTATAATGAAATAATTTGGCATCACGCGCAGGTGCTTACTCACTTGGTCACTTGTTCACGTACGTGCACGTGCATAGATCTATGAAATGTATGCAAGTATAGGTATCACAATTAATATTTATTATTCGATCTTTGATGATTTCAAAGAATAATTTGTTGAAAATATGTGCTTACAAATGCTTGATATGAGAGAAATCACAAAATGCATGCGTATATCCAAGCTATGAAATAGTATTTCCAAACATTTCTATCGTTAAGGTTTTCACAACAAGTTCGGCACTCTTTACTTACATATATTATACATATTATAATGTGATGAACTTAAATTGTTGTTATAATTTATTATCTATTGCTATGCGTCAAACACGTTTATGATGATGGCGACGGTATTTGCATAATAAATAATTAGAGCGACTTTAACTTGTATTTGGTGGTCTTTCTTTTTCAAAAAAAAAAAAAAAAATTAAATTAAATTAAGTTTTACTAAGAAATGAGTGAGGGAAAATATAATCTGCTTGTAGTCTACCAGGGGACACCATTTAAAAAAGTACAGAAACGTTACATTGTACTTCAAAGAAAAATTGTTAAAAAAGTTAACATATTCCCAGTGACATGGTTGGTTGGTTGAAGTGGTGACTCATCCATGAGTCCAAATAGCGCTTACGCACCGTTTTGTTACCACATCCTCGCTTCCAACTGTTCGTTAGGTTGTTTGTGTGGGCAGCACGGTTAAATCTAGTTCATGCTGTTTAGAAACCTTAGGAGGTTGATTATGTTTATTTCCGACAACTCCTGAATGTTGTTGAAGAGTGATTTGCCCAGGGTGTTCATTCCCTGCTTTTAAAGGGCAGGGCATTTACAAAGGAAGTGGAAGACCGTTTCCTTTTCCTGCACTTGGTTACAACTGTGACAGAAATCGTTGTGGGAGATTCCCATTTGGCCCCCTGTTCTCCGATGAGCCAGAAGCCAGTAATTACTGCCGTCAGTTAAGAGACGTCTTTATGGTTCCTGTTTATCAGTAACATGGATTGTTTATGATTGTATGTAGGCCACAGTGACCTACTAGTTTTACATTTCGTAAGACTTTTCCACCTACAATCCGCTATTTGTAGATATTTTGTGTTGATAGCTCGTTTAGCTACGCTCAGCGGTATGAACACTGGTTGTGCAAGAGCCTCTTGCATGGCAGATCCGTTCCTTGCTAGTTCGTCGGCTTTTTCGTTTCCTTCTAGGTTCCGGTGTCCCGGAACCCAGATCAATGAAACGTTGTGCCGTTCGCTGAGTGTATTGAGACTCCTTCTACTTTGTTCCACTAGGAAGGAGGATAAGCTTGGCTGTCCGATATTATAGCTATGTTGAGCTTGAATCTGAAGTCTGTGATTAGTATCCTACAAGCTTCCCCGATTGCAAACACATCCGCCTGGAATACACTAGACAGGTTAGGGAGGCGCACAGACTTGTCCACTTCAATCTTTCGGAATATATTCCTGCCCATACGCCACAATCCATTTTGGAGCCGTCCGTGTAGATTATGATGTCGAAGCTGTTTAACAGACATCCCTTAGTCCAATCCTTCCTCGAAGGAAAAACTACTGTGAAGTTTCTAGTGAAATTCATCTTCGGGATGATGTAGTCTGTCCTGTCAGACGCATATTGCGTTTCCCTTGTTAGTATGCATCCATGTCCGTAGGTTCTCTCCTTCCAGTGACCTGCTTCCTTTAGCCTCACTGCGGTCATGGTTGCCCTTTTCTTGATGGATAGATAGATAATAGATCAATAGGGAGCATGTGTGTCAGAACGTTAAGAACATCCACGGGACACGACTTTATAGCTCCGACTACCGTTGCACATGCTGACCTTTGTATACTGCTAAGTTTATTAATGGTGTAGGCCTTATCTAAGGCTTTCCACCAAACAACCGAGCCATACGATAAAATTGGACGTTCAACCGCCTTGTACATCCATAAAGTAAGTTTGGGTTGTAGACCCCATTTCCTTCCTATTACTCTTTGCAGGTATAGAGGGCAATGCAAGCCTTCTTTACCCGGTTTTCAGTATTTAACCTCCAGCTAAGCTTGGAGTCCAAAATAATCCCCAAGTATTTAGCACTGGAAGAAAGAGTTAAGGTTTGATGGTTTAATTTAGGCAAGTCAAATTTGGGTATTTTGATTCTGTTGGTGAAAAGCATCAGTTCTGTTTTATCCGGATTCAACCTTAGGCCACACCTGATAGCCCAAGAGCTGAGCTCGTCTAACGCCCTTTGCGTGATCCCACTGATCGTGCTAGGGCACAGTCCTGACACCATTAACACCACATCATGGGCATACGCCACCGCTTTGACACCCCCTCTTACTTACTTACTTATGTGGCCATAACAACCGAATATCGATTTAGGCCGAAAATAATATGCTTCGCCAGCCATCTCTGTTCTTCGCTAGCTGGCGCCAGTTAGAAATTCCAAGCGCCGTCAGGTTCTCCAGTACTTGGTCTTTCCACCGGAGGTTTGGTCTTCCTCTTCTGCGTCGTCCTCCAGCGGGTTCCGAATATAACACCTTCTTAGCTGGAGCGTGTTCTTCCATTCGCTCGACATGACCTAGCCAGCGCAGCCGCTCGATTTTGATGCGCTTTACTATGTCAATATCGGCATACAGCTCGTACAGCTCATGGTTTTACTTATTCGGTACTCGCCACCAACGCAAATAGGTCCAAAGATCTTGCGTAGGACTTTTCTCTCGAAAACTCCAAGCATTCGCTCATCCGAGGTGGAAATTGTCCAGGCTTCAGCGCCATATGTTAGGACAGGCATGATGAGAGACTTGTAGAGTGTAGTTTTCGTTCTTCAAGAGAGGGCTCGACTTCTCAATTTCTTACTCAGCCCAAAGTAACACCTGTTAGCAAGAGTTATCCTACGCATGATCTCCAAGCTGACGTCATTACTGCTGTTAATGCTGGTTCCAAGATAGACAAAGTCCCTTACTACTTCAAAAGCGTAGTTGTCAACAGTGACGTGCTGTCCAAGACGCCGGGACTCTTTGTTTGTTGACACTAGATACTTCGTCTTGCCCTCGTTCACCGTGAGACCCACCCAACGCGACTCTCTTTCCAACTCTGAGAATGCTGCACTGACTGCTCGCGTGTTCATGCCGATTATGTCAATATCGTCGGCATACGCTAACAGCATGACACTTTTGTTGAAGATAGTGCCATTATGTCGTAGATCAGCAGCTCGTATTCACCCCCTCTATTCAGTTTTATTAGGATGTTGTTTATTACGCATAGCCAAAGAAGAGGGGAAATAGTACACAATTGTGTGTGGCGACATATTATTGATTGCTCTAATTTTTTAACATTATATTGAGTTTGTGCTTCCGTTTGACAGATATGGATATGGGTATCCTATAAAAACACATGTTTCGCATATTTTTCACGACAACATAAAGTTGTCAAGCTGAAACTCTGTAGATACGATCACTTTTACTTCGAAATAGACGGAATCGGATGAACACCACTCCTATACCACAATTTTTCTGGACTGGACGAACTTATAAAGCTATTGGACAGAAGCTCGGCACTGCGATAATTTTTATCAATGTGTGGGTATGTTTGAAAATGACTACTATCAGATGAAACAATCGAAACAAAAAATTAAGCTTTCTAAATTTTAATTTATTGATCCAAATTGCTTAGAAAAAATGTAAATTTTCTCTGGCATTTACTATAATTCTTTGCTAAACGATTTAGAGTTATAGTTGTCGAAATTTTCTATACAGTTGTTGAACAATTTTCGCGTATGAGAACACTTTTGGCATATTTTGAGTGATTTTGTGCTGAGTGTTAGATTCATTAAAGTTGTGGAATATACTATTTCTTCATTTCCACCTGATTCATTGTGCTATTATGTTTAATATTTTTTTTATGATTATTTAATATTTTCCCCCAAATTCGATTCGCATATTCAGCAATTCTTTGATAGTTTATATTTGTTGTATATGTGCATGTGTTTGTGTCTTTTTGTTTGTTGTATTTTTGTTTCCTCATTGAATGCACGATTTTTCAAATTTATTATTATAAATTTGGCACTCTGCTTTATAATACAAGTATAAAATGATATAGCTATGTACTTTATTCACTGCTTACCTTGTGCATTTGCCCAAGGTAATGGTGTGCATTTGATATGAATTTCAAATTTCAAATTTAATTTAACAATGTGCATTAGCACGCTATCTACAAATACATACATATGTATAGCTTCTGATGAGTAAATAATATTCCAATAGTAAGTAGATAATAATAATAATAATAACGCATTGTTATACCTGACTGTCATTGCATGTATAAATATTGAATGTCATCATTATATTATAATATCGTATACATGAGTATTTGAAATTCTATTGAAATGCTCACTGTATGCATTCAATGTGCGAGTAATATTTGTCTTAACCTTACTGTACAATACTATGCAGTAGCAATGCTCAACAGTAGATGCTCTATTGGCTCTACTAGCTCTTTAAGAGAATATATTAAACATTTTTAAAATGTCAACAATCAATGATTGTCGTGTGTCTTTCCTTGCGTAATTTCGCGATCGTAGAATGATTTTTCAGCTCAACTATCGAGTTTGCTAATGAAGACAACCCCCTGAAATGACCATGGGCGGTTGAATAGTGAGTAGTTAGTATCGTTGAGTGGTCATGAGTTGTCGCATGTGGATTTGATTTAGTCAATACCTCTATTTCGTCATCACCATTCTTAGTGGGCTTTCCCGAAAATTTTCGTAGGCCTCAGTTCCGTTCCATCCTTTAAGGAAATAATAGAGTAATATATTTCGAAATCGACTTACAATAAAAACCGAACGATGCGACCAAACCAAAGACTTCTTTTTTTTTTCATATGCAGTTTCAAATCTCATCTGTCAAAATCTCTAGCACTTGAACTGTGACGCCATCAGGACTTTTACGGCAACCCAATATAAAATATCTTTATTTCGAAGATTAAATATGTATTCAGTCACGTCAGTTTTTATTATTTAAATAAATAAATATTATACACTATCATTGGTATAGAAATTCATAAAACCAAAATGATCGTGGGAATAAATTTATTTCGCTCGACGGGGAAATTTGTGCCAATTTTTTGCATATTTATGTTTGTATTTGATTTTATATGTACTCAAGTTCTTTGCACATTTAACTGGAATATTATAATAACTGTGTCATAATTTTGCAGTTTATTTGCTAATTATTTGATTTGATTTTCTTATTACTGCATTTATTTACAGAGCAAATAATAATTGGCAAACAAATTTTGCATCGATAAGTAAATCAAATGAAAACTCGCCACAGACAAGTAAAAAACAGCGAGACTGTGGCGAAACAGCACGTGATAGTCTGGCTTATTCGTGTTTGCTGAAAAACGAGTTACTAGGAACCGCCATTGAAGATGTAAAAGCTGTGAGTGATGAACGAAATGAGAATACTTATACACCGATAACTAAAAGAAGTCTATTCAAATATCAGTCACCAACAAAACAGGTAGATACTTTCGAAACAAATACATAAATGTATCGTATTATACCTTATACATACGTAATTTTCCATTAAAATGAAATTAAAAAACAAAATTTTAAATGTAATGCCGCCAGTAAAATGAAGTAAATTAACCATTTTAATTATTTCATTTGTACACCTCCATATGTCTATCTATTTATCTGTCTATGGGTACGTAGTCGTACATACAGTATGTTCCAAAGAAAAGTATTCACAAGAGTCAAGAATGTATTGGGTTTGTGCTTCCGTTTGTAACATCCATAAGAAGAGTTGATAGATATGAAAACGTACTATACATATAATTGACCGGATGACCGGAATCACGATCTGAGTCGATTTAGTGTCTGTTCCCACGACAACTGCCGTAATTATAGTGCGATCGAGTTGAAAATTGGTACATAAGACTATTTTCACTAACGAACGTATGAATTGGTGAAATCGGATGAAAACCACATTTAGGGTAGCTCTTGAACTAAAATATCGGATGTAAAGTTAGTCTTTCCCCAGAATAGTTATAAATAAAAACGTATGTTACACATTTTACACGCGAAAATATAAAACTTTAGAAGTAAAACTTTGTTACAGAAAGGTACTCTAATCACGAAATAGGTATATTAGAAAAACAGCTTAATCGGGCAGAAACCATACCTACCTCCCATACAAAAGTACGCTATTTAATGTGTGTTTTCTCAATTAGTGTGCTAAAATATAAAGCTATCAAGCTGATACTAGGTACTTATGATTATATTTAATAAATTTAATAGACATGCTCGAAAATGGGCTTAATCGCAAAAAAATGACATCTAGCTCCCATACCATATTATGCTTCTGTATGTATAATTGCATACTTTACGCATAAAAATATAAAATTAACAAACTGAAAATCAATACGTACGATATTATTTGCTAACAAATGAATGAATGGGAAATGGAATGGGTGAAATCGGATGGAAACCACACTTGCCCCTCATAGAGGATTATGTTCTCGACTGTACTGGCAACTGTACCGTACAATGCAATTTTCGTGTTGGAGGATACAATAATCATTTTCTGCATCATAATTACAGAGATTTTCAATAAACTCAATATCTCGACAACATTTTCAGAAAACAAGAAGTGCGTTCTAATTATTTGACACCATCAATATTAAACTTCTCAATTCTGCTTATTTTTTGGTCTCAAACTAAGCATCGTATTTTTCGAAAACTGCTCTATTATAATTTGTTCATCCTTTTTAGAGGTTACTCTATCTCAAGATCTTGGAGGCCAATTCACAGCTCCATTTTGGAAATAGATTTCCACAATTTGTAAACGTTTATCAAGCGCAAGTCTCTTCATGGTGAAATGCCAATGAATAATGAACACAAATGTCATATGAACATGACAGTTGTCACGCGTGATATGAAACATATCAGGTCTAGTAACAAGAAATTCATTATTTTTGCATTAAATTGAAGGTTTTATTTAGCATAGTTAGAATGATCCGATTTAGGTCAAATATGCACCGTTTTCTTCGATAACTTGTTGCCATTTTGAAGGTAATTTCATAATGCCACTCTCATAGAAATCCTCGTCCCTATTGGCAAAAAACTGAGACAGTCGATTTTCACAAGCCATAGACAAGAATAGGTAGTAGGTGCCAGGTCCGGATTATAGGGTGGACGCATAAGAACCTCCCAACCAAGCTCCCGGAGCTTCTGACGAGCCACTATCGATGTGTGTGGCCTGCCGTTGTCCGGATGGAACACAATTCCTCTCCTATTGGCCAAAGCTGGCCGCTTCTTGGTGATTGCTTCCTTCAGACGGTCCAATTGCTGAGAGTACAGATCCGAATTAAGAGTTTGGCCGTAGGGGAGCAGCTTATAGTAGATGATTCCCTGCCAATCCCACCAAACACATAGCAAAACCTTCCTGACCGTCAATCCTGGCTTGGCCAACGTTTGCGCCGGCTCACCTCTATTCGACCACGACCGTTTTCGCTTGACGTTGTCGTAAGTGACCCACTTTTCATCACCAGTAACCATCCGGTTCAGAAATGGATCGATTTTGTTGCGATTCAGCAGCGATTCGCAGATGGAAATTCGGTCCATGAGGTTTTTTTGCGTTAACTCGTGTGGCACCCATACATCGAACTTCTTTTTATATCCAGCCTTATTTAAATGGTTCCAAACGGTTTTTTGTGCAATGTTTAGCTCCTGGGCAATAGAAATAGTGCTTACATGACGGTCAGACTCGACGATTTCCATTCGATAAAGATATTTTCTACAATTGGCCTCCCAGAGCGTGGTGATCTTTTACATAAAAATTACCGGAACGGAATCGATGAAACCAAAATTGCACGTGATTGACTGTTATAGTATCAGGACCAAAAACACTATTCACATTTTCAGCCGTCTGGCTTGCGTCGAAGAAAAACTGTAAAATATGGCTTATTTTCTCTTTACTGGTGTCCACATTTGACGCGTGCTCTAACAATACTGAGTAAAGCAATCACAAAACTGCCTGAAAAGCTTATTTAGTACGAAATGCTATCTTTCTAACGAAATCTAGCGTAACCCGATCGCACTTATACAACGCGAGATACAGATTATTAAAGCCATCTATTGGAAAAATAATGGGTTTCTTTTTACTACACCTTGACTGCTTGACGTGACGGCCATTTTTGATCTTTTTGTACGAGAAGTTAAAAGCACGATATCACTGAGCTTCTTATAAAGCGATAGTGATATCTCGAAGAAAAGGTTTCCTTTCACATGTATGCTGCTCAATTTTTTTTAGAACAAACTGTATACATAATATGTACTTTCGTGTATGTACGAGTTCATACATATCTATTTGTGGTGTGACTTTAAGCCACAAAATGTAACGCCGACTTAACAAGAAAGTCATTATTTTATTTAATTAATGAATTTTATTTTATAGTGGTCTTTTTTGATATTCGCGTTTTGTAGTGGAAATAATTTTTTCTCTTATAATATTTAACATACAATATATTTTCAAAAAACACGTAATAATACAACAATCTCTTTATGCATTATAACATTAAAGTGGTTCAAGCGTATATGATGAAAATTTAAGTTGTTTCAATTTTTGACTTTCATGTACTAGAAGTCTTAAAATTTACAAATAGGCATTGTCATTAAAGTACAATAATAGTATTTTAATCCTTGAAGCTCCATGGTGTTTACTTGCAAGAATTATGCTTTTCGGGTGACAAATATGCTAGTTATTAATAATATTTAATTCATTAGAATCACCTTATCAAGAATGAAATATCAAGTAGCGGAGAAAGAAATCCCTTATTTTCAAATAATAAAAGTATTATAAACTATCTTCGTACCCGTGAACACAAAGTTTTCTGAAATTGGATAACCAAATGTGAATATTATGTAGGAGTATATACAATATATTTGCTGTCATATGATTAAACATTTTTTCTATATAAAGTACATACCAATTTACCTAGATTTCTGTTAATATCCGCCGGAAAAAAACTTTTCATGTGTAAACCACATATTTAAGCTGTAGTGATACTCCGCTTGTTCGTTCTTCATATCTGTGTCCACCTGTTTTGTCTCAGTATGGTAACTATACTTCCGGATCTAATGAGCAACTTCAAGTGCAAGTAGTACCATATATGTATATCTTTTGTGTCATTGCGTTCATTCTCAGCAATAACATACTACAATGTAACGCGTTCAATAACCTTACTACAAGTCTGCTCAATATGGTATTATAATCAGAATTATGTATATTTTATGTAATGAAAATTGAATAGCGAGTGAGTGATGGTGATCTTTGGGCAAATGATGCTGATATGGTTCTTCAACGAAATGTACACCACATGATACTCCATTGCATTTGAATGATTGAAATTGTATATTAAAAAAAAAAAAAGAGCAGTTTAAAGATTTATTTGCGTTTCTCAGAGAATAAAAGAACACTTTATTTTCGGTCGCCAGCCTGTCTGGTATAAGTTAATTGAATTTGAAGAATCTCTTTTACTCAATTACATACATATTACAAGAACATTTTAATTGGGAAAGAAATTAAAATGGAATGCAACAATTCTTTAGTTATAGTCATCTTATCTGAATTATTGTAAAGGCTGCCCAAATTTATAAGTGAAAAATAATTTTCAATAAAAAATGCATATGAACTAACGTGTGAAGGTGGTTTCTAGAATGTATCATCAATTTTCAATACAGTCGCCTTTAATACGATGCTAAATTTCATCTCATGCTGCCTGAAAGTGGCTATGGCCAAGTACCAAGTGTACAAGCTTAAATCCGCTGTTTTTCGGTAAAAAAACACATTTTTTTTCATAGAATCTTCCCCATAGCTCGTAAACGTATTGAAATGACTTGTTGAGTAACACCTAACTGTTTTTTGTGATTGGGTGTCGTCCTCATCCAAAAGAGCCTGCAAATCATGGTCCTCAACTTTGCTGGTTCTATTTTCACGCTTCTTGTCACTCAAGTCAAAAAGGCCTTCTTTGAACCGACGAAACCAGTCTCTGCAAGTGGTTTCCGATAGCGCACTGTCACCATAGGCCTCCACAAATATTCGATGCGACTCAGCAGCAGATTTCTTCAAATTGAAGCAAAAAAGTAGTGCGTCCCGCATATGCTCTTTTTCTGGCACGAAACTAGACATGATTATACGAGGAAAATGTATGTTGTTTTATGAAATCACTGATAATGTTTACTAATTGATGTAAACAGGTGTCGAACTCATAAAAAAAAGGATGCACAGCTCAATATGCTCACTAACGCCATCTACGAGCAAACAGCGGATTTAAGCTTGTACACCTGGTACTTGTTTTAGATGACTAGACACTTTCAAATTTGCCTTTCAAATACTTCAGATGGAGAAGTAATCTATCTGATTTACTTCCGGAGAATTTGGCGAATTTGCATTGACTCGAAGAGATGAAGTGCTGTGTGAAGACACGCGCGCTGAGTGAAATTGTACAGTCTTGTTGAAACATCCACGATCTGTGGCCACTTCGATTCAGAAATATTAGCAGAGAGAGAGAGAGAGAGAGATCATCGCTGGTTACGGCCTACTTTCTGACTATTACTCATATTTGAGATTTTTTTTTACTCTGAGTCTTAGGAGTCGGTTCCTTTTATCTGTCAGGGAAATAACCCACAAATCTACCATCAGAACATGTTTGTCACAAAAGAAGTCTCATTGCAAAGGTAATGACACTAGAATTTGTCAGAATTTAATACACAGAAAATAGCTCTGTTTAGGTTCCTTAAAATATGTTTTGTTTTGCTCTCTCTAATATAATGTTTTAAAAAATACAAATTGTCAATTTATGCAAATTAGAATATTAAAAATTTGTTTTAATATCCACCTTGCGGTTTTTGCATTCATTTGTACGTATTCATATGTAAATACAATACTGACATACAAAACATAAAATTAAAAAAAAAACCAGTTTGTGGTCTGAAAAAAGATTATTAATTGATGCCACTTCTACAAAGCGATTAATCTATTTGTAGACATTATTTATACATAGTGGGGACATAAATACTGTTACACACATTTTATGCTATAAAATTAAAAATAATGAATGTTTTTGCACCGATTAAATATTTATTCGAAATACCGGCCTTTGGATTTCAAGCACGCCTTAAGTCAGACTGGCCAATCACCAATAGCTGCAAGCACTTCGTCCATTGGAAAGTTGGCCACAGCACCAATCAAAGCTGTCGTAAGAGAATTAATCTTGGAGTAACTTTTATGACAAATAATGTCCTCAAAAATGTCCACAATTTGTAATTCAGCGAATTCAAATCGGGACTGCCAGAGTGTCATTCTTCAGAGAAAATGAATGCGGGTAAATTGTTTTGGAGCCAGGATTGGGTTGTTTTAGCTTATATGACCCTTTTCAACTCGTGGAATCATTTCAGATGCTTCCTTAGATGACCGTGCTTCACCCTATAATTTTGCTTGTTAAATTTTTCCTGCACGGTACACATTTTTGCATCGATAAACCAAATTTTTCTATGCAAGTTATCAGCAAAAGGCATTTGCATTTGTTCATCCAATTTTTTTTTTCAAAGTTGCAGTCAACAAATGTCTGGTAAGCCGTTTGAAAGCCCACAGTCCTAAATCTTTTGTAATTCCACATGCGATTAATCTCGAGCGGACGGTGCGTTCTGAAAATATCGTAAGGCATGTAGTAATAACGGGGTATGTTAAACTTTTTGATAAACCATTGTCGAATCGACGCAATTTTTTCCCACTTAATTTATGAAAAATCATGATTGAAGAAAACTTTTTAATACATTTGAGACCGATGATAATAGAGTCAAGCTTTTTCAAAACTAAAGATCAGGTTATCAGCTTCCCGAAATTTTACGAGCAATCTACTAGTTGAATATACATGTGTACCTACTTATGTGTACATTTGTGTATGCTTGAAGCTAATAAGCCTTTTACATATTTAAGTTTAAAATAAGATTTTAAATTAATGGAAAGAAGGAAAAAAAAAACATATCATAATAATAGAAAATATTCCATTAATCATTGTAAATAATTTACTAAAATGCCACTAAATTTACTTTTACCATTAATTTCCATTTTTTATTGCTTTTTTTCTTGGAGCTATCTACTCTACGAACAAAACATGAGAAGAAACGAAAATTACTTTGAGACCGACAACCTCGAAGCTATTATTTATTTATTTATTTATTTTTTCTTTAATTGTTATAATATTGTATTATAAATTTGCTGACTCAAGTGGCATTCTTAAAGACCTTTAGAAGTTGGTTTGACTATTGATAATTATGTTCTTTTCTTCTTCAACATTCTGTTGAAGTAGGCGCGTGTTTAGAAGGTACTCTCTACAGCTATAAGTAATTATGCAATGTAATTAAATTTAGTTTTTTTTTTCATCAGATTGACTCTTTCATATGTAATATGCAGGTCATTCTAGTACATTTTCAATCCTTTTTAGTACATTGGAAAGTTGTTCGCTATGACTGGTTTAAGACACACCGATTTTTGAAAGATTGCTCTCACCGATTTTTTTATTGTTGGCGAGGTAGGGGAAACGGAACGGAACTAGTAAAAATGGGCCGTACCGAAGATTCGCCTTTTTGTGTGAATTTGACAAGAAAAGTGCCGTTAGTGTAAATATTTAAAGAATTCAAAGCGAGTGTGACATTTATTTTGCAAATTATTTGATTTTGCAAAACAGCCAAGCAGAATGTTGAAAGAAGCAAACAGAAACAAAAAATCTTTTGATGAAAATCATTGTGTCTAAAGAACTCTGTGACAAAACTCAGAAAAAGTGATGTCACAAGTGTTCTGCGGTTCGGAACCGGCTAAAATAAGTAGGTCCATTCTAATACTGTCCAAAAATTTAAGACGCACAACAGTAATGGAAGAGAAGCTCGGCCAATGAGCCCTTTGGGGCTTTAAGTGCCACATATTTTATTTTTTTTTGATACATTAAGGTGGGTCAAATTGTATTGAGCAAAATTTTTACATCTGTGAAAAATAAAAGGACAATTTCAAGCATTTATGTCCAAGGCTCAAAAAGAAACTCCAGATTTGATCCCGCCTTTAAAGAAGCATAAAATTTGCAGGGCAATTGCCATAAGGGGTATAAATAAAGGGTTAATCGTAAATTTTATCTATAGACGATTTCTGGGCATCTATTGGATTATTTTTTACTTTCTGGTATTTTTATAGTAATTTAGTAAGGGGGCCTTTTTAAGGGAGGACTATAGTAGATAAACGTGTTTGGTGGAAATGTTGGATAGGAAAATTAATGAGGATTGGACATACATTTCACCGCTCTAGCGGCTGTTTCTGGACTGCTGTGGGTGATTTGCCGATTTTTAGGTGTTTTTTCGCAAATTTTGTATGGGAGTTATTAAGATATTTGGAGGAAATGCAGGGAGAAAAATTAATGGGGCCGATCGGAAATTTGAACTTTCATTTTGGATCAGGCTTTATGTGATTATGTTAAAAAATAAGCTCGATAAGATCCATTAAAAGGTTACACCACTGTAGAATTTTCAAAAAATGGAAAAAAAAATTTTATCTTAAATAGTCATTAATAGTTTCAAAAATAATATATTAAAGGATGGAAGGCGGGATAAATGTCTAAGTGTCTGAATTTCTAGTTTTGCCGCAAGACGTCTGAGGTATTCTCCGAACACCTTTAAACTTTAAACGCGTTTTTCTCGAAACCACTTTTTTGAGCTGGCCGGAAACATAACTCGAACAAATCTTAACCAATAGATTTGAAAATTTTTACAATACATTTGAAATCGTTTTCTTCAGCGACGTACGTAGTGGTTTTTTGAAATTGTGCATATTTTTTTATTTATAAACAATTTTTTGACGATTTTTTAGGTGAAATTTCGAACTTTTTCTTCAAAGGGTCGCCATTTTACGAAAAATCAATTAATCCAAAAACGACGTACGTCTCTTGCTATTGTAATATGGAATAAAAAAATATTCGGTTTTTGGTTCCATATCGAAAATTGCGGGCGCTAGGTTTCCGGCAGTGCATCGGGGTGAAAAAAAACGCATCAGCGGGGAAATGCTGCACAGCCGCCATTTTGCGCAACTTAATTGTTTTTTTGGGCTTCAAGATTGACATTAAAAAATACTTTTTACAGAATTTAAATGGATTTAAAAGTGTTTCACTTTTTGCTATATCAACATATGCTTTGCAAGGGCTCATGCTAGAATCGCAGGGATATGCTACCTATTAAAAGATATGCCCACATTTTTGGAAAAATATTAGTCTGAGTAACGTCGTTTTTATGATTGGAAGCACTGATATCTCGAAAATCGGTCGTGATGAAGTAGAACGATATTCCATAAAAACGGTCTCAAATTACTCTAGCTGTTGCACATTTTAATTTTAATAGACAAATTTTTACATATTAAAAATTATTCTTTTACAAAGAGTTTTTTGCTTAAAACCAAATACTAATTTGATGTTTTGAAAATGCCGCCACAAATATACAGCAAACAAACAAATTGTTCTTTGCTTGTTCACGTTTTAGTCAACATTTTAACACGCATGTTATTTTCTTCTGCTCAAACCATATCTCTTAAATGCCATCTCGCATGTGCCAAAAATATCATAATTTTCAATTTGATTATTTAATACATATTTTTTTGTTTGTGTTAATATTATTAAATTTTTTTTTCGATCTTGATCGTATGCGCTCTTCAACTACAAGAAGAACTGGCAAAAGCTTTTTCGCTTCCTTTTGTTTTTCAGGCGATTTTTTTTTTTTTGAATTCTTGCCTCTTTTTTTATAAATGATTATACGCCAACACGTCGAGTGACAACTTTTGAATTGTGATTTTTCACTTTTGGCTTGATAAGTATTTGTTTTTAGTATTTTTTTTTCCATATATATGATAATATTCATAACTTTGTCTTTATTTGTCATAATTTATCCAAATCTCTTAAAGCATCACCACCATCAATTGTTTTGAATTTGTTTGAATTTGTCATAAGTTAACATTTGTTGATTCTGAAGTTGCGTGTTATTTATCGTGTTGATGTATCTTGTCAGTTTACAATATAATAAAGTGATTTGTATTTCAATTTCTCTCTTCATCATTATTATTTTATCATTGTTTATTTTTTCATGTTGAGTGCTCCTTAAGCGCAAATAAATTCAAGAACACTACAAATTTTTCCGAACGTTCCTTTCGCATAATAGATTTGATTTATGAATTAAAAGCACTTAGGGTGAAAAGACCAATGTGAGCATCTTGACAGTAGTTTAGCAGGTGAATTTGTACTATATTCGCATAGTGGTCCCTAAAATGG